>QNGE01000947.1:81094-206435 GCA_008508345.1 Paragonimus westermani | reverse complement strand
GTAGCAACAATGGACAGTGCTTTTGATGTACTTTCTTGAGAGGTCGTTTGCAGTAGCACACTTGTTCTTCCATTTTACTGGCTTTGAGTAAAATCCTTCCCAAAAACAACAGAGGTATTCTATCAAGTACGTTAAACACGACCGCTCTCCTCCTTCAGAGAGTAATCGCTTGTGCTACTCCGTGGCTACTGTATCAATAAACGTAGCGGCTACGAGGTTCTGATGACTACGGGTAGTCCCATAGTATGTGTTACTTCGGGCATCGAAAACGCGCAATATCGAATCTGACTTGTGTAAAATTTCGGTAAGCTCCTCGCCTTTACCGTGAAGTTTCGTTGTTTTAGCCCCTAATTCCGTCATTTTTCTAGTTCGGTCTGCGAATACAGTGGATATGAAAACAGAACATGACATGCTGTTGTTTTCCTTCGTGTGATTTGCTGAGATTTGCCGCTGAGATGGATGTTTTAGCAGCGGTTTCAGACCCCTCTGCAATAACATGGGTGGAGCAGGTGTTGGCCAAACAATCTTAAGATCTCATACCTTTCTTTACCGTCTTCATGCCTTTCTGCACAGGGACGATGACTTGGTGACTGGCAGTTTCTGGATATTGGCTGACTTGGCGGGCAATGCCATACGATATTCCACTTTTGTTAATAGATTACGTTCAATAGGTCAAAAAGAAATAGGCTGTGTTAATATGCAGCGGATAATAGGCTAATGTGAGCAAGTAGTTGGTAAAAACGGAATATGAACTAGCACGCAATAACAACTGGCCTTTATCGAACCGCGCGCCTTATGTTAAACCGTCTTTCTAGTCGGTTGTTTCAGTCGATGCTGGACCTTCCATTTGCTTTCTTTGTCGTACTCAGCATGTAATGTATCAAGCATGAGCGCTATACCGCGCCGATCTCTAATCCGTGTTGGTCTTCTAGCTCTATATACACAATATTTCCCCATCCAGCCACTTGGAACAGAGATGGCTTGGTATCCCATTTTGTCCACGTTTTCACTTAGTGACTTGTGTTCGTCATCACGTATGCGTAGCCTTAAATGGTCCCCCTGTGAATTTCTCGCGTGACGATTCACCTTTCCTGCTGTGTCGGAGAGCTGCGTCCAGTGTTACGGCGTGATCCAGTATCACGTATCGAACGCCGAGAGACCTAACTCTGAGAATCCAACACTGTTATTCAAACGGCTATCTCACGAAGAGAAGTGAACACATAACGGTCAAAATCAGTCGTATAATTTGCAAGCCAGTCGCGGGAAACCCTCTTGACTAAGGCGACGCTTTGCAACAATGGAACACCCAGCTCCTCTTACGACATTCGGAAAAGTCCATTTAGAAACCTGACGGTCAATACTGATCAAAAGTGCTGGTGGCTTTCACACTGAGCTGACTGGGGGTACGTTTCCGCTGACTTTTACGATCCAGCTTGGCTTACTCACACTCTACCAGCTGCCAACAACTCGCTAGCAATGAAATCAACTCGCGCGATAACGATCCATTCAGTAGACTCATGGTAGAGCGCCAGTGCTGTACCCCCAAAAGATTCTCGAGGCCGAACGGCATGTGTCAAATTTATGTCGGTCGTGGTGTCAGTAGCTGACTTAGTTCGCGCGGCTTCACTAGATCAACAGAGCGAAAGACAGCAGTTCGTGAGATCTGGGCAACTCACGCAGACCAACTCATATAACTAACGATCACTCCGATTATACAGAGTATCGTTGCCTATCGGTCCCATTCCGATTGTTATGCACACTTTTAACGGAAATGTGCTACCAACATAGTCATCACCATTTCACTCGTCTCTGGACAGTTACAGCGATTTTGCGGTTTTTCTTCAGCGTTCTGTGTTCTTACTAAAAAACTACCAAGGGCGAGTAGTACAACAAGCGTCGGTGAGGTGCGGTTTCTTATACCACAGTCCAATTGGTCTGGTGTACACACCAGTTTCACCACCACGCTGCGGTGAGAAACGGTTGGATTTGTGCGGTGGGTCCGTGAGAGAAAGAAAATATCAAATTTATGAGGGGAAGCTCATGTACTGCCCCTCATACCAGGCGTTGAACGGGCAGACCTCTTGAAATGACGTTGGCAGCGTATTAAGAATAAATCCTCTGAAAAAACGGGCACATACGTTTACTATCGGTACTACCTCTTTGATTTTTGCTCGCCTTCATTAACTTCATTTATAAATGTCTGCCACCACTAGTCTTTAAGTTTTCTAACTTGACGTTGCCAAATTATGCGCTGTTTTTAAGGGTTCATTGGAAAGAACGGTACTTCACCACGTCGCCATAACTGTGGGTAAACTGCGTTGTAATGTTTTTCCTCTTTGTTTCTCAGCTTACATCAGATTTGAGATTCCAAATGCCCCGATACCTTCATTATCCATTTCCCTATTGGTTATGAACTTTCCTGTCAACACGCTGACTATATTGGCTTTGGGGTGTAACAGCCAACGTTTATTATCTTGGGTTTCATCCATAGGTGCTTAGGGTGCATATATCAGAAATACCTGTAAATTTACACAGGCCGCCGGCGTCAGCAATCGCTCATCATGTCCTAAAGCGTGGTCAGCATGTGGGCGCTACACAGGTATTGATTATTGTTTACGTGTTGCGGCCGAAAAAGACGTTAAGCCTGAAAAGTTGTTTGTTGCATGGGATCCTGTACAGGTTACGTTAAAACATAGGACCACGAACGCTTGGTTTGACGGCTGACGTGTATCCACGCAAATCAGGTGGCAGTACGTTGTCATTCGCCCTGATGGCACGTGCTCCATATTGCGTGTGCACTAATTTGAGCGTCGCTTCTGAAAAGCTTGCAGGGTACCGCCATCTTGTTCGACCACGTACGCTCATTTCCGCTCCCTTTCAGGTCCTCGAACAGGTGGGCTGGCCGCGTCTATCCAGGGAGCTGGGGAAGATGACAAACCAGAGCCCGAGGTGAGCGATCAGTGAACATGAGGCCACTCCTGATTGGTAGTTTGTTCCCGACCCGTGGGGTCCTCCATTTATATAGACAAGGACACAGTGTGAACTGAACCTCCTCCGGAATCTGTGTTGTGTTAATACATGTTCCTCGTTGCCTTGTGACTTTTCTCTTTTGTGTGAGGTAGACCCTATTGCGCTTCGATTACGAACGTTGAACGTTGTGTGTTTCGTCGCTCGTGCCTGACTCATTGGAATATTAAATTTTTGCACCCACGATGGGACACTAATTTCCGAATGATGCTCAGTTCACGAGATACCGAAGAATTACCGAAACTTTTTCAAGAGGCTGAGAAAGTGTGTATTTTAGGCACTGCACATGCCCGTTAGGTACGACAGGAGAGTGGACATCCGGCACTAGAGAAATACATTATTAGAGAAGACTTCCACATCTGGAAGCTCAAGTGCGCCGCTACGTGAGACACTTCTCTCCTGACCGGCAGATGGACGTCGTGTTGACTCTGATTCCTCGCGAGGCATACGGAAAAATTGTTCATTTTAATACCCCAGAGGATCTTGAGAGCCTATTTTACATTTTACGACGAAGGATCGCAGGTCTCTGTCCTGCATTTGAATACTGGAGGGAGTTTCATGAAAGACGCCAACGCACTACGGAAAACTTAATGGGTTATATACGGCAGTTGAGGAGACTGGCGCGACTGGCGTTTGTAGAGGAGGCGCAAGAGCAGAGAGAAAGCCGTGTTTCAGATATTTTTGAAAGGGATCAGACAGCCGCAGTGTCAGCGTGAATTTCACCTCCGCTCCCCTGAAATCTTGACCAAGGCTGAAAAGCTGGCTGAATTGTTGGACCAGGCTGGACGTGTAGAGCCTGCTGATGAACAGTTCACTTGTGTGACTCAAGGCCTTCTTGCTAATCGAGGGCAGGTTCGGTTGGCCCGCGGAAGCGATTACACAAGGGGCGAAGAGTTAAGAGCGGAAGTTCCGAAGAACGAGCGACCCGACTGGCGGAGATGCTTCATTTGTGGCCGGCACGGACAAGTGGCATGTTGGTGCCCATTATCCGCTCGGAAGCGTATGCATCTTGGTAAGTTTCCGGTGTTTCAGTCGCATATCCCTCTTGTTCTTAAATATGATATTTGGGATGTTATATTGCGTCCTGTTTTAAAAGCACAAATTGATGGTCGTGCTTTGATTGATTGCTGGAGTCCGGGTCTATATGTAGCCTGGTTGATAGAGAGACATACTACCTGCCAGTTCGACGTTGTTGCAGGGTCTATCAGCCAGGTTCTAGCTGTTAATGGACAACCCTTGCATATCTTGGCTTGTGTTCGTGGAACCGTGCAGGTAGGGAAGTGGACTTGCACGCTGAGTTTCCTAGTTGCGCCTAAATGACCATTTCACGGTGTTTTGGGAAGTGACTATTTATTCGCCACCCGATGTATTCTGGACCTGCCTGATCGTGCGGTACGCATGTTTGGTGAGTGCTTTCCTTTAGAACCTGCGTACAAAACATTGTTGGGTCTTGTTGGGACTCCCAAAAGACAGCATTCAGCCAATGAAAAGGAGCACCTCGAATCTGAGTGGCAAAAACTTATCAAGGGCATTGATACCCACCTTCCAACACGTATAACACATAAAGTACGGAAAGTAATAGAGAAGCACCTGGTGACATTCTGGTGGGAAGGACTACCACCTGGACGCACCCATGTGGTGCGGCGTCGTATTGCTACAGGCGAGGCACGCCCGATTCGGCAAGCGACTCGTCGCTTACCAATCCATTTTCAACAGCAGGTGCAAAAACTGTTGGCGAAGATGTTCGAAAGAGTTGTCATTCGACCTTCAACCTTCACATCGACGTCTCCGGTAGTATTAATTAAGAAAAAGGATGGTTCTTAGAGGTTATGTGTTGCCTACCATCAGTTAAATGCGGTGGCTAAAAATATTCGTTTCCACTACCACGGATCGATGAAACTATTGGTGGCGTTTCGGGAGCTGAACGGTTTAGCACCCTGGTTATTGGCAAGTGGAGATAGAGCCTAGTGATCGGTCTGTATGAATTCGAAACCATGCCATTTGGATTAACGAATGCGCTGGCCACCTTTCAGAGGTTAATGCAACAGGTGCTGCGTCATCTAACCCCTAAACATTGCCTGGTCTATTTCGATGATGTCATCGTCCAATTGTGGATCTGTTGATGGACATTTGTGTAATTTATCCAACGTCCTTTCCAAACTAAATGAGGCTGGGTTGTAGTTAACTCCAGTGAAATGTTTTTTCATGAAGATTGAAGTGAAATACCTAAGACACGTCATTTCCAGTGCCAGTGTGGGTTGTGATCCCAAAAAGGTGCGTAAGGTGAAAGGATGGCCTACTCCTGTGAGTGTTGACGAGGTCCGCAGTTTCCTCGGGTTGGCTTCTTATTATCGGTGGTTTGTTCCCGGATTTTCTCACGTGGCTAAACCCTTAAAGACGTTGACTGAGAAGGGACGCTTGTTTGAGTGTTCTGAGAATTACCAACAATCGCTTACTGGCTAAAAGATGCATTGCGCACTTCCCCTATTCTAGCGCTTCCGGATACCAAGCCATGCGCGAATATTTTTAGTCTGGACACGGATGCTAGTGAAGTCGCCATAGGAGCTATCCTGTCCCAGTTAGATGATAACGATGTGGGGCGCGTCACTGCTTATGGAAACAGAAGCCTTAACAAAAGTGAAAAGAATTATTGTACTAATAGGAAGGAGATGTTAGCCTCGGTACATTTTATCAAACAATTCCGCCAGTATTTCTTAGGGGGACGTTTCTTGGTTCGAACGGACCACTCATCTCTTCACTGGTTGAGAACTTTCAAAGATCCAGAGGAACAGGTGGCCCGTTGACGAGAATTTTTACAAGAGTATGACTTTGAATGCAAACGCAGGCCTGAATTACGTCACAGAAGCGCTGACGCGTTGTCTAGACAACCGAATCGCAGTCACAGAGATTGCCCGTCATGTTCAAATAGTCACTCTTTGATGATTGTTGTCAGACCGGAGAAGGGTAATCGATGGACAACCACCCAGAGCAACGATGCTGATCTGCAAATCATATACAACCGATTGAAAGAGAGTGGTCCACATCCGACCACCGAAGAGAGGGCAGAATGCAGCCGGGAGGTGCGCTGTTTGTGGTCGTTGTGGCGCCATCTCTATATAGCCGGTGGTGTTCTATACTACCAATGCTGCCCCGAATATGATGCCTAGATTGTAGTTCCTGAATCAGCGGTTCGAATGGTCTTGGAGAAGCTTCATGAGAATTTGGGCATTCGGGCCAGAACGAACTGGAAGTTGTTACGAGACAGCGTTTCTAGTGGCAGCACAAACGAAGGGACGTCAGAAATGTGTGCAATAATTTTAACCTGTGTGCACAAATTGAAACCTTGAGAGACGGCAGTGTGCACCATTAAAGAGTATGTTGACGGGATACCCGAATGAGGTAGTGGACGTTGATGTTGTTAGACCACTACCTGAGACTAGCCGGGGAAACCGATGCATTCTCGTGGTGGTAGATCATTTCACCAAGTGGTGCGAAGCAGTGCCATTTCCAAGAGTAGATGGCGCAACATCTGCCAGATTCATCTTTGACCATCGGAGTTCGCGCTGGGATGCCCCGACTCAGCTGCATTCTGATCGATGATCAAATTTCGGAAGTACGTTGATGCATGAACTCTGTAGAATATTAGACATAAGAAAAACGAGGACGAGTGCCTATCACCCACTGGGCAATTATGCAGTGGAACGCGTAAATCGCACGCTAAAATCTCTCCTTAAGGCGTTCGTAACTTCAGAAAACACCAGGTCGTGGGGCGAAGCCGTTTCTAAATGCCTGCTTGCGTACCCAGCTAGCGTTCATTCAACGACATCACAGTCCACACATTTTCTGTTGACAGAAAGGGAAATGTGGCTACCATATGATTTGCTTGTTCCTAGGTTGCCACCAGATAGCCAGTTGACTGTGAATTACTGCATTTAATTACATGGCTGATTGATGGAGGCATGTATCTTGGTGCGCGAACACCTGCGTTCTGCCCAGCGAGGGCGGAAGGATTAATATGATAAGAAGGCGTATGGGAGCCCCCTGCAATCGGGTGATGAAGTCTAGCTACGTGCGAAGGCGTCGGAGATTGGAGTTCCCAGAAAGTTGTTTCGCGAATGGAAGGGACCATATATTGTGCATTAGATTATTTCGGAATACACCCGTACTATACGTGAAGCCAACAACAACCGGTCTGGGTTCAGAGTAGTGCAATTCGGTCGGTTGAGAGCAGATACTGCAGGACGAGATCGGCCGACTAACGGGGAGGATTGTATTATACCGCCAGAAGAAGGACTGTCAGAGGCATTGTGGCCAGTGCATCCGACGGGAGGGATAGTGTAATAGCTTGCAGTGTGCCGCCATCTTGTTCGACCACGTACGCTCATTTCCGCTCCCTTTCAGGTCCTCGAACAGGTGGGCTGGCCGCGTCTATCCAGGGTGCTGGGGAAGATGACAAACCAGAGCCCGAGGTGAGCGATCAGTGAACATGAGGCCACTCCTGATTGGTAGTTTGTTCCCGACCCGTGGGGTCCTCCATTTATATAGACAAGGACACAGTGTGAACTGAACCTCCTCCGGAATCTGTGTTGTGTTAATACATGTTCCTCGTTGCCTTGTGACTTTTCTCTTTTGTGTGAGGTAGACCCTATTGCGCTTCGATTACGAACGTTGAACGTTGTGTGTTTTGTCACTCGTGACTGATCCATTGATATATTACACTTCCGGTCCATCCTTCTCCTGGCGTTGAGACTCACAGTTTAGCTCCCGAATGTATACACCATACCACTCGCAAACGAAGCCGTCTTCTGTACAACGCGCGCAACGGACAAGTCTCGCTTTTCGTGACACGAATAGGAGGTTGATCTGTCGCCCTGTTTTCCACTGCCATATACGCTGAAATGCCTATGTTTTGGTTTACCTGTGCTGCTGATTAACAGATAACACCTACACATTTCCTCAATGTATGTTCAAGTCCACATTGGGCCACCACTTTCGGCTTTATTATCCTTTGTTTTTAGTACACAATTAGTAGTTTGCAAAGAAGTTCGCCGGGTCATCAATTATCCACACAAATGCCTTCGACTGTTAAGCTAAGCACACGTTTTTTGTTGCCATACGAAAAGTAAATTTTGTTTGTCATCCTGTCGCTAAACATAGATTTGCGGTGACGATACAAGCCCGAGTGCTCACTGCTGCCATTCTGAGTGTGTGCATCCTCCCATTATAGTATGACAGTTGACGTCCGTTCGATTATTGTTTAACAAAGCCTTCTGTACTGAAAAATATTCACTCAAGTTGACCATCACTCATATTTGATCGCAGCCTTCGCATTCAGATAGACTTTCCATCCAGCCTCTTTCAAAAAGAAGCACTAGACCCGAGCTTTGCTCTCCTTAGAGCTCGTCAGTAGTACATATCCTTGCCACGGCCGGGATTTGATTTCCGGCCATTCCAATCATGATCATTGCTCACAAGCGAGAGTGGTTGAGCGTTCACATTTGATCATTCGGTCGTGCCTAATGTGAGGTCAATGGCGCAGTGGTGAACACGGTTGCCTCCTGATTCGAATGGCCGCAGTTCAAATCCCGGCCGTGGCAAGGATATGCACTACTGACGAGCTCTAATGAGAGCGGAACTCGAGTCTAGTGCTTCTTTTCGAAAGAGGCTGGCTGAAAAGTCTATCTGAACGCGAAGGCTGCGATCAAATGTGAATGACGGTCAACTCGAAAACAAACCAAATCCCCAACTACTCATCAGTATTCACTGCTTCAACTTACTCTCACCACGCTTCGGTTAGTTACACTGTTGGCAAACTGTTGACGCTCACACATGTGTACATTCCTATCGAATGACGGATGTGACGGTAGTTTGATGCAATTCAGTGTTATGGGGGTCAGCAAAATGCCCTAAGCCCGTTGGAATCAGAGTCTGTTGAATTTGACATGGCAGTAAATAGCTATTTCGCCTCTCGGACGCCCACCTAGAATTTATCATTGTAGCAGGCAATCCGGACGTTTTGAAGTCGATTGCCGGTGAGACTCGCAAACCGACGTTTTGTGACTGCAAACAGCGTTCCTCTGAAACATGAATTCGACTATAAGCCTGGAAAAAGACCAACTGAGCGCATACGTGAAGGGAATGTTTGGATGTGCGAGACCATTGAAAATAATTACAACCGACAAAACAGCTAATAATGAAATGGTGGTACAAACGTCAAATCTATCAAGAAAAAGGGCTCAACCAGAAACAGAAAGATTGTATTTTACAAAACTTTGAAGCACTTAACAGGGGAAAGGGCAGCTCGCTCGTTCCAGTGATTTGGTCCGGAATATATGGTGGTACGTTATTCTACGTATTACGAGATTATATATGGGTCGATGTTTCGAATAGTTCAATCTCACACCGTAGAATATGCCAGATGTATGTCCAGGGTATTTCGCCATTACTAGCTATAAATAAAACAGAAAGTTGTAAGATATCCGCACCAAATTTAGGACGAATGAAGTTAAACAGTTTAGGCGTCGTGTTCAACATGTTGTTGATAAACAGATTGTCCTTCCTCAAGCCACCCGAGGTGGTTGAAACGTAGAGTATTACAAATTGCTCGTAACGTCGTGCTATTCCCCATCTGTTTATCTAAAACAGGACTTGGTCGATAGCTGGAAAACGTATAAAATTTGAAAGTCTCGCAATGTGTTCGGCCAGGATGGGGTTTCCTGCGTTTGCTCGTCGCAAAACATTTCCTGACGTAGCGGATGTTTATGAGGCTAAGAAAAAGGACGTGATACCATGTGTTAAGTGGGAAAATTTGGAATGATCCCATTTACTATGACGAACAATATGGATGTAACCTTCTTTGACAAAGAACTTATGCAATATTAATAGTTCCATATCGGTTGATAAAACACATGACGCTGTCAACTAGCTGTTTCAGTATTTCACGATAACTGAGTGGCTGGCAGCTACTTGTGCAATGATCAGCGTATGGTGATCAGAAAGTTTGACGTCAGTTGGCTTTGAGAAACCGATATTTAAACTAAAATCCGTATTTCACGACACACAAAAGTTGTTAGGTCGTCAACGAGGGAAGTTTGAGGTAGGAGGAGAAAGAATGGGATGAATCGGGGTTTTAAGGAGATCCAGTAGCTAGAGGGAAGTGGAATGTTTCCAGTTTTATGTTAAGGTCTCTGTACGACAATTTGCAACTCGTTAATATTGATTTCCATTAATCATGGTCTGAGGGCCTATGAGCTTTATAACCTTGATAATTACGAGAACGAAAAAAACATGGAAACTGGACACATATATATGAAAACAATATGCATGTGAAGTATAGACCTGTGTATATTCTACGTTCGTGTTCTAATCACAACTCACGCAAGGACATTCTGTTTAATCTACTAATAAGCCCCAATTTTAAATCTACAGGTCGCCCAGGGAATGAGTGCACAACAACGCGCATGAATGAAATGCTGTTGATTTTACAAAGGTTTTGTGAGCGTTCTATAGGTCGAGTGCAAGATAGTGGATAGCAGGGACAGGTACATACGTTACATGCAGCTGACTGCTGAGTGATTCCTAGGCCGCGCACGAGAAGTCATCAGAAAGTAAATAATCTGAATATGGGCATTGTGTTTGACAACATAAGACAGCTGTCCAAGCCTTTTTGAAAAACTGAATATTTTATAATATTTTAAAATATTTTAGAATAAAGGGGTTGGCGCGTATTTTTCTCCGATCAAGAAGTGTTGATAAAGTGGAGTCCTTCCTTCTTAGGCCATATAGCGGACGAGTGTATCAGTCTGTATTGAGTTGTAGAGTTCAACTTTGGTCTTCGTAACCAAGGTGGATCGGTACAACGTTGTGAACGGCGCTGTCTGTTGATGAACAACAAAAAATACCCCGGAAAGCTTCTGGTAAATTATCGTTGAAGGTTTTCCAATTCAAGCTAACTAGACTTGCGTAGACGGCGGCAAATGAATGTCCACCATCCAAGTTGAGGTCGACCACACATTTTTAAAGCGGCATCCTCGCAGCAAATACACTGAACTTGTTTATATACAGCCTGCTCTCCTTCCAGTTTTGCTGTCGAAAACGCACACGTTCGAAGAAATCCAACAAGTTCGAATGCCGCATTCCTAGATCTCCAACGGAAGTGACGATATCAATTTTATAACCATCTGGTGAGACAGAACCACTGGGTGATTGAGTCATTGGTAATGGTGTTTGCTTTTCTCATTGAGAACGTCGGCAGCTATGTTTTGTACCAAAAATGTAATCACACCCTATCGTCGCATGAATTTGAAAAAAGCCAGTAGTATCATGTAGGATGTTTTGCGCAATGACTGTTTCAAATATTTCTAGATTGATTTCGCCTAGCCGCTTGCCCCACAACTATATAAAATATATGTTGATTTCGCAAAAGTAACCAATGAGATGAGAACGAAACGTCATTACGCAAGACATCTTACATGCTACTATTGGCTTTTTACAAATTTATCGATGGGAACCACTGTTTCAAACTATCGTCACATATTTTGTAGACAGAATATGACGTTACCGGGCTGGCGAAATAAGTAGACGGTATTGATATCTCCAGCCACTTATACGTATTAGTGAGAGCGATGGTCCCAAAGCGCATCCTTGACTTACCCCACCGGTTGCTGGTTTTGATGTTGGGCAGTGTTGCTCTGTTTTGACTGTTCGGGTGCAGCCTTCAAGATATGACAGAAGCCCGCCAGGGGTCTTGTATGCCAAGAGATGCTAGTTTGATCGAAAGGGGCTCACGGAGCACACGATCAAATGCCTTCTGCACATATAAAGGTATGACAATTACTGCCTTTACTGCGCCGGTGAACATCAAAATTTCAACTGGCATGTCGTATAAGGGCACTACTGAGAAAACCGAGCTGTAAAAGAGTTTTGTGACCTTAAGGTCAGGAAAATGTGCACCTCCATTATTCTTTCGCACACTCGTGCGAAACGACGTGTGACCGACTGGACGATAGTTGTCAACGTCCTGCTTTGGACCAATTTTATGGTAAGGCGCAATGACCGGTTTTTTCCTTCGAGAAGGGAAGATGCTAGATGGAATAATGAGGTGAACAAATCAACAGGATGGGTGTATCCTCACCCCCTTTCTTGATAGCCAGTTTTGGACTGCCATAGGGCCAAGGATGGATTGAGAGTTTCATAGCTAACTGTGCCAAATGCTTTGAACATCATTGAGAACAATACTCAGAACTTTACCTGTTTTCGACGGTATATTAGGAGATGATGAAATGTCTTCCACACCACACGGAATAGTGAAGTGTTAGTTGAAGCTTTCGCATACTTCAACTAGGTTACCAACAACCCTTTAGAATAATAACTTTCATAGCGTGGCCTCTTATGGAATTTCTTCATGTTATTAACTCCACTAATTTTATGCGTCTCTGCTCGTTACAGAGTGCGAGCTTTCCCTCGATCATATTACGCGGTTGCTTTCAAATTCATGCGTTCAAACCTGTTGTCCAATTGCATCACCGAGAGAAATCTGGTGCTTTGAGTTAAGTATTTTGAGTCTGTGAGTCACTTTTGGAGTAAGCGTTTCACTTTGCACATTGTAGCCGATGCGACTTTCCGGAGGCCAGAACGTCAAAACGAAAAGCCAGACGTTCGATAAATTCGCCGACTGCTGCGTTTGAGTAAGGTGTGAAAAAGAAGTATTCCACGCTGAGGATCTTAATAAGGAGAAGCCGTTCCACTCGATGAATATGATGGGACGGTAGAATACAACTGTCGGCTTGGCAGCCATATTGATATCAGACAGACATTCGACGATAAAGTGGTCACTTCCCGGAAGTTGTAGAACGAATACTTCCGAAAGGGATATCTATAGTGAATATGAGATTCAGTATATGACTGTGACTGGTAGGCATTAGAACATGTTGATTCCATTCATTCAGTTGAATGCGCGGAAGAAAGTCGGCTCGCCTTGCTGGGACTGAGAATGAGGTCCGGAAGACACTACGCATGTAAAAATTGCATCCTATTGGCTTATTCTCGCAAGCCGTGATGCATGATTCATTATCTCCGCAGGATGAATCAAATAATTGTTGGTAGCATTGAACGGTCTGGATATGCATCCTATAAGTAGCTGGCGAGAGCCAATATAAACCATTAACCACAAAGAGTGTTCAACTTTATGAAGATTAGACTCATCAAGTGTTGCTGCGGAAAACTGCTTTCCATATGAATGATGCATCCATCGCATATCCCCCTGAAGCAATTGCCACGCAACAGGTGATACCCTGTGGTGCACATAAGCTTGTATAGAGTATCAGGGAGCACCACACCTCTGTCACAAGAATGATATAGGGATTCGATACAAAAACATTTGATTCAAAAGCGCGCACCTTACTTGCAAATGATTTTATGTTCGTGAGAAATGAATTGCCGGATTTCTTCTGTCAAGCAAAACATTTCGATTGCTAAGGAACTGAATGAAATATGGGGCAGTAGGTTACAAAATACTATATGGAAAGGTCTGATCCAGGGAACGTTCCAACTTTCCCCACATAGTCGAGTGGATGACGCGAGAACTAAGCACCCCGGTGGAAATTACCGGAAGTGTGTTATCATGGTAGAAAAACTGAGTGGGACGTGGGAAGTACGGCCAGGTGGTGACGAATGAAACGTCGGGAGTTGCACTGAAAATAACTGGTGTGACGTGCATTTGAGTTCGTTACATAATCATGTGGTAACGCACTTGCCGAGGTGTACATATTAAGACGTTGGTTCTTAGAAACACACATTTTGGGTGAGAAGCTAAGTTATTGCGAGCTATTGGTAATGGATAGGGGCCGTGGAAACTATTACACTTGTAGGTAAGCATGAGAGCTGTGGGTAACAAAATGTACAGTTTCATCTACAAAACGTTATCTCTTAGTGTGTGGTTGTTAGAATCAGATTTGTGGCGCTTGTGAAATACTTGATTTACATTTATACAACAAATTCAAAACATTATTCTCCAGTGAGCATCCTACAGGTTTTACTGTTGGTTTACAGCCTTGTTCAGGTGTTCTGGACCTGCCGTTGTTAACCACAGGTAACGGAAGAATACGCCAACAATGATGAGCACACAGCTGTGCTTGTGTGGCCTCACCATTATCACGGAAATTTAGGCTGCTATTCTTAGCACTTCGGGTAACTTTCGATGCCCAAGTTCTAAGACTCTTTTCAGTCAACATCTCGGTTGACGGAGGGGTTTTCAAGGACTAGGGAGTGAATTTTTGGCGTCAACCATGGGTTTCGCTGAGGAAACTTGGGTAAGCCTGGCGTCCGAAAGGGCCGGACGTGATTTGGTTTTCATTATCCGTCTGAACAGACAAAGTAACGGTTTGCCAGTTGCAGTTTGCTGGTTCGAGGTATTCTTAGAGCGTTCAAGATCGACAGTCAAGTCGAGGGGATTACTACGGGTTATGTGAGTTCTTTGTCTGAAAAACGCTGGTTCTTAATATATACCCTTCTGTTGTAGCATTTAGTCCCTAAAATATTTCATGGGCTAAAATTTTGTGCCACCCCTGATTCGCTTTTGTCTTTCAGAGGATTCATTCGCCACAATTTCACTAAGGATCTACAGCATCAACAGAAAGCGTTTTTGCTGTACTACCTTGCGGAGCTTTAGGCAATAGCACCGTCGTTCTTCCATCTTGCTAGCTCTGAGTAAGACACTTCACAAACACCAAAGGTATTCTATCCCCAAGTGACACCAGTTTATCTGCACAGGGTAACCGCTGGCGAAACATCGTAGCTACTGTATCGATAAACGTCCCATTGGTTACGAGATCTTTATTGCTATAGGTAGTCTCATGGCAGATGTTATTTAAGGCATTTAGAATCGGATCTGGCTGGTGCAAAATTTTGGTAGCCTGCTTCTACTTGTTTTCCCAAATTGATCTGCGAATACATCAATGATAGGAACTCAACGTAACTTGGTGTTGTTCCTTTCATGAAAGGTGCAAACATTTGTCGTTGAGGTTACAGTCTTAGCAGTGACTTTCGTTCATTTAGCAAAAGCAGGAGTGGAACCGGTGTTGGTCGTGTTGTCTGAAGACTCCACACCTTTCTTTTCTGCCACCATGTTTTTTCGTGCGAAGATGATCGTTTGGCGACTGGCAATTTGTGGATCTTATTTGAGTTAGCAAATATTATGGTATGATATTCCTTCCTGTTAACAAAGTATGTTCAAAACTCTTCAAAGCAATGATCCATGATGAAATGAAGCAAATGGTTTGATAATTTGAGCGATTAAACTGTGTAAACGGAATAAACAGCTGGATGTGATAATAACGAGCGTCGGTTTTCTCTCATACTACTGCTGTAAGCCGGATGGTACGGCGAGTTCAAGTGGATTGGTGTAGATAAAATATTTGAATTCTATATGAAAAACTGCATTTCACGGAGCCTAGTATCATCTCGCATAGTGGGTTTATGAATGGTCTATACACGCAAACCGCTTTCGTACAGCTAGTGGGCATGACTGAAGAATATTCACGGAAAAGTATCGGAACTTCCGGGATAACCTTAGGGACTTGAAAAAATTTCAACTGAGAACCTGCAGCAGTATCTTTATCAACAGTTTGCAGACTGCAGCAAGCGCAGAGAAGCATAGAAAAGAGATCTGCCGCTAGGCTGACCGAACGGAAGTGTCCGGTAAAAACGTGTACATTGTACACGTCGGACGTAGCTCCTAAACGGTAACACATGTGTAACCTCTATGACAATACACTGTGCATTTGCTGAGTACGTGAGTAATGTACTGCCGTGGTGGTGCATGTCGTACTGGAAAGGCCAACCCGGGGTACACGCAACTTCCACGTTGGTTGGCACGGCATATATCCCACAAAGAAGTCTGACGGTCGCAGATGAGCACCATTTCATGGATATGATAGGAAACTCAAGGAGTACGCATGAAATAAAAGTAAACTTTAAAAGCAAGTTCAGAAGTAAGATGCGTTTGGACGACTTACGCAACCTACGTAAGAAGCAGGATAAGGCGGTTTTCCGCAATGAACTCAGTAAGTTGTGCGATCTGCCGAAAATGGAAGGACATGAAGGATGTGTTGCTGCTGTTTCCATTAGTCCTTTCCAAATATTTTCTCTAACTCTGTCCCGAACTTACCGACGTCAGTTTGTCTGACGCTACTCACCGGTCAAACTATGATGGCTTCACAGTTAGGCACACCATAATGAGTGATGTAATTCAAATAAGTGTTGAGTTTTTCTACACACTAACGCCTGATGAGACGATGACCAGTTACCGAACAATTTTAGAACGTATGCTGAAAATGTTTTACCGTGCACGTCGGCAGTTCAAACCTTTGTCCTTGGTCACTCATCTATACACTGTCGAACAATCCGCGAGGTTTACTTTAAGTGTGTCGCAGTATTTTGCCGCTTTCATTTAATGGATGATATGGCCCAGCGCTGTCGTCACCTGGTAAGCCTTGACAATTATCAAAGTAAACGCACATATCATCTGACACGTAACATGATATTCACGGCGAACATTTCAGAGTTTAACAGACCACCACAGGCTAC
Organism: Paragonimus westermani; assembly: GCA_008508345.1. Classification (NCBI taxonomy): domain Eukaryota; kingdom Metazoa; phylum Platyhelminthes; class Trematoda; order Plagiorchiida; family Troglotrematidae; genus Paragonimus; species Paragonimus westermani. Next base: position 189,824 of record QNGE01000947.1, on the reverse strand, counting down.
AAGCCTGTAAGTCGGGGAACTTCCCAGTACCTGTATAAAATGTGACTGGTCGATAAATCCAGTTGAGCGTCTTATCTGCTGAAGGGGGACCGTTCTTTTCGGTAACTATACAACCAACCACATGGAGAACATGACTAGACATATAAAAAGCGTTGTGTGTGAACGTTCGACAATATATGAGTTGTGCAAAAATGTTGCTGAGCGTTCGAAGATTGTTTTCTGATCGACTGTACGCTGCTGGCGTGGAATTTATACAGCCATGTGAACCACCAGCGGGATAAAAGATCTCCCAGCGGCTCTTAAAACTTCATCGGAACATACAATCATTACAACAACAGCAAGATGGAAGACGTCGCCAATGAAGAAGGGGTGTGGAATATTGGTGCACCAAACAAGGGATGTCCCAAGTCGTCATCAATAAAAGTAGTAAATGCGTGCCCATCCCAATCACATGTTTCTGTTTGGTTAGGTTTAAAAGCACAGAGGCCGCACACCAACATATTGTTGTTACGTTGGGTCGTATGGATGAGGAAAATGAAAACAAATGCATACCAGCGCTTCCTGACACAAACGCGTTGTTTTCGAAGCATCCCGACCACATGCACCACTGTTCACTCAGTGGACAAGAGACTGTGCAGATGAGGTGGGAATTAGTCCAATAAATTGTGGCTCCAGAAAATGGCACGAACAGAGAAGAACTGATAAGGCCGTTCTTCTATTCTGAAGGAAGGGTTGCAAGGAAAACGCGACAAATTAAATACCCGCCCTGTAACATCTCCCCTTTTCGCTCATAATCGTTCGAACCTTCCCTTACCTTCTAATCGCAAGACGGTGTGTTACTCCGATGAACTGAGCCATATGCCCACCATTCCTGACACGTAGTCCTCAGTTGTTTCCACGGGGTACAGAAAGACAGCAGTTGGACGACAAGTGATTGGCGGCAGACTGACACAAACAAACGAGAATGACTCTACGACACTTTTCGGGGACGTTCACAAATCGATTTTCAACATGAGCCCTGCTCACCTATTGTTAACATGCTTAAGTTCGTCCACTCAGTGCAGACGATGAGTACCACTGAGTCGTATTTTAGTGGCACCCACTTGGGCTCTTGACTGATCAGGCACGCAGCAGTCTGTCGACAGATGGTGAGGGTCATTCAACACTGGGTCCTTAAGCTACAGGGTGTGTGGTACCACCCTATGCGTTGTTCAGCATGCTTATTTGTGTGTTTACCCAGCAACAGATATGTGTAAAAAGACGTACGCGAGTTAAACTGAACAAGTGCGCATGCATATGTATATCTGTACATATGTGTACACACGCGCATGCATAGATAAATGCGCACTTATATATAGGCATATCTACATACGTGTACATATATATACGCACGAAAATGTATGTATATGAATACATGTGTTTATACAGATGCACTCATGTCCTTCAACGCATTAGAAATGTGTGCTACATATACATTGATCTGACTGTAGAACTCGACTGCTCCACGAAGTATCTGAACCCGCAATCTACAACTGGAAAAGTCGTTCAGTCGCCGGTCCGGGCAGACACTAAAAACACACCACGTCTAGCTCTGATAACGCCAGGCGCGTTCAAGTTTTCGCGGGGAAACTCACGGTTACTACTGAAAACACACCTGTTAGTCCTTAACGTTACCTCCGCCAACCGAGGCCTTAACTAGGAAAAGTCCTAGATCTAATGCATCCACAGTTACCCGGAACACTGGGAGAAGCAATTTAAATCCCCCCGATAATGACGCGGCCGCATGGGCAGGGCCATCTACTTCTTACCAGAGGCACCTCTCCCCGTTATCTGGAGTAAATGTTATTAGCAACAGCAAATCCAAAACGTATGAACAATGCTCTAACTCAACAGTATGACCTGTAAGGTGCTTACCAGAGAGCAGTATTCCGGATTTGCAATATAAGGGTAAACCAAAGGAATTTCACAAGCGTCATGAATTTCGCTCCAAGGTCCACATTCTAAGAAACAACGCTTTGCAGGTAAAACCGCACAATTTATCTCCCACCGCGTTCAGATCAACCCACTACTATATTTGGGGTCACGGTTACCACCCATTATCCAATAGATCCGTAGCGACTCGTCCTCCTACCCAAGATATGAGTGCTACCAGGAACCAAGTTCCCAAAATGTATATACCAGCAAGTACGTCGTCATCTGGTCATGTCAACAACACAACTGTCTGCCAAACCAGTTCTTTTCAGTGCACCCACCGACATTTCATCAACCGCCACCCGGCCCCCCTCCCGAAGTCCCACTCTGCCATTTCACCATAATGGCACCCTTCCCGCACTCCCTATCATGGAGCCAAACTTCTACGACATTCAATCGAATATGAGCGGAAACTTGGTACATTCCTTAGATCAGGCCTTTCCATTCGGTGTTTCTCAACCCATTGCCCCATCTGTCTTGAAGTTCTTTAGCAGTCTATCTGCTGTATCTGACAAAAAATTTCGTAACTTTACTGCTCATGAACGCAAGATCGTTGGTCAGTACGATGCACATTTTCAAATCCTTTGTCTTTTTATCTAATCCCCATATCATTCTCGCAACTGAGAGGTGGTGCTCTACTGACACCCCAGACAGTCAGATGAGCATCGTAGGATATCACTTGTATCGTAGGAATCGTCTCACAAGACGAGGAGGTGGATGCATCATTTACCTAAAAGAGCCATTTTCCGCAGTAACACTATGAGTCTGGTCTTCATAAAATAGAAGACTCGTTGTGGTCAATAGTTTCTATTGGTTCTCGCGAGCTACTTATAAGATACATCTGCAGATCGCCTAATGCTGCGAGCAATGATTTGACTGACCTTGTGGAGGTAATAAATCCTGTGTCAAACATGCTTCAAGAACACAACCTAATAGGCAATGACTTTGACATGCTTAATATCTCCTGGACCTCATTCTCTGCTTCAGCAAAACAGACCGAATTCATTTCATGTATTCAACTGAATGGTTGGAACCAACATGTCCCAACGCCTACCAGAAAGGGGCATATTTTAAATCTTATATTTACCATAGGTATTTCGTCTGTAGAGATATCCGTTCTACAATTCCCAGGAAGTGACTATAATGCCGTCGAATGTCTGTTTGATTTCAATATGGTTATCAAACCGACATTTGTACCTTACTGTCCGATCGAATTCATTGATTGGAATGTCTTCTTCTCCCTAGCAAGATCCTCAAATTGGAATACCTTCTTTCGCACATTGGACCCAAGCATAGCGGCCGGAAAATTTATCAGATGTCTAACGTTTTGCATCCACGTTTTGGTGCCCATTAAATCAGACCGTGTCGGCTCGTATACACAAGGTAAAATCCTTACTGCGAAAGAGACTGACAGACTTAGAATGCTCAAGTCGAGGTACGGAAGAACACTAGACATTTCCCTGGTGATGCAAATGAGCAAAGTGCTTGAACAAGTAGAACGTCAGACGCAACTCCATCATATAAACGAAACTAGTGCAACTGATTAGACGGAGGAATTCCATGAGGGACCCTGCTGTAAGAATTATTGCTCTCAAAGACAAAACGGTTGTCGATGACCTTGTAGCGATGTGCGAAATCTCCAACTCACATTTCACTACCTCGTTTAGCGTAGAAAGCACCTCGATACCTGCCAATATTCCGTAGAGAACAGATAAAAGTTTGAGTAATGTTCCAGTTGATGTTCGAAGTGTTCGTTCACAGTTAGCTATCACTGGGCTCTCACTTCATCCTGGACCAGATGGTATCCAACCAATAGTCGTCGAGCAAGGGTGTGAGAATATACTCATCCACCTACTCAGTTTGCTCAACCTATCTGTTTTATCTGGCACCTTCCATCCTCAATGGAAAAAGTCCACCATTATACCTTGCTGCAAGAGTGGTCCAAGACAAGACGTTGGTAATTACCATCCCATCAACCACACGTCAATCTGCTCGAGAATGTTTGAAAGGCTTATGAAAGCGCATATAGTTGAGTTCTTAAGGCCACAAAACCTCATAAACACGCTACAACACGGTTTCCTTAGTAAGCGCTCTTGTATGACATGACAGCCGGAATTCTTAGACTACATATCGACGTCCATCGACACAGGAAATATGGTAATTACATAAATAAATAAACAAAATGCTATATATTTCTCTACATACATGTGAGAAGCACGCTGGGTTATGCGCGATCACTGCAAATATTCTCAAACCTCAAAGCTTCGTAATCCCTACGGGCAAGGAAGCTCAGTAATCAGTGTTCCCATATAAATCACCAGCGATGTGCACAAGGGGACTGCAATTTGCTGTCTCGGACAACCGTGTTGTAACTTTTTGATGAGGATGAAAGAATGTCCATGTTTTGCAGCGTTTTAGTCGTTGTTGGTTGTCGTGCATTTGCGGTTCGCTCGTTGGCCAGGGGAGCAATGTACATTACCTAGAACAAGAAGTAAGGATGAAGTGAATGAATAATGCGTAGTCCTTAAGAAAAGAGCAAAATCGGGTGTGTTGGCGGAGTTTCGCGCAATAAAACGTTTTTGGGGCCAGCTCCTATTTTGCCCCTTGGGTCTGCTAGGGGTTGCCACGTCATACCCCGTTTTTACGCACCACCAGACCATATGGGATATGCTGCTTTGGCAGAGCCATTAACAACATTCAGCGTTTCAAAAAAGGTTTGAAGAGCTATCTTACGCTAACAAACACAATGTCTATCTTCAACCTCTGTGTATCACCTTATGATCTTTTTGAGTGTGGCCCGAGAAACATTTAGCCGTCAGGTGCGTATTACGTAAATGACCACCCCGCTGTCAAACATCCCTCGAAAACAGCCTGCTTGAAACCGTTTGCCATATGGTTTACTCACAAGATCACTTGACAGTTGGCTTACTGCGAGCTCACAAAACCGTCTGCAACTCAATATTATTTCAATGACATGCGTTTGTTCACGTACATGCATCGCTCAAATTGCTGGGAAACATGAACGCGGCGCTTAATAATAATTCCAGCAGAACGACGTCATGTGAGCTTTAGTTATAACACGCACATTTCTTGCGGCCCTACATACTGTCCAATTAATTCTCCATTTGCCCGAATAAATCCTGAATTCATGGCAAAATGCCACAACAAACAGTAGATGGGGTTATATATTTCAATAATCATAGCAAAACTAATAATATCGCATGAATTCTTTGTCAAAAAATTTCGCATACACTGTTTGTCATAGTAAAGGTTATAACCCCACATTTTCTTGTCTAACGTGTGAAATTGCATTCTCCCTTATGATCCTCATAAATATCTACTGACCGGGGAAATTTTTCGACGGATAGACGCACGAAATCTCGTCTTAGTCAAACGGTTTGCAAGATGTTTAACTTTTTGACGTTCCCGAGGAATCGTCGAAATCCTGCATCGGAATCTTCCCAATCGTTTGCTGGATTTTGGGATTTTCCGTCCTGCTTTGCCAAACCCGACCTATCTCGATATTTTTCGGACGCCAGTTTCATCCCCTAATGGTGAAACACTTCGAAGATGCATTTGGACGTTTTCCCCAAAGTGACTTTAAACTATTTAAAAAGTTCCCCATCAGACAACCTTGTAAAAAGTAAATTAGTGTAACGTTCCATTACTTTGGGAGACAGAATCTGTGGAGCGAGCGAACTACCTCCTTCTCTGCGGCGTGCGTAGAAGTATCACAAACTACGGTCGTTTGCCTTTTGACCACGTCCGTTTAAACAGCGGGTTTCACGATTTTGTCACTGTCGATTATTCGTTTAGTTCCGTTTGTGAATATCTGTAGTGATCGCGCATAACCCAGCGTTATTCTCACACATGGGTTGATATATATATGTATATAATTATTAATATAAGCGATCCAGTGTACGAGTAGAGGTTACTATATTGTGAAAATGACGAGGAGAGAAAGAGAATTCAGACGTGGACCGGAAGAAAATATGCATCACAGGGCACTGCTGCAGAGCAGAAGGGAGTAGAAGGCAGAATGCCACACCCATGGGTTTCCGAAAGGGAAGTAGTGGATTTCCAAAAATCAGTGGTTATTGGTGGGTGCGAGGTGGGCGATACAATCCGCTCAAACCTAACGTACTTGTTGCCACTTGGTCGACGGTGTGCTATGAGTACGTTGGCGACCTATTAATCCCGGTCGGCCAATGCATGCGCGGCAGCACAAATCACATCGCCATATAGTCCTGACGCCGCGGACTGCGACGCCTTGGGTACCGTGTGCTGCTGTTCACACTCGTGCAATAATTTTTCACTGAACTTGCGGAAGCCCGTCTGAATAATATTTTTTCAGACTGTCCGGTTCAACATTAGTACTTATCAAAGCCTAAATCAAATATCACAACGCAAAAGACCTATCCAGATTACATCCTTGTATCTTCGTCTTTGATTGTCACGATTCCGTCTGCTTGGTCTCAACTTCCCCTGAAACATTTGCTTTGGAATACGGCCACCGCCCATCTGGGGTCATGACCTAGCCGACGAAGCTAATTAAGCATCAACATGACTTCCATCCAGCCCATATCCACTTGCCACAGTACTTCAGTGTTCGGACCGTGCCACACTGCAGATGGAACAGTCTCAGATTGTGCACATTTCACAAATGAGCAGTACACTAGTGGTCTAGTGACCATAACCAAGCTGTCGTTTTTCCGGACACGTTCTTTAAGGCGTCTGGAAGCAGCGTAAGCCCTCTCACACGAACACGTAACACGTGGTCTGCCGACAAATTTGCTGACAAACTGTCACTATAGTATCAGAAGTCCGCGCGGCTGTAGATAACGATGCGGGTCTCAGGGGCGTGTGAAGGATTAGCCTCGCTACTGAGGGGAGACAGAAAGATATAAGATATCTTGCCTGTGTCGATATCTGATCCAGTCTTGGACGCCGCGGTCAGGAAATCCGTACCCAATCACTCTAGTTCATCCTTCACCTATGCAAATAATACGCTGTCAACGGCGAACAGGATCATGCGCACCGTGGGTGTGTGAGGCCGGGGTGGGGTGTCGAGTTGTTAGTTATTTGGCACGCGCCTGTCTGGTGCCCAGCTTCCTTGCCGTCTTCACCCAGTCGAGGAGGTGAACTGTTGGAACGGCAATAAAAAAAAGTGGGGTTGCGTCTGGGATACAGCCATGCTTAACACCAACGACAACGTCAGGAACATCAGAGGTCAGTTCACATGTTTGTATCTGCCTTCATGCTCACATATGGCTTTCCAAACACAATGCCGAACTTGCCTGGACACCCAACATTACGGAGCGTCGTCCACAACTTCTTGCGACTAACGAAATCAAGGGCTTTACTGAAGTTCACGAATGGAGCACACATAAGTTGTTTACGTTCCTTAAACTTCCGTGAATCTGTCGGGCGGCAAACATCGGGTCGATTGCACTGCGACTTGTTCGAAGTCCGCACTGCTCCGCAAGTATATCGGCCCGCAAAACGTCCGCCTTCAGTCGGTCTGGAAAGATGCCTGCAGGCACACTGGCTGGTTAATCTAACAGGCTATTGCCCTGATAGTTGTCAAGACGCTGCTTTCTACCCTTACATTTAAACTAACGCAAGATAGGAACATCACTAAAATCTCATAGCATTTTTTCTTGCTTTTAAAGCAAGGCGCCTTCCAACGCCGGCCCGCCATTCTTTCGTGTTTCAATTGACAGTCCGTCTTCGCTCACAACCTTTCCAATGCGTTGTTGCCAATCGCCCTCTGGACCTATGTTGGAACCAGGATGAGAACAGTTAGAGATTTGATGGCCTGTTACAGCAGGCTACAGAAGAGCACCCAGTAAATAGTGGAGGGACGGTTTAGTGGGCTATCCAAGTGTTTGCCCCAAACTTCCGTGATGTCCTCTAGCTGGATGCACGAACATCCGGGATTCATGCTGAGCACAACATCAACTAACGCGCGTCGCTGAACTGCCTATGATGTCGGCGATCGGCGTGGTGTTGCAACCGCTCACACTGCTTCCGCCACCAGTCGGCTTCGATTCCGCGAATACGTTTGGCTGGTTGACGGCGAGAACTCTGGAATGTCGCGCCGTTGTCCTCACTGTCCGGGTGCCTTGAGGAAGGGACTGACGTCGCGTTTATCTCCTTTACCAAACTGGAGATATTCGCGTTATCCTCGTTTGCCAGTCCAGACGTTTCTCGCTTTCGATATAGGTCTCGGTGGCTGCTGCCGTAATCTGTTCTTTGGGTCGTTGTTAAAACCTCCAGAGTGGTGGATATAAGGGCGTCTTTCAGATGAACGGAACCGCGCGCTTGGAAGCTACTCTCATCTCCGAGCCCTCCAGACTTCTGGCATTCAATTTCTGCCGTTTTACGAGTGATCTACAGTACACAGGCTTGCAGGCGGATCGGTGCTTTGGTTCTGATCAGCATTCGACCCCTATTATATCCAGCGCCACGCATCGCTCGCGTCATACGTGTCTCACGACTTTCCCGCTGCCGCACAATCACTTGATGGAGCAAACATTAGCAACTGTTTCGTGAGTGGGTTCACATCGTGGCGCCTCTTCGTCGCGCCATTACGTGATTGCATTCGTTCGTTTTCACTTGGGACGTTGATGTCGGAATTTGTGAATTTGGCGGATTTGATACCAAAGTTTGCTGAAAAACTCCCCCTTCCAGTTTTCGCTCTTTTCCTTGTGCCATGCCATTCTAACCCCGTTGAAACATGCCATGACATACAAACCGTGCTGATGGTAAGAGACCTGGTTTTGCGGCCGTTTTTCTCGGATGGGAATCAGTTGTCCAGCAGGCGCAAAGTTTACAGGCGGCAGCTGCAACACAGACGTGACCATTGTTGATGCAGCCCACTGACAGACGTGAGTAGACCGAACGTACTTTGAGGGTTCACTAGACGTCCGAGATTAACTAACGACGATCGGACTGGAAATGTTCAGCTCTTGATGGGATCCGGGATGCGGGAGGTCACTTGTAGCTTATGAGTCCAGTTCCAGCAATCCGATGGCACTGAACGAATCTTGCCAAGAACGGCGACAAACTGATTATTCGAGCAGATATTCCTTCATGTCCTGGAGGAAACTCTCGAAGTGAACTACCACAAACGGTGGCGGCAGCCACCACAGTGACTGACTGCATACCATATATATATGGCCAATCTGAGTCAGCATGGTATGAGGTTTTGATTTCCTTCATTTCTCTTAGTGCCAGCCTACGTCTGATGAGTCCGTACTAGTGTCTTTGCTGTCTGCTTCAGTTCGGTCTCCTTCTTCTCTCTGCTTAGCCCACCCAGTTTTCTCCCCGTTGGACTTCTTCGATTTATTTTACCTTGTGTATTTCTTTTTTCGAACGCAAGTCACCGCCTGGTAGTCTCTAGTCTGAGTGAGAGTTACTGTGATTCTAACCCTGTCATTGAACCTGTACTCACTCGAATAGCATACCCCATTAGCCTGCGGCCTTAAAAACACACGTCTCGTCCTTGGCGAGATCCTGTCAATAAAAATGAAACAAAGGATCTGTCTCCTTCATCTATTACAGTACGGTGGTATCCTTCGGGCTAATATGTACACGAAACTAAGCATCATTAACAACCGCCGCAAGTCCGCCGAAGTGAATTTAAATAATGAGCACATGTAAGGAAATGTGTTTGATGCCGGCAAACTTCGTGTGAAGAAAACACAGGGGTACGGGCTAACACCACTAAGTTTCAGGAGGAAAACATTGGGGCACGGATTAGATGTTCTCGCAAGATGCCGGTTCCACATATTCCGGGGAAGCCAGCGTTCCAGCGACTGGCGACAGGTTTACCCCCAGGCTATCTAAGGAATACTTACAGTCGTCTGAAGGTACACTTGCTTTGTCTCATGTGCGAGAAACGTATCAAGAAACGCACCCAAGCTTTAAAACACAATGTTCGTGACGGATGGCTTCGTCGCACTTGTGCTTCATTAACTGTAGAGCTTTGTAACTGTCTTAAGATAGGTCGTCCAGAACAGATGAAGTTTTTATGGTTCGAGTGTTGCCCCATGGGCGCTAGGTTGAGTCGCTTGCAAGAGATATCGCCTGACAGCAACACAGCTACTACGTATGCTTCTCACTGCGTATACGACCAGGGTGAAGCAGATTCCAGGGGAAGAAAGAATTATTTACTGGCGAATTCATTGCCCCTGATCCCACTGTGTCAGAGTCCGCGCAAGTTTCTGTCGGTGCATAGAAGGCGAAGAGGTCATGCGAGAGACAAGTTAACGGGAAGTAAGTAGCTAGCCCTCAGCCAGGAGGTACACTGCTCGTGAAGAGGAAGGTGCATCAAGGAGTACTTCCGGCTCCTGTTATCTGCCTCTCACTCATTTCCAAACGTGTCACCCCCTTGGATGCGGCGACAGCTAAACCGATGCCGGTTGCCTCAATGTCTAACTCAAAGCTACGGGAGGGTTTTCGTATTGTGGCTAATGTTTCCCCGAAGAAGCGTCTGACACACGAACTCGTAAAGCTTTGATCGGCAATGGGGAGCTTTTTGACTAAAACCTAGGCGGAATTTGTGGGAAGTGTAACTTTGGAGCCCTAATTAGACTAGTCGGACACCTGGAAAGCTCCGGACTCGTCCTTGACCGCTGAAGGTAGTGTTCGTGTTCGCAAAGATCACCACAACAATCCTTCATCGTACACCCCGAGTGTGAGGAGAGGGTGTTTGTATCTTACGTGATCTCTCTTCAGAGGCTAAGAAGTGTCCCAGGACGGCCCTAGAGAGTTCACAAGGACGTAGAGCTAACGACAAACGGAGCTTATGCGTTCAAGATTTTCAGATAATTCGCGAGAGGTCGAGACTACACCGTTCTTCGCCGAACATTGTTCACGGTAATTAGCTTCAGTACGATTACATAAACGCGGGATCCCTATGGCGTGACCGTGGGAGAATTGTCCGGAACGATAACATACACTGGTGTTCGGAGTGTGTTATTCAGGGGAAAAGAGGTGAGACAATGTGATTTTCAACAGCGGTTGGCATCAGTGGTGCTCACGGAAAGTCACCTCAATGGCTCACTGTCGGGAGTCGAGATGGTTATTCCTAGATACCACCGCTTTCGTTCTGACAGATCTTTCACACAGGGAGGAGGTGGGATGCTGGCACACATACGGGGGCGTATTGCGGCAAAAAGCACGATGATGACTGACGATCGGAACAGCTGTTAAGACGGTCTATGGCGCGTGATAAACTATCCATCAGGAGTTATCAAACGGTGGGTGATCGGCGACTTCAACGCGCCGCAGGCTGGTGGGTACTTCAACACTGTGCAATCTACGGGTGACGGACTGGATGCTGTACCAGGTTTGCGTTGCCCCCAGGCCCTTCACAAATCTATGAGATGTCTCAGTGACCATGCACCCATTTCCGTTTGGTGTTCAGTTCGACAGACTTAGAGATCAGCCGTTTTGATCAGTCTTCTCAACTGGGAAGCAGTAAACATGTAGTTCTCGCGATCCATTGGAAGCAACCCAAAACAAAGAAGGAACGGTGAAACGTAGGAGAGTGTCTGGGGGCTGTCGCTCGTCGAAATAGGAGAACAGGCGAACTTCACTGGCTAGATGAAGGATAATGATCTAAACGTTGCGGTGCGGTAGAAGAGAATAGAAGAGTACGTAAATAAACCGGCTGAAGCCCCAGCGCCCACTCGGATTCCATGAGCTTGTTGCAAATTTCGGCGATTTTAGCGACTTGTACGAGGGTTACCGGGTAGAGACCCAAATACTCGAATCCAGTCAGTTTGTCTGTTCCGATGCCCAGCGGTTCTCCGTTGACCTGAAAGGCAGTCATCGAAAACAGAGTGTAGCACTGGGGGTTACAGAAAGCATCAATAACAGAGTAAAATAATAACCCAACAGAAGCGGGCATATTCTTAGGTACCTGAGAACCCAATAATACCTCGAAACGGTCCTTAGAAGTGCACCTAAGAACCCTTAGCGGTTGATAATTCCATAAGAGAAGAACTGTTGCCTAAGGAAGGTGCGGAATCGATGCTTATGAAGATTCTTGTTATGCCCCCTTATACTGCTGTCACCGGCTGGGGTGGAGGATTGCTGCACGGGTCCTGTGCTAAAGAAAAAGAGTGTAAGAATTGAGTCACTGTGGAGTCTTCGAAACTCAAGTGGACACAGATCAGGAACTTTGGGGCGAGACCCGTAGGAGAGATGCCGCAAACCAGTGAACATTTTGACAGCAACTCACTGGGTACGTTCAGTGGCGAGTGTATTCTTCTTCAAACCAGTGTAAACAACCCGATTAGCATACTCGAGCAGTGATCATATAGAGGCCAAGTAAAACGTTTGAAAGTCATGTTTGTCTATTCAGGACATTTTCACCATCTCGCCTGCCACGAATCCCCTTTCAGCGGCGATCTGATGGTGATGAGATGAAGATAATTCAGAAGGCATTCAAATCCACAGGTCCTTTTTTGTGTAACCTTTCGCAGCGTATATTACACGTTGTGTATTGTGCATCATGAATGGGTTTGCTGAGTCTCCTCCAAGCGAAATATGCGCACACCAACTGTCGTTTGAAGGGATACTGGAGTCATTTGATCAAAACGTAATACGGTCAAGATCAGTCTGCAATGTACTGTGATCACACGCGGTTCGGATTTTAAATCATCAAGATAGAACAGGGCGTTTCTAAAAATAAGCTCGGGGATGTAATTGATGTATATCGCACAAAACAATGGACTAAGTGGGGTTCTTTGGGGAACTCCCGCGGATACCTGGAAGAGAGACGGACGGCCCGGACAGGTAGTTACTCCGAAAGCCCCGTTACCAAAAAGGAAGTAATCCAGCGCAGAATCTCTACTTGGGTCCCATAATCTGCCAGTTTATTTGCAAGAGGACCGTGTGGGACAGGTCAGAAGCTATGGAAAGTCAAAGAAAAAAGTATTTGAGACATGGCCACTTTCTTTGACCTCCGTCAGATCATCCGTGAAAGTTAACATATTGTTTATTCACGATCGTTCGGAAAGAAAGTCATGCTGAATATAAGAGAGAAGCTTAGTTAAAAAGAAATGCATGAAAGCAGCGCGTTTTGACAGCCGCTCCTTTTTATTGCTTGGGATACCGATAAGATTGATTGCCCGACAGCAAGCACGTGAATGACGCCCCCAGCATTAAACATGGGTGTGTGAGTAGCCTTTTTTCTATACTTCGGAAGAATGCCTGTCCAAAGTGATTGTTTGAACGGAGTAAAGAGGGGCACCATCAAACGTAGGGCAGCTTCTCCGAGTGTCTAAAGATGGCCAGCGCCTGGTACGTCTGGTGCGTCCGGCACTATATTGAACAGGAGATCCTGAACCTTGATCACGGAGAAGTCGGCTGTTAGGAGTGAGTATCAGAAGTATCTCCGCGGGAGAATTGGATACCATTTTGAAGGACCCACACTGTAGACTGGTGAATAGAATTATCTGGCCATCACTACAATCACTTGGGGATTGGAGAAGGCTTCCTCTTCAGAAAGCCGCGAAGTAAACGCCAAGGGCTTAGTTCTCCGATTACGCATGTATTTGGAAATAAGATTCTTAATCTCACGAGCCATCAGTGGGAGCTTTGGCTGTGCTTCTAGGTCCTCCGGCCTACCCGTTAGCTTCTTATTTGAGAATGGACGAGTACGTACATAAAGAAGTTGACGTATCTTCGGTGGAAGGGGTGCATAAAGGGCACTTCCACGGTTTGCAAGGAACAAATGCTTCACCAGCTTCGTAAGAGGCAGCTTTAAGAGAAAAGCAGTTTGAGTTCACTGAGTTTTCTATGAGGCTGAGTGCAATTAAGAATGTTCTCAGTGCGTTAAAGTTTGTTTTCTGCAGATTTCGGAGTGAAGTCTTGGTTACAGAATTTTGGAGACAGTAACAGATGAACCCATGGGATATTAACATGCGGTAACTCTGCTCCAGCGGTAGTTTGATAAATGTGTCTGCTAAGCGAACCTCATTCGTGATAGCTTGATCAGGCAAGGAGAATGTCTGTCCTGGACGGTGCGTTGTGGGCAGTTCGATATGCCGTGTCCACGCCTTCTCATGGATCAATATCTGCAATGATTTGGAAAGTCCTTAGTGAGAGTCCTCATGAGAAGCAACTATGTAGTTGAGTTTGAGTGCACCGAAGTCACCCATAATAAGAAGATGGGAGAAACGCTGGGCAGGCGTGAGGCGGTCAAACGTGGCAAGAATGGCTTTGTCGTCAGGTGCAATACACGACGGTGAGCGGTGATTAACACCGAAATAAGTCGTTACACGACTAAGAAGCTGCAGTTTTAATCAGGGTGCATTGCATTTCTTTGGGGGGGGATAAATTCTCTTACGACAGCTGGTACCGGGAGCATCTGGCTTAGGAAGACTGCACATCCTCCCATGCTTCCACCGGAGGAGTCCGTTCAGCATAGCCCATACCCAGCAACCCGCAGCTCACTATAACTGATATCCGCGGAAAGCCGGACCTTTCTTAGAGCAAGAATGTGAAGGCTAATGTCGCGGACCAACTGTCTGATTTCCGATAGCTTGTTCAAAAGGCTCAGACAGCTGGTTTACACGCGCTTGAATGCTACATTTTTGTTCGGCTGAATACAAAAAGTGCCAAGAGATCATTAGGGGGTGTATTGTTTCTGAAGCTCGTTGCGACTTCCTCAATTTGAGCTGTGGATAGAGCTATTGCCTTACAAGTGACCGCCACACCTGGAGGAGCGAGGGCAATATACTTATTCAACGATCTCGGTTCTGACTTCGTGTCAGATAAAGCTTTCTATGCTACAACCAGAGCTCCTTCCACCCTGGCCCTCTGTAGCGCATTGACGGTCTTAGACGTCCTGCAGCCACACTTACACGTGCCCGATTTCTTCTCACTCAAAGTGGCGAGCAGTGGGACACGTATGACCTTTGGTGGGGTGCAGCTTTCTCGAGAAAGATAAGTAAATGGCCTTTTTGAAGAAGTGAGCAAAGCGCACCGGTCCTTGCTGAGGCTGGCACACTTAAAGTGGTACCGATGTGGGCACATCTGACACTGCGTGCCGTTCTGAATATTCACGCGGCAGCTGATTCCACCACAAACACCTGACACATACAATGTACCAATGCTGCTGGATCTCGTGAGTGTCATCATAGACTGTGAACGGAAATGACAGATGTTAACGAAAAGGAAACGCAAAGCCAAACAACAACAGGTACTGGCAGTCGCGGAAGCCATAACCATCCGTTTACTCTCCCCCCACTATGTATTCAAAAACGTTTCGTAAAATTCAAATAATATAATATGTAATGAATTAGAATGTTATTCGACAACGAATAACAGTGATCGTATGTATTTTGTTGATGCACTGGGCATCGAAGGAGCAAAAATATGGGTAGACAATGACAGCGAGAAACAAGATTTAGAGTTGCATACAAGTTACCCGCGTGCCGAAGGCCTCCATAGTTTGGTAAGCGATAATGCTGATTCTGTTGAGGTTTGTTGGATTATTATTGGGACCGCTGTGCTACGTCTGATTGTTGTCGTTTTATGATCGTCATTCTTACTTCAGGTTTTGTTACCATTTCCCTCACTGCCAGTCAGTGTGACCCTCCAAACCCCTAATGTGAAAAGCAGACATTTGCCGTATATGTATTTTCGTGAGTAATTTTTAATTTCTGTTATGTTTGGTCCACAAAATTCGTTTTGTTCCGATCCATGCAATGGCCATTTGTTTGATGGAGATCAATTACCGCCTTTTGTCCGCATTACTGAGCGGTATCTGGTTGACCTTTCCGTTAAACGAGCACATTACTTATTCAGTGTTCAAGGATTTTTCAGATTCTTCGGAAGAGAGATTTTTGTGTACGTGTTCAGTTTGCACTATATTGAAGAGAGTTCTCGTAATCGTCTTCTCGTTAACCGTTTCGAGGACAACTTATCTTTTCTACTGTCAGATACTTTGGAACGACGTCATTTGATTGCCGGATCACGAGCCATCCAGTGTAAACTTGCACCGTAAACGAGTGGCTCAATATTACAGAAACTGACTGTGCAACCAAGCGTTGAGTCTAGTGTGAATAACTAAACCCCAATACGGACGCTACAGAGTACTTGTAAGCGATGTAGAAGGTGGAAGACGACCAATAGCAGGGCCCGAGGATTACCTGCAGTTCAGTCACCCCTTAGAGGCTATGTACTTACTCGCGAAGAGGGACAAAAGCAAAATAGCATGCGCATATGTGTTGGCGGAGTTGGGAAAACATAAACTTTGGGAACAAAAGTTGAGGCCCTGACGACCTGTGTGCTACCCGGTGAAGCACGCTTGGTTTCGTCATGTGTTCCCATGGACTTGGCGTTCAATATATGGAAGATAGGGACATTGCAGAGCAGCCGAGTAACCTCAGCATCCGGAGGCCATCTTGTTCAATTTCTCCGCATCCATCAGTACTGAAGAAACCTGCAAGAGAAATTGCAGCTGCTTTGGAACGATCACCCAGATTGTTTTGGTGACCGTGTTGAACAGCAACACAGCGGAGGCAAGCGCTGATCCTTCCGTGTATAGGGGGTGGGAGCCACAAGCTACCTACCAACAAGCGACCGATGAGCCTTACCGTTATCGTTGAGAGAGTCATACAGCTTTTACTGGACAGGAGGCCCAGGACATATTTGCAGGCAAGCGGGTCTCCGCAATCCCGCCAGCGTGGTTTTTATCAGGGCCACTTCTGCCTGACCAGCCTGCTGCCAGCATGGGAAATCTGGGTTGACGTTAGAACTGATGGTGCGCCAGTAGCCGTCATCTACAGGACTTCAGCAGAGCTTCCGACGAATTTCCACATTGAAACTTCCCAATCAGTCCCGAGGCAGTTAGCGTCACAGGCCCCATCTTCGAGTAAATACAGGACGTCATCCTTTACCGTAGTCGCTCAGTTAGAATGGGGACAGGCGTACAACAGGGTTCCTCAAAGCTCAGTCCTGGGCCTAATGCCGTTCCCAGTGTCCATCAGTGGTCTCCCGGAAACCATTGAATTACGGTGTTTAATGTGCGCTAATAACCTGAAGACCTGGCATGTCACAAAATCTAAAGAATATCGCAACACTCTACAGATCGATATTGAACGTTCAGTGAGTAGGTTCCAAAACGAGCTACTCCATTGGATTACCAGCACTGTGTACATGTGCACACTGATAAGACGATTGAAATGGAGGCCTAGCACATGCGCAGCTGGTCGTCTATACAGCCGGAAAGTGAGTGCAACCTGGTTATTTTTGTCCCAACCTCACTCAAAATGCAGGATAACACGGACAGGATGGACACGTCCGTCCACGGCGTAATGAGGGAAATCAAAAGGTCTTTCGGCAGACAAGCACCCAGAGACCCGACCGCTTTGTTGGGGAGTAAATTTAGCCCACACATGGAGTAGACGAGAGCAACAGCCTACTCCTGCAGTGAGAGGGTGATACGAAACTTAGGGGGCCGAGAATCGTCATTGGAACGACGTGAGAAAGGTGTGAGGTAAAACTATACCTTCTTGATATGTTCCCCAAAGAAAAAGGGGTGTGGGAATATTCACTACTTCTACTACTACTACTGCTACCATATGGTTTATTTTTTGGAAAGCAATATATACAGCTTCACTGAAAGAGAGAAAAACGGTGGCACCAATATTAAGTAACAGAAATAGAAGGGGAGAATGTGGAAACAAGCTCTCAGTCAAACGTTAGGAGCCGCATAGTTGGCAACACTGGACAGTTCACAATTCCTCACAAAAGTTTGGCAAGCGCTAATAGTTAAACTGCCAAATGAAGAGTAACTCGTGTGATAGGTACCAAGCAAAATACATAAAAATGGAAAAAAATCTCGATACAGGTGACGCACAATAAGCAGTCGGTGTCACAGAAGCAGAGGCTCTTCAAGGCACGATGGTGCCATAACAATCAGGACTCACATATCATGACAGAACGTCCTTCATAGATAGACGACTGTTAGAATGGTGAAAACAATCAACGCTAAGTTTCTCGCCTGTCTGTCGTTGGCTTTCAGGAAACCGAGAACGGTCAGTAAAAATAAGTCCGTGATTGCATAGGAGGGCAGTCACAGCCGAAGAATTGCGCTACTTGAAGAACAGAACATGATTCCTCGAAGACGTGGTTACTGATGAGTGAGAATCAAAGTTCACAACACGGCCTATGGAGTGGAAGACAGACAGAATGGCGGTATTATGGGAGTCGGTTACGCGTTTCGTGATCTTATCGGTCCGGGCAAGTTAGAATCGATAGTCATCCACTATATTAACGTCACGCACCGCAGCAGCGCCGTCACGAATCGCGATCACGTCGGCTTTGATCAATGAGCTTGCCGTTGGTAATCGCAGCTCCTTGAAGACTGTATAGCCCATGTTATACAGTCGTTTTACCAGGTCCTTGACCACACTGTTAAGCCGAGCGCAACGCGCATCATGAGTGGTGCGGCATGATTGAAGGGTATCAGCTAGGCTTTCTGGTTGGCCGCAGTTGCCGCGGCAGAGAACTGACCGCACGTTTCGGTCACCGTATGAATCTCAGACCTTACTCCGCAATAGACTACATTCAAGCTGGATAGCACGAATAAAAATCCTGGGTAGATGCAGTCTGCACTGAACAGCCAACGATTGAAGAGTGGAGGGCGTGATACTTCCTGAAGACCACAGCCATCTAGTGAGCGACAGAGTGTGTTCTTCCACGCCGCGTGGGCTTCTTCTTTGGTCGTCCGTACTACACCCTGGACGCGTGCCGGGAAATTCGTTTTCCTCAAGATAGGGCCAAACGAACCCTCTCTGATCACAATCCGAGAGCTACACATTGACTGTAGGGCAATCTCTCCAGTCGGAATTTGCGCGAGATTGGGATAATGATGGACAAACTCATGATGCACAGACCGCCCAAACAAACTGTGGTGTGAATGTAGCTGGTAGGTTTGTCTTTAGGAAGGCGGAGCCACTGCCGAACAAACTGGCGAATTATACATTCCATTACTTTGAGCTTGTTCCAGTGGACTCCACTCAATACTAACGATTGACTCGTCTTCGGAATCAAATACTGTCTCAGGCGGCTTCAAGGGTACTTTAGTCGTTTCATCCAGCATCGTGCAAAGCTGCAGACGGTGACTGGTGAATGCTTTACCTTTCCAGTTGAGTGGGATACCTAGGTAGGTCAACAAATCAATGGCGCTTGGTGATCGGATAGTATCTGTACCGAACTGCGTGAACTCATTAGAGACAGCGGACACACTGTGTTCTTGATCACGGCGGATAATCATGAGCTTGGTCTTGCGCGCGTTGATCTGCAGCCCGGATAATCCCGGAGCAGTAGCAGCGGTTGCAAGCTTCTCGAAGAGACGTGTGAGGTTTCCAGCAGGGTGGATCAGAATGTTGGCAAAGACGAAACCGCTGACCGACTTAACGTGAAACTGATAGCAAAGCTCCGGTCGAGAAAGAGCTAGCATCTCATCCGGTGCCATTATGAACGGAAGCGGAGACAATGGGTCGTCCTGGCGTACGTCAAGCTGGGACCGGAGCACGGTGCCGCCAAGCGTGACGCAAGTATTCCCATAGGAGTCAGCGAGGAAGTGTGTCGGAGGTGGAGGGGCACCGAAAGCTTGTGTGGATTTGATAATTGAGTCCTGTGAGATGAAGTCGAACGCTTCGGACACGTCGATAAAAGCCACATGCAGACTTGAGGACGCCGTGCATGAGTTCAAAAGCAGCTCATGGAGCCGTAAGGTCACCTTGAGGCGATCATCATGGTGTAGGAAAGTTAGTTAAAGAGGGGGCAGATACAGGCGCGTATTCCTACGATCAACCAGCACATTGTGAAAACAACGTATCAACGTTGAAGATAGAGCGATAGGTTTGAGTTAAGTAGGAAGTGAAGGATTGTTAACTTTTGACACAAGAGAGGCTCAGATGGATTAGACAATCTTGGGTTAGCAATAAAAGGTTGAAGTATCTAGCCATGGTATCAGCTTTTATGCGTTTCAAATGTTTGCGCAATAGCCTGTCTCAAACAGGAGTGGTGTTCATCGTGTACCGCAAGATGCGTGATACCTCCTCTCCAGTAATCGGGCCGACCAAGGATTAGTCCATAGGCAGAATCGTGCGAGATGGTCGCAAAACAGGGTGCCAGTGCGCTGATGATACCTCGGGTCAATATTCGTTGGAACAATCCGGAAGGCCACGGTCCATCTTGTCGGCGGTTCTCCAGTTGTCGGATAAACTGTAAAAGCAGTATCTTTCTCACTTTGGTGGTGCAGCGTTTGAATCGCTACATAGTTAACTTTCTGTCTGTTTCTTGGTCGCTTGGGTTCCGACGTTAATTTGGGCACCTCGTCGGGTGATCAGTCGGAAAAGCTTGCGCGACGTGCACGTTCAACAGCGACTAAGCATGCACCATCCTGGAAACGCCTGCCCGAAGGCCGCGAGCAATGGCTGGTAATTAATCGATGTGTAAGAAAGCTTCGCTATTAGACTCTAACTGGGTGATCACTGTTTAGATGAAACAGGTAAACCAATCGGGGTGTTCAGCAGCTTGGGGCCCAATATCCGAAATCATATTTATCTGTCGGACGGTGGCTGGAATGGAAACGGGGACAATATTTCTTTGGCAGTTTAGTGCACAAAGATGCGTCCGAATGCTCTCCAAAGTAATATCTGCGAAATGTGATGGGAGCTGATGATGAAGTTTGCGTCGAGTGGGGGACGACGAGACCAGCGCATCAGCACACTTGAGGAGAGTGACCGATTCTTGCTGAGACCAGTTTGTTCCGGTGGATTTCATGTATGTGAGTTTCTCACGGTCGCTTTCGGCGGGACGCATGTCTTCTGCGTTGACTGAGACCGATTATGGTGAAAAAGTTGCGATCACAGTCGACGCAGTCAAATACTGTGGCAGACTGGGTGTCTGCTTCCTGCTCTGCACTATTCCTGCGTCGATGCATAGGTGTGTGCGCCGACAAACCAGCGTTCGATTTGCCGATCTGGCCACAATTTGAACAGGTTCACTCCGCTCGCCTATTCTGTGTACTGGTAGATGCTTGCACGGAGGTGCTGGCGGCAAACTCATTGTCGTGATCGATTGTAACCAGTACTCTGAAACCAGGTAGAGTGATTGGTCCTATCCGGGGTTGCTGAACGCTTAGCCAGTTTAGGTTTACACCAAGACCACCCGGTCTACACCTTGAGGAGGTGTTTCGGTGCGCCAACTGCTACTACGTAGTATATTTGGAACAAAGGCGGGTCCCCCGTCAGGTATAACGTTAAGAGACATGGACACCAACTGGCTCTAAAGCGGCCGGGTGCGCAAAGAACGCATACGGCCCATCACCGCCCTAGGAGATCAGTGAGCTGTTGGAAAGTGTGTGCAAAGTGAGGTCAGACGCACACTTAGAAAGCCTGTGGCAGTAAGAACGACTGTGACCTGATACGTTTAGGACTTACGGACGTGATGAAACTTGTGTCGGAATCGGCACTCCGTTCGAGGAAAGAATACTGGATACTCATATCAGAGGGTCGTACGTTAATGGTGAATGAATTCGAGCAATTACGGTACCGTGACGTTAATCTGTTTAGAATAAGGTCTAGCCAAAAATAATAATGATAGTTTCAACGAATTAAAAAGTCGATGCAAGGGTTAAAAGCCGGAGGCTCAATCCACCGAATAACAACTGGTAGCAACTCATCGCTCAAGAAGTTGGTTTCCAAAAAAATGCAACGTGCTTCCCGAGGGTTGAGACAAGTACTAAAAACAGAGTAAAGTTGGTATTTCAAAAAGATTTATGTAAATGGAACGCTAACGACTTTTTAAGGTGGCCCCTGGAGTAGCAGCTGGTAGCCTAAGAGAAAGACTTACCGGCTACCTGTACTTTCGTGAGAACAGAATATTCGTTCAGGAGGGCCTGAAGTCAGGGCTTATAGAGCTTATTTCTGTGGCGCAGTCGTCTGCTGTCTGCCACCAAGTTGAGGAACTGCTCGACGAGTTATGCGATAGAGGAGTAAATAGTCGGATTACCGCCCACGTCACCAAGCTCCTAGGACTTCCGTGAAGTCAGGGTAATTTTTATCATCGACACCGTCCCGACATATTTCAATCCTTGGATGTAAGTTTACCACGAACCACTGATATCTGAGTCGGTGTGCTGGTCGTTTCGCTGGTCGTTCCATAGTAAATCAAAGTCGTAGGCCCCATCCTCCGGAGCGGTCACTTTTCCGCCATCACCGCTGGGAATAACTTCTTACATTTTAAGAAGCTACTTGGAATCTTGAGACCAGCGAGCATTCCCGCCGGATTTTGCTCCCTTCGGCTACTGGCGTGTGGTTGCATTAGGGATTCACTCATGTTCGGTTTCCTAGTACTTCACGGTGTATCCGTTAAAGGTTGCGCATATGAAGAAGGAGCACACTATCAAACCAATCTGTCCACATAGTTACTTGTCTTCGCAGTAGGCCTTCAAGGCACTCTGGCCTGAGGACAGGGAACTTCGGATATGTGAGTCACCGGACGTATGAGCTAGGATCGCGGTGTTGGCTAGCCTCTTTCACTTGCTACCCTCGTTGTTTTCCGCTCTTTACTTCAACTTAAATCATACGCCAGTTTACTCTTTCTATATCTGTGCATCAGTATATGCACTTCTACACAACAACTATCTCTCAACTGTTTATTTGTGACGAAGATTTTTGTTCACTTCACTCATGCAATCTGATAAATTGGTCCCATGTTCGGAGTTGAGCGCCGTAGAAACGGGGACAAACGTTATGAATTTTCGGGCCTGAGAGTATATTCCGGACAGGCTCAGAATACTGGCCAGCATAGCATGAGCTACCATCCCAGCTAGCTGACATCACCAATCGGCCTGCCAAGCTCACATATATGACTATGCCGCTGCCTGTCTTTCTTGCCGAGCGTCAAATATTTAGTAGTTGGACCCCATGGAATCAGGTCCTGCGATGCGCTCAGGAAACCAACCTTAAAGAGTGTTGTCGTGCCAAGGACAAACCGGCTGAAGCTGGCCCTCGGTGACATTCCGATTTGGGATGTTTCACCACCTCATTTTCTACGTCAGCTAAGAAAACTACGGAGAAATTGCAGGGGCGATTATAAGTTGATGTGCTGAAATTGAACGCAGCGATTGGTCGATTTCTTGCGGGTCATCATTTTGGCATTGTTATAAGTGATTTAACTAATGGGTCATCGGGACCTGGGGACTATGAATTGCTATCTCCGGTGTCGACTTCCTAAGGCGCGCCGGGCTAGTTTTGTGCGCCAGTAACCACGAACTACTAGATAGTGTAGAGGGTAAGTCAACGGACTTTTTAAAACTAACTTAGGCCGAGCGGTCTCACTGTTCGGGACAGACTTCCCTCACTGCATAAATGTAATCAGATGGCAAGTCTCTCAGGCTCAACTATCTTCAGCAGAACCGATCTCATTTGCGCCTTCCACCAAGTACCGGAAACACAAGATAATATACTCGAACGTCCGTATCTGTTGCGTTCGGTCGGATCGCATTTCTGCAAATGCGCCTCGGTCTCCGAAATGCCGCACAACTGCCCCACCTACTGACCGGCGGTGTCATCCGGAGGCTAGATCTGACCTTATAACACAGGGGTACCATATTCCCGGCCAGATCTTTTGACTACTGTTTCATCGTCATGCTTTGTATGGCCTCACAATTGGCGGGGCTGAACCCGAACTCCGTAAAGGTTCAGCTTACTAATATATTGCGCAGAAATACACGGGGGATTAAAACGTTGAACACTGAGGTGGAAGACACCCAATCAAGTTCATTTCACGACATGATTCCCCATTTTCGTGGTTTCAGCGGATACGTAACGTGTTGCCACCGGGTTATCCCAAACTGTGCGCATCCCACGCGGTCTTTATGTCAGGGGAGTCACAAGTTCCCCGAAAATATTGTGTGGCAAAAACCAACAAAATGCATAAGTGAGATTACATTTGACCTCCCCAAAATCCTAAACACCCTGCAACGTAAGAATTGCCTCATGAGCACCACCTCGCTGGTTCATACTATCTTGTGGATGTAAATTTACTAAAAACCACCAACATCATAGTCAGTGTGTTGGCGCGTTGTTGTACCGTGAATCAGAAAGCAAGGCAGGGGTGATGAACGTACGCCAGTATGTATGCAATCTGTCCCGTTGGCGTACACAAAAGACATTAAATCAGTGAATGAGTTAAAATTAAACCAATCCTAGTCGCGATGTATCACGCGAGCGTTAGTAGCCAATCAGATACGAGGTGGACGTTTTGGCCTTGCAAAGGACGTACACACACAACACGTAGGAATCGCAGTTTTACTCGTAGCTGTAAAATGAATCCGTACCATCTCTACTACTGCCGCCGACACTCACTAAGATAACAATGTCTTATCTATCACCGTTGGGAACGCCGCTCAACCATTCTGACGCTTGTTTGAATTCTGAAAGTCGATTGGAATTCCAGTCGACATTTGTCCTCCGCGGCGGCTGCCGTGCGGTTGTGCTTAAGGTTCTGTCGCGTCCAACTCCCTAGCGCCCTTGTTGTTGCGTTGAATTTCGCTTAAGCGAAATTCCCGTTCCCAATTGGGAACGATGAGTAAATCAAAAAGTAAAGTTTGCTTGCGGATTCACCGTCTTCTCACTGTGACTTCCGATTCACGTTAACGTAATGCTGGGGAAAACTTGGGTTACGAAATTAAGACTCCCATCACGATATGCACTTGCGAGTGGCTTTCATAGTCAGCATGGTCATGTGGCACTCCACCGTTCAATCCTTCTGTCAAATCTATGGCACCCCACCTACGCGCCAAAACACTCGCACACCCACGCCTCACCTACGCGCAACACTGTTCTATTCGGCTCATCATTTTTTCTCCCTTCTGAGGTGGCCTTCTGACTGGTCAAAAACCCCTTACATATGGTCTAGTTTGTGACCGCACTGTCTACGGATTGAGTGACATGGAAAAGCTCCGTCTAGATGCCATCCTTTCCTCTGCGTTCATCCGTTAGCCTCGGGTGGCTGGGTTGGCCGGGTAGTTATGAGCTGGTCGTGCACAATCCGCAGTCCGTGTTCATTACCGTTGACTGTTGTTCCGTTATACGCCATTACACTAACCGTTATTTCGCTATCTGTTTACTCGCTCGTAGGCCGTTGATCTAGTTACAACATTAACTGATTTACTTCGGGTCACGATAAATACACTGAACTTAATTTCAAAGCCGCTGTGTCCTCCGCTGCCGTAAAGGAGGTATTCGTTTTCATAGTCATGTTGCACTGTTAGCAGCCGGATGCACTGACCATTATGTAGCCGTTAATGCACCCGTTGCACCCACAGCCAGTGCCTCGACAAGCAGTTCACTAGATGTGGTAGCTAATCGCCTCTTTCACACGACGCCCCAGTGAAATTGGAAGACACGACGACAATTTCGGTCATAAACCCTTACTTCTATGAAAAGTACGAGGCTTCGGGGTCCTGAAATAGTAGCATGAGGATAGTATTGAATAGAACACACTCGGTCTAGGGCTTTCTGGCACTGGAATTGTCCACGCGGGTATGATCCACCAGGGATCCCGTATTGTGCAGCAGCTGCTCGAGAGTGCGGTCGCCCAACGGGACGTCGAAGAGCAGGTGTTGTATCCTGGTCTTTGCAGATGCTGTGGCAGGCTTCAGCACTACAGCCGTTAGCTTACCGTATGATGATTCGTCGGGCATCGAGTAACGGATACCAGTTATTTCAGAACCGATGTCCTTAAACATTTGTGTAGCCGTAAAAGCATACGAGTTGCCTGTAAGGTAAGCCCGGTGAACCCAAAAAATTCCTTGTCAGTCGAGCTAAACTGGGGGGTTTGAAATAACAAATGCGAACAAAGCTGGTTTAATATCAACCGCAGGAACCAAAACAGGATCAAAATCAGAAGTGTCTGCGTACAACTAGTAGTTATGAGCTCATTTGGAGAAGATCGGGGCAAAAACGTAGGTGCACTGCAAACAGAGTTGAGGATAAACAAGCTTATCAACTGAATTAGTGAATCAAAACGCCGTACCTAGTAGGTCATAAGACTTAAAAGTGGATACGGTGAAAAATAAAGAAAACATGAAACTGAATCACATCACTTTCGAAAAGTACATGAAGTTACAGTTTCATCACAATAGATGAAGGTGTTGTCGGTGAAACTAATCCACCTTGCTACTCCACTCAGACCGTGCGTTCACGGTGAACAGAATTTTAGAAAGGTGTGATTCAAGAGACGTACTGAAAGGCATAGTAATGTAGCGCACTGGAGATTTCACGGACCTGCCTGCGATATGATATGCAAAATAGTCCCAAAACTCAGTTGAATATTTCACTTAGGTTATTAAAGAATTTCACATGATGTATGCTGTCCGATTACTCGTCTGCATGTCACATGACAGTGGCGCGAACCCGAATCTAGCTAGTTTGTGCGTCAGTGCGGTCTATAGCGTTATTAAAGATCACCTGTACATACCGTCGAATAAAGATTTGGTCTCTATTCAGCGGCCTTTTGTTTTTCACACCTGATTATTTTGTGTCTGGGGAAAAGCGACCTAGTGATTCGAGCATTAAAGCGACGTTGTAACTATAGGGTGCATGTAGGCTAACCATCGAGCACAGACTTCAGTGCGTCACACCGAAAGACTTCATGGAGCAGCATGCTTCACTCCCCCTTCAACCATTTTGCTTTCTAGGAGAGCATACGAAGTTCCACCTAATGAGAGTTCATGTAACTTCATGAGCTTACAAAAGCTGTGAAGTTTGCCCTCCAACCCAACTGTAACAAGACGGTAAAACCTATCGGTTGCCGCTTCCCAAATATTCACACGACGCCCCAGTGAAATTGGAAGACACGACGACAGTTTCGATCATAAACCCTTATTTCTATGAAAAGTACGAGGCTTCGGGGTCCTGAAATATTAGCATGAGGATAGTATTGAATAGAACACACTCGGTCTAGGGCTTTCTGGCACTGGAATTGTCCACGCGGGTATGATCCACCAGGGATCTGTAGCTGAGCGGAATTTCTTGTGGTGTCTGTAGAGTTTGACAATGATTTGGGGAGTCGTAATTCACCGGTAACATTCATGCAGTCACCCGGAGACAACTCGATAATTACAAGTTGCGAGCAAATGGTCAGTCGTTTACTGCCCCAAAAGACTTTCAACGATGTCAAATTATCAACCACTCTGTCTCACGTAACAACGGGCAGATTCTGTCTCACTGAACTGCTCAATGGCCCAACGTCACAACGAGATAATATCATCCTAAAATACAGACGACGTTTCTCGATTCGATCTGGATGAATTACACACTACTTCGATCTCCCAACGATGCGAGTGTGACTAAAAGTCGACCGGCAAATGCAAACAACTGCTATCGTGTACAGCGCACTCGCTTGCGATGCGCAATTTATGACCGCAGCGAACGTCTCGGTCGATTAGCCTACCGACCTCGGACCTGCTGAAATTTCATGAGCGGAGCTAGTTACAGCTGCCCACAGTGGAGACATAAGCAGTTGGTAACGGCCGGAGACCAATCCACTAGGCGGCTGGTTAACGACATGTGCATTTAGAACCTTATCTCATTCATCACTGGCCATCCTTACATCTTCTGTAATCAGAGTTGAGAGGACTGTGCTAACTTCCTACATTTTTGCTAGGTGTTCAATAGCTGCCTTCTATGTGACTGTCATTTGGAGCAGTGTTTGGAATCTAACCTCGTTAGTTGTGGACTTAAGTCTGCCGTAAATCTATTTTAACCTGTCATCTGGGGAATTCGCTCGTCATGAGATGTACTGAGCACTTCCTGTACACAGATTACTTCGTCATTCTCACCTCTCCTTTCCGTTCGCTGTCGAAACCTAGCGATTTTTCATAACTCCACTGTTAGCGGGTTCAGTTTTTATTAAGTGCGTCTTGTTTTAAGCCTTTCTTCAACCCGTGTATTACGTTTGCCAAGTGGTTTACAACCCTCCAGACTTTTCACAATGACAGTTACTTAAAAACGCATTTCTTACGTTCAGCTATGAAACAACTCGAGAACGTGCAAATGTCGTGCATTATCGCGGGTTCTTTCAGATAATCGTTCAACAGAAAAATGGTTCTAACTACCGCCCTTGGTCTTTCAGCTTCGCAGGTATTTCGAGGGCATCATAATAAGTGTTAAGTTGGGAATTTCGCAGTTCATTTAAATGCCCACTTTTGACAGTATTTATACTTATTCGAGTATAATTGCTCATGGGCGTTGGTGTTCAAATGTGTGAGTAATTTACGCGTAGTTGCCTAAGTTTCGGTTCGCCTGCCGAGAGCCCAAATGCAGCACTTCTGATACCAATAAAAAGAAATCCTCATTCCGATAATTTCACATTTTCTCCTCTTCTAATCTGTAGAGACGCGAGTTGCATCAAATCAGTGAATATATTTGCCACTGCTAAGTTTACCAAACAAACTGAGGCAAGCAACTTATCACGATGAACACAAAGTCGTTGTAAACTTTTTAAGAGGAAACCAGCACATTACATTTTTTGTCCTTTGCACAATATGGATTTTTGTTTGGTCTTCAGAAAAAACTACTTTTTGCGTCACTTTTACATGAGCAAGTCTGAATTGATGAAAAAGCGGCTTGTTTTTAACAAAACGACGTGTGTTGAACTAACATGAACAAGTTGGCGTTCAAAGTGCAACAGTTCGAACCGTAGCTTGTTGGTTTACAATGCAAGTATTCTGAGTCAGACTGGCCCAAAACACAGATGCCGAACTAATTTGCTATTCTGATCGATAACGGCTTGTATTTTGCAGGGGTCAATATCCCCATTATGCTGATGGTAATGCCGGACGTAACGAGAATAAATTATCTGAAAGTTGTGCTCTCACAGCAAAGTCAGTTACACTGCAAGCAGCTAACCGTGAGATAATCGCGTTGCACGTATGTGACCATTGTAGCATATTGAACTGGTTTTCCACTGTGCATGAATTTCCGAAATTTGTAGGCAGTAACAGTTAATTTATACCTTATTTTGGGAACGTGGTAAAAAGTGTCTGGTCAAATCTTAAGTTTACCATTTCAATGTAACTATAAGCTTACCCATTAAAGTCGGTGAGAAGTAAGTCTAGTTCGGGTGTGTTGGATGAAAAGGAGTTTGTGAAACCGAAATTGATCGTAAGTCTTCAATACAATCCACGATAGAAGATGGTTCGATCTACAAGTTTATTGTGCTGACATGAATTGATAACAACTAAGAGGCATATGACAAAATATTGTCGTTCAGAACTGATAAATCATCAATGTGCATACTTACCAACTGAACACAACTTATTCTGAACTTGTTGCTGGCTCGTCACTGACAAAACGACACAATTTCTTAAAAGCCACTTTCACTGTAATTCAATAATTGGTAAGTGAGCCTGGTTAACCAATTTATTCTGATCATTTCTTTCCGATTCTAAGTAAATTAACTGTTGTGATTACTTATAATGCGCAATGTCCCCTTAACTGGATTCTGAATATCAGCTCTCGCGAATACCGGATAGGCGTTCACATCACTTTTGCACCCGTGTTATAGTAGGGCATGCATTTATTTGATAGAACACTACTGAACTCAAACGGTTTTGTTTTAAATTCTGTCCTTGTCCACAACAATAGTAGAATCAGACAGATCACGGAGACCAATCAGGTGGGGACCTGCGACAGATAAGAACGCAAACACACTACACGAGTCGATGCTCTTAAGATTGTTGTTGCGGATTGACTGAAGGTATAAAAACAGATTGACAACTTCAAACTGCTCACAATCGCAAGATTTTAACTGTTTCTGAAGCAAAGTTCGAGCGACCTGATGGGCTATTTTGCCAAACATCAAGCGAAGGTTAACTAGAAGTGCACCACTGCAAGCGTACACGCAAATCTACTAACCCGACAAAGTTCCACATTCTGTGTCAGTCGAGCATCAACAGTTTATCTTAGCACTTTCCAAACGACATATATACAGGCCGTAGAACGTCGTCTTCCAGTTCTTGGTATTCCTGCTGCAGACCACTTTAGTGCTTGGTTTCGTTTCCCCATTCACCCCACAAAGCTCACTTAGTCCGCTGAGTGGCACTAAGCAGCAGCGAAACAGTCGTGACCAATAAGCCCGCCATCTTTCAAAGTGACATTTGATTGATAATCATTCCTCAAGAAACAAACTGGTTTGTTTGACCATGCTTAAGCGAAATTTCAGGTGATCTTGTTAGATACGGAAGCCAGTCAACAACACACACATTTGAATCTACACTAAAAGCTTTACAACTAGTGAAATTTAAGAGCCACAAAGAGTTAAATGGATAAAAGCAACGGCGGAGACTTGAGGCTCCAGGCGTACTGTTGTCACTCAGGATGTTTAAGAACGTTGAGTCTCTCATGTATCCAAAGTGCAGGACGGCGAAGGATTTTTGGTAGGTTAAGCTTCCGTAAATGTGCCAAGAAACAACCAATTACTTTAAGGAAGAATTGGAACATTTATGCTCACTGATGTACCAGTCTATGGTTTCGCGGCTAAACTTGAAATCGTGGTTTCCTCTCTTACTTAAAGTTGGTGTGTATGTAGTCCACTGGAAACTCGCAACAGCAAGTGCTCACGGAATCCCGTGCAATAACAACAACTGGCACATCTGGCTTTGCTTCGACAGGACCATCTTCACTAAACCCTAAGTCAGTGTAAGAAGACGGAAAAGAGAGTCTCACACAACTACAGGAAGTTAATACATAAACTACATGACTACTGAACATAATGTTTTATTACTAGATGCAAATGCACGGAGACAACTGTTACGATCAAATGAGAAGATTTATTAGGGTGTTAAGACGCATATGAACCGCGCACGTTGACTCTGGTAAATTTTTGTGTTGGTCCCCCCCATATGTTCACTGGTATTCCATAGCCCAGTGTATCCATAGTATCAACTTCTCTGTTTTCTCAAATCACCTGAAGAATGAACTGCGCAGCTTTAATTAACTGGTGATAAAGCTTTAGCATTCATGATGAAATCCCTTGCAAACTATGGGATAAAACGTTGCTAATTATAACCGCCGCCCGTATATTTGCCTGTTCATGGTGCACCTCAAATGTAATCAGGCCTGATACTTTAGATTACGTAAATGGTTTTTAGTGCACACATATTCCTATCTCTGCTGAGCGGGAGGTAGCGTACACGAGGTTGAAAGTCATTAGAATTCTGATGTGTTCCAGAGCAGTACAAGTAGCATTTAGGTATATTAACATACAAACTTAAGGTTTGACATTAGTCGTATCTCAGACTTGCACCCTAGACAACATATTATACCTTTCTGTGATCACATTTCACGAATTAGGTAGTAAACTCAAGGAGTGATGATCAGCATCGGGCGCAGATGAGATTGGTGATTGATGGCTAGTAGCAATTAAAATTTCTTTGTATACTTCTGGGACTGCCTTAATTAATTCGTGCGCTTCGTGCTTGGTTATTCTCAGAGCTTCTGAAATAAGTTGTTACAAAACTGATAGGTATTAGAGGATTTTATATAAATAGAAAAGCAGCTGCCGCAGTCCCGTGATTACAGTGGTTAGAAAAATAACAGCCTCAGTGGATTTCGAGTTACAAATCAGTGACCAAGGAGTGTGCCTCTGAATTCACTGCCCTCTGCCTACACGTTAACTTCTGTACTAATAGCAAAACAAAAAAAACCCACTCAGATGTCGTTAACAACACAGCAACAGTACGTGAACCATCTGTCGCATTTGGGAACACGGAGACTCGACACCCAGGCTGGTAAAGTAAGATGTCATCCTACTATCAGGTCTGAAGTAAGAAGCTCAAATCTCCAATGGGATTTTAACGGTACACAGGATGCCCCGATCAGAGTTTAGCAGTTCATAAAATAAACCAAAACCAGTCCGAGTTGTAGTTAAGCCTACCTGCATCATTGTAACATCTAGTCCTCCAGAAAGGGACTTGACCGCATGATAACTGCACTGCTGAACTCATATCGCACACCCCTATACAAGGCTACGGCTTTCAAACCATCCGAGATGACATCCAACGTCTTCGTCGAACTCACAATAAAAGATAGTCTAACCGTTCAAATTTGAATCCTGTTAGTTGACAGAAATGACGTCGAAAACCCGTTCATTCCTCAACGGAATAGTCACTCTAGCTACTCGGTCTGAATTAAAATTTGTCGTGACATTCCAGTGAGCGTGCCTTGTCAAGCTCAACAATAAGTGTTCCAGTAGTGCCATACGCAAGCTACCTTCAACACACTTGTGACGAGCCTTGTGTGTGAGCGATTTCGTTTGTCCATACCTGGAAGCTGATTTGAGCTGCATTCATGTCCAACTTGGCACCTTATTTTTATGATGACAACATATCGGAAAGTGTCAGAGGTCTTACACATGAAAGGACATCACAGAAACCGTCTAAGTTGTGGTACACCTTAACTAACTAAAGAATAACGTCGACGAACAACCCGATCGCAGTGACTACGAAGTCCACTTCTAACAAGAACAGCAGGGCAGATATAGCTCCAATAAGGTAAGGCGTCATAAGTAATGTGCATTAATGAGCAAAATTCATCAGAATCACGCCAGTTGTCTGTCGATTTTGTCAAACGACATGCATACGCACCCGTTAGGCTTCGGTCACACATTCTACCATAGGAACGGCAGAAGCTGAGAAGTCGTAGGTAATGACGCATTTACGGGTGACTTATGCCGACACTTCAGACTAAACGGAGTCAGCAGCTTAGTGTGATGGGAGCAATAACTAGAACAGTGGGTGAACTAAGCCTCAACCACTAGGTGGCACTGTACTTTTTATAGCACTCTGATATTAATCTCAGCATCCACAACTATGTGCGGAATCCACCGAGCACGAAAAAACGACATAATTGATTTTCAAATAAGTTGTTGTTTGTAAAGCACGTTCAGTTCTGTGCACACACGGTTTCCTAGGAGAGACCCAAAACTTAGTTAAGAGTGCCTTGCAAGAAAACTAGCAGATAGTATTCGGACACAAGTTACAAATAGTCCGCCATTGGATGGTCATTGACAGTCCATTCAGGTTGCTATATGTGAGGCTGTCACTCAGCAACTGTTTTCAATTAAGAGAAACCAAACTGATGGCAACATCCAATTGGGTGAGGCACAAACAATACAATTGTTTTTAAGATATCTGTATTAAGAACAAACCAACTGAGGAGGAAAGAATATGCAAGCAATATCTCTGCTGTATTCTCAACCGAACAAAATCATCAGTGCAAATGAATGGAAGCCAGCATAGAACGACGCTAGTAAATACCTTTAACGCAATTTTCGAACAAGTGTATTCAGACACATCCTGCAGTCTTATGGCTGCTCAGTGCTACTAGCTATCACCTGTCATCTACAGACGGCAGTTGGCTTAGGAATTCAGTTTGTTACCGTCTCATCTAGCAGCGGTGGGAGTGTACAATTCGCCAACCCCGGTGATTTCACGATAAAAGTTATCACTTTATGTTCCGCACTCTAAGGCTGGGGAGTTTTCATGTCGAAAGCTCCTCTTATTCTGACCTAATTTTTCTAACGATACCGAAAATATGCGCCGAAAATTTTGTGGAACCAGCGATTGAGTCACCCCGTTGTTCCAGACATCAGGATGAGCTTCTGGAAGTCTGCAACATCTACGCTATTTATCCGCCTTCAAGGAAGTGATCGCATTGGACCCACCGATTGCTGGTTAGTTGCCTCAGTTTTTATTGACTAAAATGATTTGGAACGCACAATCAGTGACCAGTTGACGACTTACTTTGAACATCGTACGTAATTACTTAATAACACGAGGGCTACTACGAAGTCCTGCTTTGTTTATTCAACACGCTCAGATCTTGCCATCAGCGGATTAGATCGACTGGTAGGGGATAGAGAGTCGGTTTTGTTCTTCCGGATTTCTCCGTTGTCTCCGACAGAGCCAACCACAATATGTTTTTTACAGTACTAATAACGGTGTGATGTCTATGCGACTTGCCTGTTTGGCTCACCAAATATCTGAAGTATTGGAAGTTTTGCACCAATAAATAAATGGTGTTGTATCAAACTGGCAATCTATACAGTTCCCTTATTGTACCTCATCGGTAAAGGCTTTATTCCTATAAGTTTTATTAATAAACCGTGGCCCATAGTGTGTGTATGGCATGATGTCCTTTATTTGAACATTCAGCCTTTCCACCACAAATAAAGTTAAATGCAACACACCATATACCGAACGCTCGCCCTCTCATCTGTGCTGCGACCTGACTAGACCTGCCCCGGTTACCTAGATTAATCGGCAGATTTTCTGGACGTTGGATTTGCATTCCACGTTTCAATCATTTTCGCGTTAAAAAATGGACGTTGTAGTCTGTTAGTTTCACTTGATCAGAAAGGATGGTCGTGTCATCCATGAGATAATCTACTCATGTTTGACCTAGATTTTTCCCTACCACCAAATTGGTCCTGATAACGAGGTGAATATAAAGAGCATATGAGGGTGCACGCTGAACGAATTAGTATTCGTATAGTTTCAAGAGGTAGGTGGTTCCTGGAAGAACTTAATTTATAAATTACTTAAATTTACATGGAGGCCTGGGTAACGGCTATACACCTAAGAAATCAAATGGAATATCATGAGTTTCAGTGATACAAACCATATATTATATGAGAGTTTCCAATAGATCATGGTTACTTTCAAATACACAGGTACACAATACAAATCACTTAGAAAGAATAATGAAGTGGACAAAACTGCAACCAAAGTTCCAGAAGTATTCTGGTATATTAGCCGTTGGTATAAAACGTTAAGTGTCGAATTCCGCTAAATTCTCGACTGAGGTTAAGTGAGAATTCTAAGATCCTGTGTCACTCACAATGTGCTGGTTTGGCTCCATTCACGTGAAGATTTCAACCACTGGTAATAATGTCAGAGAATCAGGAAACACAATACAAGAAGCAATTTATACTTTGACATTTGTTAGCGGTTGAAAGTAAATGGCAAAATCGCGGCAACCGCAAATGTCACGCAGACACGCTTGTGCACTGTAGCCTGACTTTTCGACATGGCTTACTTTCCAATGCAAAATAGCCAGTACAACTGGTCGCAAGCAATTCCTGCGGAGTGCACAGAAAATTAAGAAGAAACGAGCCAATTGATTTCTATCTCTTCATCTACAGAGAACTTGGAAATGATAGACGGTGCAGTAGTAACACTACGTGTTCATATTTTGTCAACGATTTATTGACATCACATTTTAGGACATCCAGTGTGTAAGTGAAAGTGAGCAAAACTCTGATGGGATTCACTTTCTGGCTCCATCAACTGCAATTCAGCAAAATACTATGCATCGTTTTAATCGAACGTCGTAGAAGCTGTACGTTTCCGTGTGACGGTAAGCGCTATGCACCGGAAATCTTACCGAAACTGGACAATGTAGCCCTTAAGCTAATCGCATCCAGCATCCATATGACAACCAATGAGAATAAGGTAACGTTGACACACCGGAGGCCAGACGTTAGAAGAAAAGCAGTGTACATTAGAGAGTGAGTTGAACTCAATTAGATTCTGTTAATGATCAGTACCGATTACGACTGATACAACCAATCAGGCTGGATACTTGTAACATAAATCGCGTTATCACTCGTACCCTAATCGATATTGTTCTTATAACTGTGTGAATATCGAATTGATTAATGAAGAATCCAACATCATGTGCAACGTACGATAGAAATGAAGTGTACATAGGTGGAATGTTGTTATCAAGATTCCGATCATATTGTTTGTAAACGGCCATCGTAGTTGCATTTGTTGAGAAAGCTGTGCGATTGTAGCGTACAGCACTGTGTGGTATACAGATGTAATCCACAGACTAAATCTGTGTCCAAGGTTTAGTTTGGTCTGAACCAAAATGCTTTAACAAAAAATAAGAGAACAATTTAAGAGTCACTTTCTTTGTGAAAACCGGCCGGCTTGCAAAATGTTGACATGTGTAGATCAGTAATTGCCTGATGTAAATCTCTTGATGCTGACTCATGTCCGGTTGTAAGGTGGCCCACCGTGCACTGTATAAATTTTCGCCGGAAATTGGACAAGCCATACTAAGCCGTTCAAAGGGCATGCTGATGTTCATTACAGAGATGTTGATGTTATGGTGAAAAGCTAAGTGTAAAAGTTCCTGGAGTCCGTAAGACATTTTCGTCGTGTACCATCCATCAGCTACCTTGCTCATTACCGACAAAAAATATCCCAACGATTCACCACTACACAACGGAAAATCTGCTGTCCAGATAGCCTTTTTGATTTAAATTTGTCCAGCATATTATAGTGATTTTGTTGCATTTTTGGATTCTTAGGGATAAGTAGTTTTCCAATGGGTTTACTTGCAAAAGACCATGAATTACGTTGTCAACTGTTGAATCGTAAGTTTCCGGGCTAAATTTGGGCTTATAGTGATCCCACTTTTCTTGCTGTAGACAAAACAGGTATGATCGCCATTTGCCCTGTTTACTTAAGTCTGCTACATCTGACCTAATGGTGATCGCGAGTTGTACATAATTATACTAGATGCACGTTATGCATTTTTTTACACTCGCCATCAGTCGTGCCACAGAACACCAGTTTTTATAGTGAGTAGGGTGCGCAGCAAAAACGAACCTGTTTCCTACTCAGAAAGCGAGGACGGTTTATCATTTCCAGTTAATTTAGTATTTTTCTCGGATCAGTCTATTTCGACTGGAGTGAATGTATGAGAAATGTTGAAATCCGCGGTACGCAAATGAGATGCCCAATTTCTCCAGTGGTTATCATGTGCATCCTTTGCTAGTTTGTGGAGGTTCCGTTACACTAGGTGCTATTCAGCACAGTCGTTAGAAGCAGAACACAATCGCACATCGGACAGAATGTGAGGTATATATGGAAGATTTAAACAGGTTTGCCAGTTAAGGGGGAGAGATTTGAATTCTAGGATGCGCATTACTGAATCACTTACATTGCCTTTCTAACTCAACCCGACAATTCGTAAACCGCTGTTGTTTGTAATTCATTGTTATGCTCACCATTACTGCTTCCAAATCACTGTGACTTTAAGCGCCTGCAGTTTCTTATCAATTTTCCTTCCTATTTAAGTCTAAACTTAGTCCGTTATTACCGAAATAAAAAGAATTCTGAACTTAATTCGGTTACGAAGATTATTGCTGATGATGCGCCAAAATCAAAGGTCCATCATCTGTTTTGTACTGATTATTTCTTTGAGCATCATCCCCACACAGACACTTCAGTCACGTGGCAAAACAATGGACACGTGTGAGTATGCAGTTTGGAACCAATAGTTGTTTGTCGCATTTCGATTCAACTAACGTTAACTGGACCAAAACGACGAATAATCGAACTGTGCTCCACAAATTAAAGGTACAAGAAATTACCTTATTATCAGGTGACCAATTCATACAGTAAAACAGACTTCTGGTAAAATACAACCCTTATTTGTTCCACACAAACCAAGGACAACGCGTTCATAAAAAATACGTTTTTTTCCGGCTCACTGTGTATTGTTGATTACACTATTGTTATTCGTCCAGTCTTTTATAGTTGCAGCCGTTCATTTTGAGTTCAAGGCTATTTTTGTCTTCTGGAAATCAAATGACATCATAATAATGGGGCTCACGAAGTTAATGCGTAGCTCGTAGGAAAATCAGCATAGGTTATGTCGATTTCTCCATTCAATGCCAAAACAAATAACGTGAGTTTGCTTAAAGGTCGAATGGGAATGGAAATCCCTAGGCCATAGTGGTAACCCAGCATTTCTTACTTGTAACAAACAAAACCGGTGAACATCTGCACATTCAGAGGAATTACAAAGTTGTTGACGTGGCTGATTTTTGCAATATTTATAAGAAGACTGTCATCTTGATTGCTCTTAAACACAGTGGTTCGTGTGAGTAGAACTAGTTCTGGTATTGAAACGACAGGTTTCGGAAGTCAGTTTGAATAGAATAAATTCTATAATGGCTCCCTTCGATTTACGGTCACATTACTTGATGCGTGCATCATGGTGGAGGCGGTTGTTTGCAAAATAGTGTTTATCGAATGCGCTTTTAAGAATATATGGTGACTATTGTTACCAAGAGGGCCTAATTGTTCTAAAACCTTTTAGACTGTGAATTTACCTGTGCTGTGCGCAAACTACACTAAATCGAGACCAGAATTTTTCGAGTTGTTTACTTAGCTGCCTGTTATTCGA
Organism: Paragonimus westermani; assembly: GCA_008508345.1. Taxonomy (NCBI): domain Eukaryota; kingdom Metazoa; phylum Platyhelminthes; class Trematoda; order Plagiorchiida; family Troglotrematidae; genus Paragonimus; species Paragonimus westermani. Next base: position 151,539 of record QNGE01000947.1, on the reverse strand, counting down.
AAGGTTACCTGTGTGCAATCGCCTTAGAAAAATAAATGTATGCAAAAAATACTGGATGCACCCGGTTGATGGCTAACAATGTATTATCAGGTCTAAGTTACCTAGTGTTAAGTGTCTACACATTTCGTGGTTCTAATGAACAAGTCTCTACCCGGTTACATCCGCATACATTCCAGCCTAGCTTTTCTTAAGCGAGTTGACATGGGGATGCTGAGCGATTAGTCACAAGGGGCATCCATTTACTACTTCTGTTTATTCTCACGCTGATTGTTTTGTGCCAGTCATCGACACACAATGTGAAAACGGTTCCATCAGTATACCTCCGGCGGACCAGTGAAACCATCGCATGTTCAGAACTGGGATATTTTCATGAACTGCAGCTTAAGAAATGTCATCAGTTCATCCTGAAAGTTGGAGTACCCCAAATGTAGGAAGATATATTCAGAGAGAGCAACTGCCGACGGCGGTATACCGCAAGTAAACAAAAGGGACAGATTCGTTTTGATTGCTTGTTTTATTTTGCACACTCCGTGGTATTCTAGAACCAGTTTGACCTGTGCTGCCGAGAAATAAAACGATTGCAGTTCGTTTAAAACAAATATTTGAAGTTTTAACAGGGCTATACTTAACTAATCAACGATTGCGCTAATCTATGCTTGGCCACTAATACTGAGTTGTGGTTGCCCAACTTAGACATTCGAAATGTAAACAACGGCATACACCAACAGGTCGTGTGCTGGATTAGTTAACAAGAAGAAAATGATATTCAGGTTTTACTATCACGACCTCTCAATAAGCAGTAGCTACAATATCTGCGTGTGAGATCCATTGTTAATGTTATACAATGTCCTGATGACTGCTACATTCTTCCTATGGACACAATGCTACTAAAATACGCGTGCTTCGACGTTTCAGTGTGTTTGCCTACTCTCTGACCGAGGTTGTTTGTTGACCCAGTACACTTCACCGCGTAGCGCTCCGCACGCGTCTGCGGAGTTGCCTATATTGACACACATCAAAGGCTACCTTGTCTTAATTCTCACCTGTGACGCATCCCTGACAAACCCTATGAGACCACTGACGCAGTGGTCGGTACGTTAACTTCAGAAACCTGGAGAGAAGCTCTTCGTTCAGAATACGATATGTGCTGCTGCCGAGGCTAAATGAGAATGGAACTTAGGTTTATTACCCCAATATGAAATAATGTGCGATTAAAATCTCACCAAAGTGATAAAAAATTGCTATTGGCTGTGAGTGGTATTCAGATTTCAGCAGCCAGAAGTCTTTTTACAAATCATCCTGGATGATAAGCGTCTGAATGTTGAAAGAAACAAGTAACTCCTCAAACACAACGAGGATTTATTGTATAGGTTAATTTGCTGGATAGTCTGAGCTTGATTCTCTAGTTGGTAGGAGCCTGTCGAATGCTGCTGATGAGTTCAGTCAGTAAAACGCATTTCACTTATTTATGCCTCAATATGGATACTTCGCTCTGAGGTTGGTTGATGCGTTGCATATTGTTCGTTGCAAACCCTTATGGAATATGCGATCCTTGATGATGTTGACTCTCCGCCTGCTAAGGTTTTCATCACTGACAGACCAGCTTAGGAGTTAGCGTAACATTTTAGCTGAAATCTTGTCTGTCATGTTTTAGTTGTCACGATGCCTTGTGGCGGATGCTAGCACATATATAAAAGGAACTCACAAAAATTGATCGACTAATTTCCGATTTAGTTTCAAAAATAGGAGAATCGCATCTTATCTTAGCATCATCATTATCCGTTCCACTTATATCAGCTTAACGCTTATGTTTATGAAACCTCTTTACTAGGCAAATAAGATTTGAATGTAGCTATTAGTCCACAATCGACAAGGGTTATTTACAGTGATGTTGGTGGTTTTCTATGAAAAACGTTGGAAGTATTTGCTGGATTGGGAAACTCCCCAGATCGGTAGGCTGGAGCTCTAATCCATTTCCGAAGTGAACCGGTCCACGTGTAAGATTAGAAAACAAATTTCGTGTAAACGTCCTGTGGGATAAGTACAACAGTCTACATCAAACTAACCTGGACTATTTTTTGTATCTTCAACTCCGTAAAAATCAATATAATGCGACTGCAGTCTGTGTATACGAATAGAATGACGGAGATAAATGAAATTTAACGTGTATTCCCCACACAGGATTGTTTTCGTATTAGCTTGGAATGAGTTTTCTCCAAGAAAGTGATCAAAAGAGAAATCCAGGCTGTATTTGAGAGACCGTGGGTAATATTCTGGTCCCAGCAGGTTTTACGCGTTTTTATCTGAGGGCACTTGTTTTTGGGTCTCAGGTTTGGAATTAACCCGGACGGATACCCAGCGACTGATTAGTGAAATGCTTGGGCGATGGCCCCTCAAGAAATGTATCTCGCGAAAGCTAACAATGTGATTGCAACAGCATCGGCGCTAACACAGCGAGCTTCATGGCTCAAGGACAGTATCGTTTATTGCTTTCGATGGTATATATGTACAGAAACAAAAAGTTCCTCGTTCCACATGCGGGTTGACTGGTTTTCCCTCTCAGTTCTGGTACACAACGTGAAACAACCAAGAATGTGAAAGAAGGTGGTGGCAGGAAATGAACATCACATAAATAATAATATATCCACATATATGTAGTTATTATGAACTGGATGGGACACTGACACACGAGTTGGGTCACCCGTTTAGAATAGAAATCTACTAAACTATTTAATAATAAAGCAGACGCTTGAACTTGGATACACAAAGTTTACAACCAGTAGCCGAAGAAAATTCCAAGGTTTATTTATCAGCATTACACTATAACGAACTGAAACGTTAACTAAAGACTGCAGAGCACCTGTTTTGTGTATAGACCACACTGTCAGGATTATTTAACTCGCAAGGTCAGTGGATATGTGTAGCGTTTTGTCCGGAACAGAAGCGCCACATTGAGGAGTAAAAAATGTAAGGGTATAAAGGTGTGTGATCATAGTGCTACAGAGGCGAGGCGGGTGGCTATGATTGTGGGTTAAAGTGCCAATCCCAGGCACCCTGTAAATAAAAGGTGTGCTAGAGTAAAATATGGAGCCAACCACAGGATGTGGATGATGAAAACGATTTTTTTACCATATGGCTAGAAAAATGAGACAACTATTGTTCAGTGAATATAAGAAAACCTATTTTGCTATCAGATAACATCAACGCTAATCTATTCTTTTATACACCTGCTGAGTTTTTGAACCGATTAAAAATTATCGTCTTTGGTTTTGGATATCTTAGGGATATCTACCTAGAGATTCCTTCAGGTTTTTGTTGAAGGAGTTACTTAATTTTTACAGTTCGTGTGCACTGATCACTTCCGATAGAAAGTACGTGAACCACAGTGAACTCCTACTTTCAGAGCTTAAGAATTACAGCGGATAACACACTCGTTCAGTTCAAAGATGACACAAACATGTGGTACAACCACTGACGCTTTGTGTTTGCTGAAGTAGTCCAAGGAAGTTGGTTCACAGAACATTGAGTGTAGGTGTACTTTTCTCACAGCATGTTGGAGAACATCATCTTAACAATCCTGCCGGTCTAGCACCAGTTTCATTGAGCACAGACCTATTCTGTTTGTTGAGAAAATGTTCCACATGTAGTCAACGCGGTATGGGCTCGGAAGCGTGTACAGAGAGTTCGATCAAGAATATGGACACCTGGAATTATTGGCTGCAGTGACTAATTTGTAAGATGAATTAAAGTCCATTAAAACCATTTGAAATTTGGTATGGCTAGATCATTTCGCTTTTCGAATATTTAACAGCTAGCTGCCATCTGGGTTTGGATAACATGAAAGTTCTGCAGCGAGCATTTGGTTATACAATCACACTGAGATATATGCTGTATGGCGTGGCATCCACTAGTATGTTTGTTGTCTATATTTTAAGTTGAACTACTTGGAAAAACAATCAGTGGTTACTTTCATCAGTGTCCCTCTATTATTGTGTTTTTATTAGGTAAGCGTCGAAACAAGCCACAGGTAAAGGTTCCCCGATAGCACGCTTCGTTTGAACAGGTCAAATGTTCAGTCTCAAAACACTCCAGGTTTAGTTGTAGTGGCATATTTATTTCCAAGGCTCCTATTATCCGGTTCATGCCCACTTCTATCAGGTTAGATAAATTCAAGAAGTTCCTCCTTCCAAAAATGTCTCAGTTGAAGAGTGATTTTTTACTTCCCAAAGATTACTCTACGCTGGTGAAAACGCTTCATTAGATTTATCTATATGCTGGTATACTGAATTGACTATTGTGGAAAAATAACCCACTAGCAAACTGCAATATGCCGATCGAATAAGTAATACGGGGCCCAATGACTACAGTCAGCTGAGCAGCAGTCGTCACCAGGTCGTGCTTGAAGAATGTTCCGTTCACGTTATCACAGACAGCATAGAAGTCATTAGCAGTGAATTTGCCAAGCAAATATACAACGGACGTCCGTTAAATGATCCGGTTCGGTGTAATCGAACAGACTGGCTGACATGTATAGGATGTGATTGGTCTAGGTCACCAGGCCACCTGATCCAATGGCGTGCCACATATATTCGTTCTAACCTTATGTCAGTAGTATTCGCTTCAGACAATAAATGAGTGTCAGTTCTCTGAAGAGCTTTATTACAAGAAGCTATCAGCGGTAATTACGTTGAACAGTCCTTTGGTCTATCCTTACAGTCAGATAATTCATCTGGTAAGGTTCCACATTTTTTCACCCGAATGTATTTAATGAGTCAGTAAGCAAATTGACTAGTTATATGAGGGTAACTTGTAGAAACTTCTGCACTATAAAATAGATTATAAATTCTCTGTTTACGTCTACTTTATCGTATCTCGTTTGAGTCAGCTTACGTATACATGAACTTGGTTAAGTTGTGTATGAGATTCATGTTCAGTGACTAAATCAATAAAGATTAGGTGACTAACTAGAATTCAAATATGCTGATGTTTAATGAATGAGTATTCCACATGGTAGACATCTAGTCAACAATGCACTGCATAGATCAATAGGTGCATTATATTTGGTATGAACTGCCTTCTCTCAGGTTTACTGTAACTTCTAATACTGACGAATAAACCCTTTATCCAAGTGAATAAAACAATCGTTTTGCGCTCAAATCATCATAATAATCAACCGTTTTAATAATTTCTGATCACATCCAGCCACTCATCCAATGCCCTTTTATCACAACATTGCGTATGGTTCTCATTAGTACACTTTATTCAGATACTTTTCTATGCTCGGATTACTGACTGTCAAGTACTGGTTGTTTGGACATCGGCTTGAATAGTGAAGATTGGCCGACGCAACGAGATTTCATCTTGCGAGCTAGGACGGAATAACACACATGGGAAAATTATGCAGTAAATGAGTCAAAGGTGAAATGTGCACTCCCACAAAACGAACTGATAGAAGTTGGGTCCCTTTATGGTCTGTTATCTCATCAAACGAAATGAGTGACTTTTTGCTCTTACCAGTACCGTCAACGACGGAAATGTAGTAAAATTTCCGAAGTAACACTTATTCTCCAATTTTTCCGGCTAAAACTGAATTATATTTGAGCATTGTACTGTCCTCCTAGAGCCACCCAATAAATAAATTTGAATTACTTGGATTACTACTTCCATGGTCTTCAGTGAAGTATGGTTTTACATGAATGCAAACGGACAGTGGAACGAAAATTAATCAAGCCTGCCAGTAGTAACCTTGAGGAGAAGTAAAATTACCATTTGTCTGTAAACGAAACCTTTAGGACAACCTTGCGTTCACCCTGTTTGTCCATCATTTTGCTTATGTATTTCGCTCGGAATATCGTCCTTAGTCGTGCAAGCGAGTGAGCTGAGTGTAGGACTCTCTAAAGTCGATAGGCTGGGGAATGAACCTTATTCACCAGAGGTAACCCACCCAATCGATATCGAAGCGTCTGCGCACGTGCTTAAAAATGTGATTGGCCGAGAGCTAAGAGTATTCACGTGAAGTATTCACTGAAAGTATCCACTTGTAGCCTATGTGGTTGACGAGTGGTAAGTAGACTGGTTGATTTATTTGGTTAAGGGTACACGAATTGAGTGCTGTTCACAGCTGATAACAACTGTCAGTTGTCCAGCCACCGTTTTATGAAATGAGAAAATGTACTCAAGTTTTGTTCCTGTTTGTGATCAGCCGGTAATCTCCGGCTTTCATCCTTGTAAGACTGACGTAATGAACACCGAACTGCTGACCACACCGAAATGTTACACCCGAACGCACACTTGTTAGTAATAACTAGGTTTCATCACCGGTTAACTCGAAACGACAACTTGGCGGTAATACAGTTCATTACTCTCCAGTGTCAAAGCATTACCCTCACCATGTGTCTCTTAGTGGGTTATGACCATTACGCAGGGCCATCGTGAATGAGCCTCAGAAAAATTGATGCAGCTAGATAAACCTGTTGCCTGTTTGTGATGAAACAATTAGCAAAATCTACGTTAAGCTTACTGCATAGGCAAAATGTAGGCGAGACCACGCGTGACATAGTTTGAAAAAAATGGTGCATTGTGCAGTCAACATTTCCAGCCACACTGGCTACAGATATTACACACTGATGGCTTCGAATAGACCAAACTCAAACACACTAGCAGTCTTTGAAAAGAGACGATAAGTACCGACTGCCAGTAATTTTGAAGGTACTCAGCTGCTGTTTACAAGCGAACCATTGTTTAGATTCATGAGGCTTTTCTACTGAATGTCGGGTCACATATGACAAAAATAACTTTGTTTAGTTTCCGATAATGCTCGTGCGACTCAGCCTAACGGGATACTCGGTTCGTGATAAGAGGTTCACTGATTTTCCTTGTTTGTGCGCATGTCTCTACGTGAGAAGAGGATACAGTGACATATTCGTAAGTAGATTACTGGTTTAGCATTGAGCTCCGTGAATTAACATCCGACAGCTAAAGCCTGTGTATTTTACCAACACAAGACTATTAATGTCTGTTCAGATCGATTGGGCATTGAGTGACCGTAGTTGTGGTCGTTCCTACAAAACCGTTGCGCGAAGAAACAGTGAATTATTACCCAGGGACTTTGACTTGTTATCCAATAGTTACTTATTCATATCCATGCATGGCTACGTTTATGGATGAGTCCAAACGTTGTAACTGACTGAGTTTGAACGTCGAACCTTAAATCAAATCCGCCTTGATTTTTAGTTCCATTTTAAATCCCGAAACAGTCTTACCCCAAAGATTATTTCGGATATGAAATCAAGTCGTCTGGTAGTGTTATCAGACCGGAATAACCAAGGAGTGGTGCCAGTCAATCGCTCACATACTAGACCGTTGGTATACTGATTCTGGGAGTAAACATCACATGACATTGCGCAAATGTCATCAGAAGTCCATGTGGCTAATTGATAACCTTGGACGGTTGGTATCCATCTAAAATCACGAGATGTGAACATGCTCCATCTGTCAAATCCATCCTTTGACCCGATCTTGTCCATTTCTTGGTTGCTTCACGTTGCAGTTCATTCTGCCGATGAAAAATTCCATAAAGACAACCATAAGTTTCATGTCGATGTTATATTAACATAAATTAGAAACCGACAGACCAGGAGTTAATGAACCTATTTTTGCCTGATCGTTCTGAAATCATAAAACACCCTGTTAAAGAGTGATCGAACGATACGTAGGACGTCTGTAATACTCTGCGGAGCTGTGCAACTTTAACTGTAGGCACCGTATACGTCTCGTTGCGTTTTTCAAGAACAACTTTACTGAACAACCATACAACAACATTCCGTGTAACGTTTATTAACAAGCTGCTCAGTAACACTCTGCGCTTCTGAAGCTATAACTCTTTTTGGGTTTGCGGCGTGTTTAACAACCAGCTGTCATTAAACATGCAAGTGATAAAAAGTATTTTTAATGGAAGAATGACCCACAGTAGAGTGAGTAAAACTGTATTAATTAGTTGCAACGATACATCAGCGAAAAAAGGAATGCACACCCCTCCATAGACATGGTTCACAAGAAAAAAACGGAAGTCAGGTTTACTGTTTTGGCTTAATTTTCGTGACACCAAAATCCAACAAAAATGAGTCATGAAAGGGCTTTACAAATTAAACGTGTGTGCGTCTATGATATCAGACAATCGTGACGTGTCCTATTACACATATTCTAACTTACAACATGCAGAAGTTGCCGATGGAAGTTGTGCCAAAGGTTCTTTCGGACTCGAAAGACACGAGACTACACTGCAGGTTTGCGGTCCATAAAAGTATTTTGCTCACAGTGCTCGTCTAGGCATGTTTGAGATGTTAATGCACGTTTACACACGATGAATGCTGCATCTAAATTTTGAATATGGAGAAGAATAAGTGAGTTATTGCATGGATTACTTTAAGATCGATGAAACAATAACATTCAAAGAAAGTTCAGCCAGTGATGAAGAGATTGGGAATAACACAAAGTTGTAATACTCTACGCTTCAACCACCTCGGGTGGTCTTCCTCATGGGTGTTGTAATCCAGATTTCGATTAGAACGCTCCTGAGGAAGGCCATCCGACGTGGTTGAAAAGTAGAGTATTACGACTTTCTGGAAACATTTTTTATTCCCAATATGTTTGTCGGTAACCTGTTAATCACGATACCCAAACTGTTTGACTTCATTCCTACTAAATTTANATAACATTCAAAGAAAGTTCAGCCAGTGATGAAGAGATTGGGAATAACACAAAGTTGTAATACTCTACGTTTCAACCACTTTGGGTGGCCTTCCTCAGGGGTGTTGTAACCCAGATTTCGATTAAACCGCTCCTGAGGAGGGCCATCCGAGGTGGTTGAAAAGTAGAGTATTACGACTTTCTGGAAACATCTTTTATTCCCAATATGTTTATCGGTAACCTGTTATTCACGATACCCAAACTGTTTGACTTCATTCCTACTAAATTTAGTGCGTATATCTCACAAAAGTTCAGCTATCAACACAGTTAAAACCACAAGATACTTAGTCAGAAGCTACCTCTCCTTTCGTTTTAAGCAGTATAACCAGGCAAATGAGTGACCCGAAAACGGAGACATTGGTTTTGTCATGCATAGTTGGTCACCATTTACCAGTTTGTAGTAACCGCCCATTTTCATCTTGTTATTCGTGTAGTATTGAATGCTGTGTGCGGTGTTACAATGAATATGCCTGGTGGTTTGGAAGATGTCTTGCGGTGTTGGTTGGCTATCTTACATCAGAGACGATAAGTATGTCTGATGTGATTCGAGTCTAACAATCGCGGTCCAATTAGCACACCTGCCCGACACGGAGTTCAACAGGTCTTTTATTTAGTTGCATACCTCAAGATTACCACTTAGCCCGCTCTTCAACTTCCTGGATTAATCTTACTGCTTTACAGTCCAACACCTGAACTTCCGTGGGCCAAGACTGGATGGAAGCTTCCTGAAGGAGTTTCAAACTAACTCTCGCAACTCTCGGCAGTTTCTTCCAACAGAGATTTGGCTTCATCACCAAGAGCTGCATTGCGTTACTGTAGTTCGTAGACGCTCAAAGAGTTTAGTGAGTCATAGTTTTGGGCAAATCGTTGGAAACGTGTTGATTTTTCAGCAGCCGTTTTTCACATAATGTGATCTGCCCGAGCCTGGAGAAAGCTACGAAACAAATGTTACAGTCAGCGTTCGGGTCCATCATTGCAGACAGTTGTTCCCCTGGTACCACAAAACTGCTACATAATGAACTGTGGAACAAATTCTCATCGGCCCATCCTACTGGAACACTTAAGACTAAACCCAGCCTTAAGAAATGAACGACGAATGCATATGGTTAGTTCCGAACATTTTGAACCGCGTTTGTCTGCAGGGATCAATTAACATGAAACCGACAATTGTTTGTTCTGTTAGTGAACTACTGGCAAATGGCGCTAAGTATCACTCACTACCAGCGTTTCAGTCAATTTCCAGGCGAGCATGACCACATTCCAAAAAGTGTATCTGAGATCTCACCTGAAGCAGATCACGTATTTCATTTCTGTCCCAATCTTGATTTGACTTGGCTACGTTCACCTGACTTGAGTCTGTCATTGATCGAGTGCAAACATAGCAAATCACAGATAGCAGTCAGTGGCTTCGGTATGTGCACCTTCTAACCCTTGCGGAACTGAAATTATGGCTTGACTTGAGACTCTTCTCGCCTTTTTCAACGTTTCATCTGGACAGTATTTCGGCTATATAATGCCTTCGAGAAAGCGATGGTAAACTCTGAAGTTGTAACAGCCACGGGCAACCAAACATTCCATGTTTCAAAAATAAAATTTAATGATTACGGAGCTATCTGCTTCAGAAGTACTAACATGTAACCGAATAAACATGCCGCAGGACACAAGAAGCGTGTAAAGTTTCGATCAGTAAAAATGCCGTTGTTGCAAAAACCAGAAAAATGCCCCGCTACTGTTCTTCAGTCACTATCGAAGTATTATGACCTCTACCTCGCAGTCCTTTTTAAAGAATATAATGAGCTTGAGATACTAAGGCAACGTCTGTTAAAGCGTACAGAAAATGCTGACTCAGCGGTCTCTGTGTGTTAAACTGCGGAAACTCAGCCGGCCATCATTCAGAAAGTCAAGGATAAACTACATGCTCACTCTAACTCTTTAGTTCCATATCAGTCTGTTCGAAATTGTACTGTCAGGTATATCGAACACACGAGAACAACATCCATGCTCATCGCTGATCATGACCTAAAATCCCTCATTAATTTTACTATCACATCTGTTAGTAGTGTTATTTTGAAGCGTCCAACAGAGTGGACACTTGGTCGACAATAAACAACTATTTTCCTTTAGTTTTAAAATAACCCGGATGATTTACAAAAACCTTAGAAAAACACTTATCTAAAGCAGCAGCTATCACCACTCGCTCCCTACGACTAGACCTGATTAAACAAAGGAAACTTTCAAAAACCTTACAGTTGACGTAATCACAGCTACCGTGATGGGCCCGTTCTTTACGGAATCCTCAACTCTCATTTTAATCATTTTCAACTGTAATAGTCTCTGAAGAATTTAATGTCGAGCAATTTATCAACTGATTTACGCCATGACCACCCCGTCGTGTTATGGAACTCTTTGTTCACCTCCATGCTTACTTGCCTGTTTGACTCATGCATTACACTGTTGTTATTCAGTAGTTTATTGGTTATCGTTTCTGTTACTTTTACCCACACCGAGCCTCTAGTGGTCAACCGTAAGTAGCTCCTTCTTCTGATCGAAGTAAGTGCCAGAAGTCAATTTTCAAAAATACACTTCTTCGCAAGTTGTGTCGTACAGAATGTGTCGACGATGCCCCATTGCCTCATGAAACCCTGCCTTCGTATGTGCAACCACGTTAGACAACAAAAAGCATTGACGGTCCACCTTGGTTCTCGTGTAGCATGGACTTACCAGAAATATACTATAAAAACTTCTTCATCTAAGACATCTGTCTCAACTCCACTTGACGGCTGTCAGATTCAACCAGCCACTTTAACCGCAATTCACACTGATCTACCAAATCTGAGGTTCCTCTGTTAGCACGGCGTTCTTTGTAACGTAGTTTGAGAATAACATAAGGGACAGCTGAAACTTAGTGTTTCAAGCTGCTGGCAATGCATGGCCTGTCAACTTATTTAACTGTATATCAGTCATCACAGACAATAATTTGTTGCGGATAGCCTGCATTTAATGATTGATCCGATCAGTACATCTCGTTCATCTGGTCACTACAATGACAGGTGGATAAAATAACATGAGAAGTTTGGTGAATCAGGAAACTGTAAACTCTATTCGTCTGTCTATCCTGTCAATATTAAATGTTAATCTTTGTCACATTGAATTTATCGGACTCACTGAACTTACTGAGATATGTTTTAGACATCCACAAGTATTCATCAAATTAAGGAAATATAGCCTGGATGCCAATAGACTGTGTCTGATATATGCAATCGAGCATCTGTTCAAGCGCGCAACCGATTTCGACTCAATTTTCAGAAATAGCACGATAGTTTCCGGAGTTAATCAGATCCAAACTCGAAAACTGGCTGAGAACTACACTTTATGTCACTCGCTCATTCGAATACCAACTACTCACGGTGATTTCTCACACTGTCGTCATCGAAACGATTTGTGTTATTGATGTAACAAAAATCTCCAAAAAATGAAACGGTTACGACGTTAAACATAGCGGTGTAACGTTTATATGTTCACCTTAGCTACAGCAGTTTTTATGTTTGGCAGGGCTTCGATAACATTGAACAGTTGACGATTTCTACAACAGCTATCGGCTTACAAAGCTAAATTTGTATTCGGGTAAAAAGATGAGTCTGTAACATATAACTAGTAACCGATATAAGAGTTCCACGAAGATGCTCATTGAGTTGAGTAGTGGACTGAGGCAAAGCGCTCATTAGAGATTTCCGACTTATTTTCTATAATTGAAAGCATTCTTTAAGCCATATCGACACATGATTATCTGAAGTAATATACAAAACCATAAATTACGTCCACAAACGCAAAAATGCCGCTCTGTTTGATGATACTGATAACTCTTCATTCCCCGTAAGAGTTGGCAATTTTTTAATATAACTGGCCATTTTAATTAAATTAATATTTCACTGCAGTAGAATGTGGTCGTCCCAAGAATCACTACCAAACACACCTTTCCTAGTATGACGGGTACTCAGGCTTTAGTCTTACGCACTTCATTTTCCATTTGATGAAGAGATTCGGGCAGTTTTCTGTTCAACGCTTTTCGTTGCAAACACTTTTTTGTCGTAACTCTTGTCCGGGATCCGAGTTTGGTGGAAAATTAACCTTACTATGACGCACTTGGTAACGATCTAGGTGAAACCCACATAGCTTAACTAATGCTTCGTAAATCTTTGCTCACGATGAGATGAACATCGAATGTGTCTTGTCGAAGCACATGTCACTTCAGCATTTTAGAAAGAGAGACAATCTATCTGTAAGTGGCGGATGAAGTTGGAGTAATCTAGCTTATTCACCGTCTGTCTACTCCACGGGTATTCGACAACGAAATAATCTTAAAGAGTGTGTCGATAGAACTTCAAGATTATGAGGGTAATGAGGAGGTTTGATGAATCGTTAATTTGATAGCAACTAAATACACGTCTAATTAGACTTCTCGTAGATTTAAGGCAACATTTTACAGAGCCCAGTCGGATATTCTAAAACTTTGGCTAGCAGCGTTGGTGGATTTCCTGAACTAAAATATATTCTACAACGAATGTGTTGGGTAAGAATTTACGAGAAGAAAAAAGCCACAATCAACTTTGTGTGGAGTATAACCCCCATCAGTGATTCACGTATTTTGCAACTGGAAAAAACGCCCCAGAATTTCATGTCTTAATTTGTAACAGTGAACAGGATACAGCGATTCAGCATATTACGAATGATAACCTTGTGCAACTGATCACTCCAACAGGAATAGAAGTATTTTTAATTGCCTTAAAAAAACCACACCACGATTTTAAATAGCAGTTGAATTCACTTTATGTATCGATTGAGGGACTTCATTTCAAATTCACGACTTTTTCAACTTAATTGCTACACATGTCAAAAAGCAAACTATTAGACAAACCTTACTTCAAAGGATTCGACAATTTCGTATGGCCAAAAATTAATTGAAAAAAAATCGTCTGTAATAGATAAAATTTCCGTGCCACATTATGTAATTTTTTCCTCTAATGTATTAACACTTTTATTAGTTACGTGATTCTCATTTTTATTCACCTGTTAAACAGACAAAATATTGTTGCTTATGTGTTGAAAATGCCTACCCAATCGTCTAACTTGGAAATCAGTTCACGTGAGTTAAGCAAGTCCTCGTCTGACAGAATCATCAACACAATGATTGACGAATTGAAGATCGGTAAACAGCTTGCCGCTTCGGATAGAGACGTGGAACCGCGATCACAGTGGGGCAAACAAATTGAATTTCTTCTCTGTTGTGTCGGCTACTCTGTCGGTTTGGGAAACATTTGGCGGTTTCCATACCTTTGTATGCAGTATGGAGGTGGTACGTTCACTTATGATCATATTCATAATCTTCGAATTTCTTGACGATTGTCCTTTTGTTTACCGAATAGTGGTCAAATATACTTGAGGAGGGTTAAGTTTAACTAGAAAATTAACTTCCATCACTTTTGGTGATCGGTACTGGGGTTGGATTTTTTTGTAGGTTTCATGACAATTTTCGCTTTGCAGAAATAACTGAAGGTTTTCCAACTGATCTTGTTCTAACTTGGGACCATCAATGAATGACTGTGTGGTGGTAAATGAATCAGGCGAACGGTATGCATGTTCATTCGGTGCACGCAGAGAAGATCAAGCGTCTATCAGCCAATAACCCGTTTTACCGTACACTCGAAACGGCAAAGCGGAAAACGTAGGGAATGACCATCGACCTGGCTGTATAAATTGTGAACCGTAACGCCTAATGTGGAACAGACTTACGAGTGTTTACGTTACATGTTGATGTACGCTAATCGGCCATCAGAAGTGCAGCAGTTGATCAGAAGTCAAGGGCTGATACAGAAGTTCAAGTGAACTCGCGAAATAAGTCCAAACGATATGATCAAATAAACGCACATCATTATTTCCGAGGTGATTTTCGAAAATCAGTTTAACATCAAGTTAAAGGAAGTAATAATTAAGCCCCTAACAAAGGTTCATTTCACTCAGCAAATCTCAAAAAGTTGTGATGCGGCTAGCTCCGAAATATATATATAGATTAAAATTTCTAGAATGTTATGTGGAACAGAGAAGGCTTTATTTAATTTACGCACAATTTACATTTTTACTTCGTCTAAACAGCATTAAAAACTGTCTTAATTATTATGTATGCACACTGTGATCAGATGTCTTAATTTGATGCAGGAATGCATGTATAAGAAAGACAGGTTGGAACAATTATAACTGGAAAGATATTACAATGAAGAGTTTCCGACATAAAACTAAGAGTGTTTAGTACGGATGATTTGGGATCCCCAACTGCTTTTTATCAAAAACAATCTTTTTGAATGCCGTTTACTTCATATTATTCAGCTTTTAATACATCGGAATGAACAGGTTCATACAAACACCCTCTACCTATAATTTGGTGGCTGATCATAAATGGCAGAATATACTGCATCAATAGCCACCTAAATCTCATACAATTTCGCCGAGTCCGACTTCTTTCGTGGCATTTTCAGTTTACGCGCTGAGTTGACATTTTGTTTAGTTGCTGTTGGCAGATTGTGCACTGTCCAATATGCGGTCGGACACATTGTAACCTATAGCTGTTGTAACCTCGTTATGAAATAAACCTAGGCTAACAGAGAGACTAAAGTTAAGTGGTTCAGGGTGCATTGATGAGTAGTTATCTGGTATGTGCATGATGTACGGGATGAGAATTATTAATCACCCTAATATGCGGCTGACTGGCAACAATCGACTTCCAATTGAGAGGAAACCCTTAAGTCTGTGAACACAACGAATTAAGTCGAAGACGTTTCAGTGTTTTAAAAGTAACCTGCAAAAGTGCCTTACGCTGTTATTAAACCAGTTAACGTTACTATCTATCACCACATGATAAATATTTGAAAACCCAAAACTCAAAAGTCGATCACGAAGAAATTGTGGGACCAATTGAGTAATCTTGCAGCGTTGACTCGCCAAACACAAGGTTTTCAAGCTGAACACTTCGATCGCAGCCTTCACAGTCAGATAGACTTTCCAGCCAGCCTCTTTCNTTTTCGAAAGAGGCTGGCTGGAAAATCTATCTGAAAGCGAAAGCTGCAATCAAATGTGAATGAGGTTCAACTTGGAAATAAACTAAATCCCCGACTGCTCATCAGTAATACAAACACAAAATTCTCCACATCTGGAATAACAGCGCAATAGAAGAAGTATTCTCGTGTCAAAAGCAGATAGTCTGTGGGGAATTGAGTTCAGTGGTATGTTAAATTCACCTTGACAAATGAATAATGCGCAGGAGCAGACATTCAAAATTCAGGTCGGAACAGATGATCGAACGACAGTGTATCTGTCACTATTATGTCCAGAAGTGACAAACTGACTGAATTTTAAAACGGTCAAAATCTACTTCTGTACGAACGAAGTCAAACCTACTGGAAAACTACTGAGCGATTCCGTAAGTTAAAATGTGTTGTGCATGGTTTCGGGGGAGTCCCGCCTTCATGGACGACTGTTAGTAAAATGAACCAACCGTCACTTTTGTCCATGCGAAATAGATAAAGGGTCCGCCAACTTGCTTCAGGTAAAATATCGATGCCGTCGATAGAAAAAATGCACTTACGTTTGGCGGTCAGATAACCATCAAATATGGTTCTGGTTAGATTACCAAAAGTTGAGGAAGTTTATTTTCCCTCTATTGTTTACAAAGTATAATTGCTTGAATTGGTCGTAGCCTCGTATTCCGTTGACACTTTAGAGGGCAGTTACGACAGTTAGTACTGTCGGCTGGATGGCCTTGACACACCGAATAGGTCTTTGTCAGGAATTAACTTCACATCAGAAGACAATCAGTGATAGAATATATGGGGTGGTTTAGCGTATTAACAACTAAGGACATGAATGAACTGACCATAACGGATGATGAAAAAATCCGAATTGTCATGAGAGCCGGTTGAGAATGTCTTCAGTTCGACGTCACTTGGGTCGACAAACGTCAGTTATCAGCCGAAAAACGCTCCCACTGAATTGAAACACGTCAAAAAATGTAGCTCGTGTTTCGTGGATTACATATGTCTGATAAGACAGCCTGTATTCCAGATCTAGTGCCGCTTACTTGTAGGCTGCCATATAGCAAGGATGATACAACCTGAACTTAAACTTTATCATCCGAAAAGGGCAAAGAGCTTACTAAGGACAGCAGCCCGTTTATGGTGAAAGCCATCTGTTGCACATATTTATGGTTTTGTTACCACTGAGTTTTCTCATTTTCTTTGATAACTTTTTAGAAATACAAGGATGTTTATTTTATTTTCAACGTTCTGATGTCAAACTAGCTTCAGTATTTTGATTCTGAAAATGCTTGCCTTCGCTTGAAACCAACTTAGCCAGTTGTATCTCGCAGAGACGACAAATGTTCCTCAGAAGTGTGTGAAGCTCCATAATATTCATTATATTTTCAAATGACTAATAAAAATTTTCGACATACTTCATTCTTAGATTTGTATCTGTTCTGTGTGTGTAGTGCACGGAAGCCCAAAATGAGGGGCAAAACTTGATAGTTTCGTTTCATTTCAATCAACCCATCACGATCATACAAAAAAGACCTTTTAATGGTTCCACCGAGGTCTCTAGAAATTATTCGTTGAACAATATCATCTACTTCCTTTATTTTCAAATACTTATTGGGATTTGAACGAATGAACAAATGATCAGTGACTTTTCCGTGCTTGAGTCTTCTTTCAACCGCGTTTGAACGAAGTGCTCCTGCTTCTTAAACTAGGCTAAAGTAATGGTTGATGGATAGAAGAGGCAACCCCTTTTTACAGACTGTCAGATGATGGTGATGATAAATTTATTTTCATTGGACATTTTCAATTTACTAACACAAACCTAGTAAAAGAAACAGTAGTTTTGATTCCTCAATATAAAAACTGACGCGCCTTTCACTTTCATTCAGAAATATCTCCCTGCTTTCCTCTCTCCCGTTCCCCGTTCTTCTCTTCATAGGAGCATTCTTGCTTCCCTATATACTTTATCTGGTCGTCTGTGGAATGTCCCTGTTCTTCATGGAGACCGCAATTGGACAATCCACCGGCTTGAGCACCATTCGTATTTTCAAAATGATCCCATTCTTTCAAGGTATTCTATGCGTACTGAATTGACGAATGTTTTCTGTTCAACTTCACCATGCGTTATTCACTGTTTAGCAAAATATCATTATGAGATCGCTTGAAGTTGCTAACACCTGCTACAGCATTATGATCAGATTGATTGGTCGTGTGTGACACTGGGACTGTGAGAACAATTAAGTTGGTATGCACCTAATCTTTATGATTGAGATATTCAAGTATGGCAAGGCATTCGATGGCAAACTCTCCTGACCAGCAGTGAAGATGATTTCCAACTAATGCAATTCACTACCAAAATAGTTCTTCACTATGTGTCCACGTAATGGTTAATCATCATGAGAAATATACTCAAGAAAGATCATCAAATGACCAAGAGATGGTGAAAACAAGTGATGTTCAAAACTTCATACCACTAACACCCACACCAACCTCAGTTTTACAGTGTCGTCTGCCTCATTACAACGGTCATATTCACAGGAGTTACCACTAGGCACGCTGTAATGTATTACGTCCCTTCAGATACCACTCACTTCTATGAAGTCAGAGGCATACAGCATAAGCTAGGACCATTTCTCTCAACATATGACTGTTAACTGCAAGGTACATCAGCAAATAGCATGAAAGACAAACCGAGCCCAAAGTCCTGTCCAGTACATGCCAGTGCCACCACCCTTGGTCCGATTGAACCATCAGTAAGCAGTTCATTAATATATAGTATTCTTTCTTGTGTGACTCAATACCTGGGTTGCACTAACCATCGAAATTTACAAATTCCGCCCCATCTATTTGAAGAAATTGTTATGACTAGAAAGTACTGGTTGCATTACAGCCAAAACATTCATTTATTCAGATTGGTGTGAAGCAGGAAGCTGTCAATGAACCATATGAATGCACAGCGTTGGATAAGTAATAAGCAGGGCAGTTAACAGCATTTAACTGTTTCGGACTTGAGCTAAACTGATTTGCCTCTCATGCAACTCTTCGCACTTTGACATATGCACTCACTGATTATTCACTCAACAACAGAAAGTAAAACAAACTAGTATTGTTACTAAATCTTAACTTTTGGTGCAAATTAGGTGGACGAATTTTGATGAACTAGTATCCAACCAGACAAAAGTTAGCTGAATTTAACACACTTAAATAGAACTCGGTATCCCGTTCGCCATAAACCAACATTTGACAATCGATAGGGGCATGGAAGGAATGGTGATGAATCACGGATTCCCCACAGGAAGTTCTCTAGTAAAGTGTGCGTGCTACGACTCAGAGGTGAATGAATGTAAGACGACATGAACATTCTCATAAGTGAACCGCCGTCTAGTTAACCGGAATGACTAAGTCTTTTTGGCCAATGGCGTCGTTGGTATGACCTTGACTGACATACCTTAAGAACATTCGTTGTTAATATTTTCCCCACGGAATGATCAGATGTTCTATAAAATTGCCATAACCGACCGTTGATGCCCAGTATTGAGGATTCTTACTTTTTAATGACAACAATTCCATTTCCTGATCGACGCATACTGAGTGCCTTGCTCATCGTCCCTCTTACGTGTAGAAACCAATGGGTAAACTATAGTCCAAGGTTGGATTACCAATCTTTATAGTTCCCTTGAATAGTTTGAACAAAACAGTTAGAACAGGAGAACTGAGAGATGTGGGCATTTTGTAGTGACTCGTCAGTACGAACTTTTTGATAACGTGGATAGGTTTGTTATAGTAAGCAACAAGGGGGTGGATAACCAGTAAGCGGGTTATGATAGATCATGAAATCCAAAAGAGAGTCCAGTTCACAATCTGTTGTTTCTGAACGCTTGGTAATGATGAATTAGTACTAAATGCCCGCGTCTACCGCTTTTCTTGTTTCAAGTGTTCTGCTCGAACCCTCGTAGTTTAAAAGGGAATAGAGCCGTTGAGAGCAGCTTATTTATTGTTACGACCAGATGAGATGCAGCATTTGGTACGTTCGAGAAGAGCGGCATTTTACTGTTCATCCAAGCTACACAGGGATATGGAAAGTTACCAGAACGTATCAACGTTCGCGATACGCTGCAAAGATACGGAGCTACTGAAATACGGCAAATGGGAACCATAATGAGTGCGATGTAAGCAACACACAATCTCATTGGCTGCCGCCTCATGGAACGTACAGGTAATTTGAGTTGACGTGCTGGGTATTTCAACAAGAAACGAAGCAACGACAATGCGCATACATATATAATGCTGAGTTAACTGGATGGGGTTGTAGGTCTAACCAAGACTCCACACATGTGGACAGCGTAGGCACTCTTAACAACAGTACTGTACCACATATATCTCACGTTATACGGGCGTATCTGATTCGACGCCGAACCCTGGTAAGACTCTTACCCAGTAGTCCTGATCTAAACGTGCTCGAAAATTTCTAGAATACATTCCTAGATAGATCTAGAGATACTCGACCTTATGATATAATGTCCCATGGGGAGAGTGAAACTGTATGGATCCAACCCTTGTGGAGTGTGCAGAAAAAAATACATTGGGATCATTAATTGGAAGGATGAAAGTATAACTAAATAACCTCTTCCATAACAGTATCGCCCAACGTGACAGTATGTCATTTATAACAATTATTCACGTAATCATTAGGAACGAGCCATTATTCGGTGATTTTTTTTCATTAGTGACATGTAACAACCTTACTTACGTTGACATGAGGAACGAGATCTCTGCAATGTAAAATGGCATAGTCAGCTGCAAAACAGTGAATGTTCTTACCGTTTTGTTGTGGACTGTAGTTTACCGCTTAATTCTATAATCACTGACAGGGTCTATAAAGATCGAGATGGTTAAAATTCCATTATGCCACGGCAGTCACTTTTGGATTAGCCTTACAAGGTAGCAGAATTTGTTACCGACCAACTTTGCCATGAGATGAAGGGAAATCTTCACATGCTTGGTGGATTGCGTGAATGCTGTCGGGTATGGAGTTTGTTGTGTACCTGTCACTATTGAAAACTAAATATCTTTAACTGGGTTTCTCTGGGCAAAAGTATGCTCATAGGTCTATGCGACTCTTTTAGTAACTTAGCCGGTGTCAGGCCCATTATTGAAATAAGCTCAAATACAACCAGTTCTACAGTCACTGCTTCTTTTCTATCCACACAAATCACAGGTCTCGGCTGGTGCATGGTATTTGCCTCTGGCGTCGTGTCCATCTACTATAATCTTTTCATAGCATACAGCTTGTATTTTCTTGGTATGTCCTTCAACTGGATATTACCATGGAGTCATTGCGAAAATGAATGGAATACTCCACGATGTTTCACTTACCAAGGCAATGTAGTGAGTTTGATGAACTTCACTGACCTTTTGAATATCAGTTCGAACTATCCATTTATTCATCAGTGTGTCTGATTTCCTCTCTGCTTCCGTAGCATTGTTTTAGTGTGCACGTATATCTGTATGTAAACAGCCAACCGAATGTACCATTAAGTGGAGCGATTCCGAAGACACCAATTCACAACTGAAGCCTTTACCAATGCACTACTGGTGTCATGAATGTCATGGTGACAGAACCTAGAGAGTAACCACCAGATGTGTCACTGCAATTAACTTGCACTGCAACGTTTGTAATCTCATTCACACGAATCTCCATTGTATACTTGAAGGAATAGGGATGCGAACCAAGTGAGTTGATTCTTTTACAGCACGATAAGCCGGTGTTGATCAATTAGATAGTGCACTGGTAAAGTTCCCATTTCCCGGAAACAAAATTCGAAAACCAAAGACAAGAGATCAAGTGGGTATTAAGAATGTGAAGCCTTAACAGCAAAACGTGAAGTGGGGGCCAGGTATAGCTTCCAAGTGTAACAGATGTTGATCTATTTTATGTGGAGTTATGAATTAACCTAAATTTAACAATCAAAAACCAAGCAACATCTTCAAGAAACCTGAGCGAAAAAAATATGTGAGCCGCCGTGCCCTGTCTTTTGAAAAGGAGGTTTCTAATTTACCAAGTGACTATTGGCTATAAGGAATACGACTGAAATTCACAAGACTGACTGGACTTACGTACGTCCTCCGCATTTGCCCTTTCCTTGTTAATAGCTCAATGTGGATGTATTGATTGTTTATCAGTCCAAGGGGTTTTCACAAACATTTTCATCTCAACACCATAAGGTTACTTCATTACTGCTTATGGTACCCATAGCTATTTTGAATATAGTGCGCCCTCACATTTTTAGCCCTGGTGTAGTTGCTTGGTGAACTTTCGAATGTGCGACCTGATCGTGATAATCCAGAGAATCCAATGATGTAGTGTCAAGATTATAGCATGGACGTTTGATGCGGATATTATCTTGGTACATCACCTGTGAGGATTGGTGCCCCTTTCCTGTTTGAAGCTAACCGTGTAGCAGCTGCTTCAGCGTACTGCCCTTAGCTATTCCCCAATTAACGTGTGGAAGCATTAACAAGTGTTCATTACATTACAGTTAGAGGTATATTTTCATAGGTATACAAACACAAGTGCACGTATACCTATATGCAAAAGGACCTTGTTTTTCACAAAATTTGTGTTGGAAAGCTGTTCACAAAAAGAGTAATAGGCTGTATTCTGAAAGGAAACTTTGATCAGGATGGGGGAGGAAAAAATGAGATGAAACCCAGTCGATGAGCAGACCTGGAAAGCTGATGCAGGCAGGGCGTTAATGGTTGCATCAGACTGTGTTGGAAAGCATAAACAAACCATCACAGCTCCATTTTGCCTGAAGTCGCCCACCGACCTTAATCAGTAGAAAGGTTAAAGTCCTCCCAATTTTTAACCACGCCACCGTCTGGTGAGCTCATTTATTTTAATCCAGCTTACCATGTCTTAGTTAAGTAGTATCCCGTGTGACAGAATTCAGTTGGCATACGGAATACATACACGGTGTTTTTGAATTATCCAGTCAGCTGCACGCGCATCCACGTCTGTTCAAAATGGAGGTCATAGGATCCGCTGGGAAGATTGTGTAACCAGATCACTCGGTACGGATTAAATGGCGGAATAGACCGTGTTAAGATAAAGCAAGTCTGTTCACACGCTTGTCTCATTTAGATCCCATTTGTAGAACAAACTGGCTAGTAGCCTGAAAGAATGCATCTTTTTTCGCAATAAAAACAACACGGTTCTTCGAAGTCACACATCGAGGAAATTGAGAAAAGCAACATATGTTTGTGGTAGTTTCCTTTAACTCTCATTAACGCTCTAACTAGACGTTACCTTGCCGATCGGCAAAACAGTCGACAATCTCATGTCTACCGGATGTGACAGAAAACGTTGAACGGTTCTACAGAATAGCAGAGTCACAATGAAACGTCCACTGGACTTGTCTCTCTAGGTGAATCGAAATCCGGTTACTGCCAGAAGCAGTGAAGTAGATACAATAGCTGGAGTATTCATGGATTAAGCGACAGTGTATTCGTGCATGTGGTCAATCAAGTCTGTGATCAGTGAGCAAAACGAATGGTCCCAAAGTGACTGTATTGCGGGGAGCACGTACAATAGGTCGGAAAAAACAAATGGGGTTTGTAAGGCATGTTGTTTGACAGTACATTTTACGGTACGAACAATTTATATGCGATAGTAGGTAGGTGTTGACAAATCTTCCATCAGCCATGCTAGGTTTATGAAGCTATTCGTGCGGTTATTCATGTGATCCTGAACAACGACGCGTTTAGACTGTGACCCAGCGTACTGATCATCAAATACAAACACACGTGATTAGAGAAGTACAAATGGTTATAATTTGATCTAACAAGGTTGCGTTTTGAACCATGTAGCACGCCAGGATTGAATTGTTTCATACCTGTGAACTAACATTCACCACTTGAAAGAAGAATATGGATTAACATAATATCGCTGTTACGAAGTCATAAAGATCTGATATTAACCAATAGTATGTTCGGATAGCGTTTCGGTACAATTGTGTTGCTTTTCATACTGAATCTTACTCTATTCAACAGAAATTTCCTGAAATAAAAAGTGACAACTGCATATCTTTTCGGACAGTCTGAATTCAAAATGGAAAATCACCCTTATTAGTCTGTCGGAGCACCATGAATTAGCTAATGGTTGTAATTTTTGTCATTCACCGATTGCCTACAAACAGAGTCTTTGGAGAGCTGCAGTTCACGGAAAAAGGAAATTTTATACGACAGATCGATCGAACGAGAGGTAACAATTTATTATCAATCCTCACTATCACAGAAAATTTCTGAAAGATTTAAGATATTGGCGTTTCAGACATTAGGTCGGTTTCCTTTCAGCTATGATAACAATTCCGTGCGCCAAACGGAATGTTAAGTATGGCTAAGAATGTGCACATCAGAAACGGAAGAGAGCAGTACGCTGGCGAATCAGTTTGGGTGAAGTCGTATTGGACTTAAACGTTCAAAGCACACATCAAAAATTGTTCGCCTTAATTTGGTAGACCCAGTCCTGTCCTCATTTAGTTTTTCTCTACACTACACTTGTAACCATGTCCCAGATATTTATCTTCCCTTCTGGCCCCTCAACAGAGGTCACATCGGGACCTGCGGATAGTTTAACAACTAATCAGCTGGTATGATCACTCTGCGGGAATACGGTAGCTCGTCAAGCGCGAAAGTGTACTGGATCGTGCGCTTATATTTTGCGCAGGCAATTTAACGGTTGCCCACAATGTCCACTTTAGCCAGTCCGCTCATGATGAAGAAATGACCCAATGTATGTGTGAATTTACTTCGGGTGAACAAATCAGTCAGCCAATTTTACCTTAAACTGTGAAGAAACGGTCAGAGTTTATGACCACCTGCTAAAAACAGTGACTGTAGGCTAAAATATTCAAAATGACCAAGACACGATGTCACTCGGACAGATCATGCTTAGGAGCGCTGACTTCTGACTGCCCAAACTCAAGCGACAGTGTGAACTGGAAACTTCTGATGAGCGCTCAGCCTTGTTACCATCCAGTTATTTCGTAGTGGAAGTTGTGTGTACTAATAATTCATCCACGTATTTTATAAAGCGTGCCTATGAAAGAATAGTCGAGTTTTTTCTATGGCGGCTCAAGGTGTTCAGAGGCTTTCACTGTATTTTTTGGTGGTTTGCCTGTTTCATCCAATAAAAATGACAGTGGATATCTTTGTTATCAACCAGTGTTTCCTGTCTTTTATTTTTCAGCATTAGTGTATTGCTTTGAGTCTTCAACTGATCATCTTTAAGTTTGGTGGCTTCAAACTGATCTTCCATGTGCACAACTAAATATTAGAACGGGATTGCACGGGAATCGCCAAGAAACTTACGCTGCTATACTTGAACAGTAGAGTATTTACCACTTGAGCCATTCCGTGCTGTCGGTCCTCGATTTAATCGAGGAGGCGTTCATTATTTGTGCATTTTTTACGCACTTTGTCTGAGCTAACTGACAGAATATTAACGGTTAGCTTCCTCAAAAACGCTATCTGAGGATATTTGAAACAGTGTTATTCCACCAAAGTATGAACGAAAACACTGTGCGACAGTTAGTCTAATACGCTGAAATGGAACAATAGTCTTACTACCTTACGTTCAAGAAAGGAAAACGTGATTTTTCTGCAAACTCTTTTCACTGAGTATGTCTTAAACGAGGAGATATCACTTGCACAAGATGGCACGAATGAGCACCTGAATAACTGCACAGTTCCTGGTACGAAACGGACATTTTACTAAGGCATATTTTGCATCGACCCCCGCAGATGATGCTCTCTACACTGAAACACAAAGAGAGTGAGCTTTTGAAGTATGTACTACTCTTCCTTAGACGTGGCCGTTTGGACCACAGCATTTACTGCTCAAGTGGGCGTTCTTCGACAATCGGTATTTGAGTTGAAGCCGATCTCGTTTTCATCCCACCATACGATTTGAACATGGAAGTGAAAATGTATGCATACTGAACGATTCGCGGTAAATCCTAAGGGGCAACAGAAGTAAAGGTTGTTGGAAACTTTAGTCAACATGCTATTTTCCAAATCACTTGCATTCTACACCTCGAGTCTCAGGATAGCATGATATCGGTCTCTACGGTGTGATTCGCAAAATCCTTAATTAATTTCCTGTATTAGTCTACCGTTCATCATGGTAAGCAAATGTTGCGTGATTATTGAAAATGTCCAATTTATCTCACTGTAATGACGGGTGGCGTGAATGACCGTAGATCGTCGTGAGTGTTCGGTCATTTCCACGTCTGATTATCGCGATGAAATGAAAGACACCTCCTCATTCAGCAATACACGTCGAAATGTGCACAGCTGCGGGAAGAACGCTGTAAACAATGTTTCTGTCATTTTTGCCGCTGCTGTTGCTGCAGTGGAGGCAGAAAACTTTCAGTGGGAGCAGCTTAAACCACTGGCAATCATCACCAACTCGTTGGATGTCTAGTTAATCAAACCATACATACTAAATTAATGGTCCAAGCGTTTGGTATGCCCGGAGCAGAAAAGCACGTTCTGTTTATGTTGAATTAATAGGTTTTAAACAAAAACTTCAAGTGTGATCAGCCTCTAATCAACTCGCCTTTGATAAGTTCACAAAAAAGTGGTAGACTTTAGTATCATGACGGATCGTTTGTGCATTGTTATAACAGATGCCCTTCAAAACACCACTGACACGTCCGTCCTCACAACCACTGTCATTCACCCACGTCCAGGGCACACTATAAGATGTACACAACACTAGACATTTCATCATTTGGAAAAATTTTCACATGCTTCTATGTCTTTCTAGTTGAACAAGTCCTACTTCCTCTGACGCAAGTTATTCTTTTTTTTACGGTTTTCTTCAGACGCAAAGGAACAATGCACACAAATTTTCTCACCTCATAAATACTACCGATGGGGAGAGTTTGCGTAGCGCTGCTGAAGAATTCTGGCGGTTAGTGGTGAAATTTTCTACTTGGACAGTCGCATTTTGTTGATTTAAATATTTTGAAGTGTAACATGTTCTCACCTATGAAAGTTCTTTTAGTTCCATCTGCAACGCTTTATGCTCAGTCGTAAGATTGTCCTACTTTTGACCACCGGTAAAGCAAGCATTTCAAACAGCAAAACAGCCACTGATCATATGGAATTTATTGAAAACTGTGTTGAGCATACACATAATCAACGAAAGATCAAAGTGGACAAAACATTCATCAGTAATAGATTGACAATAGATTGATTGCTGTGGTTTCTACGCCTCTGTCGACTTCAGGTATAAGGGACAACCAACCGGTTTGAAGGAAAGGACAAGAAATTCGGTATTCAAATAGACAAGTATTCCATATTCGGAATGATGCATGTGACATAAGGTCAACAGATGGCATAACTGAGACGAAGATTGAATAGTTATAACCACACGGTTAGAAAATAACGGAATTCAACTGTGCAAAACTTGCAAAATTATGCGAGTTGGAAAAGAATAAAATACTTGAACACACCTACACAACTATGTAGAATAAACACGAAATTACTTGTAAATGGATTGCATTATAAAGCACGAGGTACTACACACTATGTTAGAGGCACAAACTACTTGTTGGTTTACACTAGGGTGAACGAAGGTGGAGGGTGAGTGTGTGCAGAAGCGTGATATGTTTATACTAGTCAACAGATCAGTCAGTAGCAGTCGGGTCATGAATACCAGCCTACATACTTATAGCTGAGGTTTTGGTTAACAGATTCTGATAGCTTTACTCGATCAATTTATAAGGTTTCACAAGTTTCGAAAATTCAAATGACAGCAGTGGACCTTTTTACCCGAAAGGCAAATCACTTTCTTTGACCTCAAGACCACCGGCTGAACTTCGTTCAGCCTAAACACAGTTCTGAACATTGCACATTGTATTATCGTTCACTATAATCAGAACTACAGAAGTGCGCGATCGAACAATGTGAACTTTACAGTCATCAAAGTGCATGTAATGGAAAGTTTAGCCTTGGAATGGTGTTGACGACTTCTCCTTTGTGTCAGGGCTAAATGAAGGAAATTTGAAACGACAACCAGATAATAAGCAACTTGCTATTTCAGTAATCAAAGCATGACTCTATCATCTATGGCGTAAATAATTAGGACAGGTACTGATGTCTTCATCAAAGACCAAATCTCGGTCGTAGTAATAATAGGCACAATGGATGGGATCTAACATCAACGGAAGTCGGATCGGATATTTCTGTGAGAAAGTGTTCGACGAGAAGGTCTATTGTGATGCAAAGGATTCGATTAGATATGACTGTATATGATCATTTACTTAGTTTAGTCAAATTCAATTTAAGATCAACTTTCTGCAACAGGGAACGCTCAATTCGAAGAGCGGTTAATAACGGTCATATCTTCTGCTGTCTATTCGAGACTTCACAGTTATTACTTGAACATGCAAAGCTTGCACAGTGACCGTAATTTTGTTGACAATCGGACGGCTCTAGCCCTCATTGATATTCAAGTCAACTTGTCTTCACATCTGAATGTATCCTGTGAGTGTTCAGGTTTTGTCGAAAAACATAGTTCGTCGTGTTTATCATTTGTTTTGTTTTGGTTGCTATGTCAAGGACGAGCTAAAATTTAGCTAAACTATTTGGTTAATAATGGCTCAATGAATGCAATATTATTTTACATACATAAGGTTTACAAAATGCGATGGCAATTTACCGGAACTTATCAGAAAATATTCTAGAGCTGACGTCGTAATAGTTAGTCAGACTGGACACTGAGGTGATTAGTCGAAATGACGGATATTTATCAAGTTCATTGACAAGACACGAATAACCTAACGGTATCATCTTGTTTTATCTTATCTATAAGATATTGAAAACCGGCTTCAGCTATAATGAATTCCAGCTTGCCTGTCGGCTCCAAATCTACTTTATGCGACCAATGGTTTTTATTGTTTAGCTGATGCAACAATTCATACTGTCGAGACCCAGCAGTATAACACTGGCTAAAGGAAGTTTCAATAATTCTGGCCTGAAAACACTTCTAGCCCTTTCATTCGCAAAATTTGTTTGTTAAGGTCTCCAGTAAAATTTTACGTTCGAGGTTAAGGGTTTCGTAATTAAAATACAACAGTAAAAATCTGATTATTAGGTCGGATAAGTGTAAAACTTTACTTCATATACATTAATCTCTGGTTTTATAAGAGCAAAAATACTGTGCGCTAATTGGCCGGGATACACTACGTGCTCAGAATCTGCCTGAAGCGATGTGATACTTATCCATAAAGTAACCTCATTAAAAATGTGCTTACAAAAAGGATGTCAAGCCAGAGTGAAAAGAGGAGGTAAAATGTCAAAGGCAGTGCTTACCAGAATGACGAGTCACAACGTAGCCTCATAATTGTAAGTAAGCTAGCAGATGAAATCACATTCTACCAAGAAGACCAGTTGTTTGAGGTCAAATTTCAAAAGAATGGCTATCTGTTGTTGAGATTACAGCAAGTTTAACGTGTTCAACTTTTGCTGTAAATAAGGTTGAAATTACTTTTTGGCAGTGTCGGCAGAAATTAATTGATATCCATGCAAATCACACCGAAAACAACTTCTTCGATCTGTCGTGATGTATACTGAACATCACGTACCTTGTTCGAAAACCATTCACTTCACCAAAAAGTGTGTTGTCATGGGTACCACAACAAGCAGCCGACGCAAACCATCCCTGTACAATACTTAATAAAACATACATAAATGCACATTATAACTAATGGGAACCACCCACCAACTACCTCCATCTGATTCGTTAGTTGCTTGTGAACCGTTTGCACTTACGTAAAGTTTTGATTATGTTAAATTAGTCAACGTCCCAAATTCCTGGACTTGGCTCACCGTAATATATTCACTATATTTCTGACGAATTATTCCTTCAACAAAGTGTTGCAATCAGAACCAAGGAATGCGTTAATTTTTAACAAATGGAACTATGAGGCTCAAGGTAATCTTCTGCTACTGAGAGTAACACTAGGTAGGTGCACACGAAACGGGTGGGGTTATTCCAATAGCCTATACTGCGGAATATTCACTGAAAATTCAGGCTAATTCATTCACCCATTTAGTGTACAAACCACTTGTAACCTAGCAGTCAAAGAGTACGACCTAATGAAACAATATGACCTTAGCTGGAGGTGGGCAAACTGTTACCGCGTTGCCGCACCATTTGTTGTCGTTTGAGAAGACGACAAAAAAAAACGAGAATTTGAACCTTTGATTCCTGCTCATACATTTTGAGGTAGAAAGTGGATCCTAGACTGTGAAGCAGCCGAAGTTATCCGCTAGGCAACACGGATGACACATCATGATAGTTGACATTCTGGCCAGATTCGACAGTCATTAAAAGTTACGCTTGGGGTACTACACTGCTCTGCGGTCGTCAGACAGTCGGGACGGTGTTCGTTTATGAAGAGGCAGATCGAGTTTCATGGTTATTGGCTGTAGTAAACCTCAATAATAAACAGCGCATATCATTAATACCCCCTTTGGAGATACCAGACTTTGACCAATATAGTTGCTATTTACGTCTTGTGGATAGAAAGTGACAATGTTGTCAGTTTGTTGCTCAAAATGGTAGTTCGCCTTTCCATGTCCCATTTGGCATGGTTACCGATTCAATTCGTTCTTGCCTTGGTTTCGTTAGATCAAACTTAATGTACTGGACATTTCACTTGATGAACCGGGTGTCTTTTGCGACTCTGCTTCAAAAACAGCCAAATCACAGCCGAAACGATCGACGTGCGTTTGCGGACAAATTATTGTGCCTATTGGGTAAACAGGAAGTTACTTATGACTGACGGACAGCGTGCGCATAATAAAATGGTCTGCAGATTCTTGTATCGTGAACTGTGGTGTAGTATAATGAGGACGAGCTATCGTATTATGTTACTCACACCACCACCGCCATTCAGTAGTGAGGCAGGAGCATGGATTTTCACAGTGAAGTGGTCGTGAGAAAAATACCAGAAGTATTGAGTTGCAGCGTGGCATGAAATGGTTCTTTTTGCACAAAAGGACCGAGCATTAACGTTCGTGGTAACCGTGACGTTCTAGGACCAGTGTTGTACGCAGATGAGTGTTTTTGTTTGCAATCATGTTGAAGCGCGTAACCCATGGAATGGTTTTCTGAACAAACAACCCTTGTGCCACCCGTGTTCTTGCTCACAACAGTATAGCATACGAGTGGCTGCTTACATTAAGAACATCGTTACAATCCACTGACAGAATGCTGAAAACGAACTTTCTTAATCGACTGAGAGACTGCCATTGATACAGAAAGCTCCATTGTTCAGTGCAGCCTTCACTGAAATAACTGCCGTGAAATTAGTTCAAAAACTGTACTTAGTGCCGAACAACTGTCTCGTTCAGAGAAAGGATTTTAGCAGGACTTATGGTGGTACAAGCTTTTGTCTTCACAGACAGTCATTCTGACTAAAGAGCTTGATTGTAGTTCCTAACAGTCAAGGTATGATACCTGATTATGCTTCCGTGCTCGTCAGGACGGCACCATTGTTGTCTAAGAAGACCGTTACTTGAGGTCCACACGGCGCGGTAATGCCACTTACGCGCAGCCGTGGCCTCGGCTAAAACGCAGCAGGTCACTGTGTAAGTAGTTGGCTGTCTATACTTACTGTATTAGGCGGAAGATGAAGATGAATTTTCGAAACCCTCAATAGACACAAGATCAGCACTCAGCTATCCGTAGTTGTTAAATGAAGATTTTTTGATAAATTGCAAGTTTACTTCTTGACAAGCATTTGTTTGCAGTAACAACAATACTTCTAAAAATATGGGTGTAATGCAATGTGATTAGTAGGAATTTACGAAAACAAATATACATTTAGAACGTGATTGTGAAACAGATGAGTCCCGTTTGTAGGTGATAGATATTCATCAACTGTCAGTAGTTTTCACACAGTTGCTGCCGACCTATCCCCCAAGTTACCGCAACATCTGCAAAGTTCCACGGATTTTTGTCACCTAACCCCATAATGTTTGATTAGGATCGGATTGTTAGCTCGCTGTGCGCAAGAAACCTTACCAGTAACGAATGAATTTAATAGACTGAGTGGTATCAATTTGGAATATTTGATGAGTACGCTAGAGTAAGTGGAGTCTAAATGCCTGTCACAGAGAATGAATATGTTTATAAAGCGAGAGGTTATCATACTCACCAGAACCATCTGTAGAGATCAAGCGACACACCTAATAACGCCAGTGAAGTTGGATATCGTTGGGCGCAGAGCATTTTTGAAGGGTATCATCGAATATTTTATCATGGTGCCAGAATAACATGACTGATGGATGCAGCTAATTTCACCAGTGTGGCGTTCGGTAGTGTTTTTCTCCACTCCGCCGTTGTTATTCAACCGGGGGAGAAATACGTGGGACATCTCACGCAATTGATGGTGACGCGGCAATAAGCGACGTTCGGCAGAACCACGGCGTCCACTTACTTAGGAAGTTCTGCTCGCCATGCTTTAGTAACGTCTTTCTTGGACCGCAGGAGTTTACCTTCATTGCTAACATAATAATTAACGATTTTCACAGAGGGAAATGGATGTTGTATACAAAAGGCTCAACAAGCTACAAGAAGACTTGTGATAGTGTGTTCTGGATTCGACTTTGTTCATAGAGCACTGTTCATCAGGGTATCGAAATTCCAAGTCCATGCTCATTGACGACATCTCATCAGTCAGTAGGAAAAGCCAATTCCTAGTAGAGGGCAAACTAGGCCGATGCAGGGTGTAGGGATCTTGTGGTGAGTGTTATTGAGAACTGGGTAAAAAATCAAACAGGTGTATGGCGGGTCCGCCTAAGCTGATTTTGACATCGTCGTCTGAAGACCTCGATAAGTTGACCTCTTAGTAAACTTTGGAAACAGACAGTGGACTTGTTTTCCATATGAATGGTATACATGTAAACTTGAAACACATAACAGTCCTTAAGGCATTAAGTGCACTGAAACCAACGAAAATCTGTTTTGGTCCGGGCAAAACACAGCCATGGTTTCAACAAGTTAACCATATGTGTATTGTTATGAATTGAAATTGAAGCCGCTTAGCCAGTAGCAACGCCAAGCGATGCATTTCAAATATAATTAAACAATCTACAAGTATCAATAATTATAATCGAATGTTATTGGGAATATGCGCCTGATAAACCATTTATTCGACTGTTTCCTTTATGAACCTACCAAAGTGAAAATAAACAACGGGTACAATGTTTACTGCCGTGGGATGGTTAAACTTGTCAGTCCTCGGTTGGGACAGTCGGGGTGCAATAGTTCTTCAGATGTATAACTAATGACTGGGGGATATAAAAGCAGTGACTGCATAGGAGTACAACATTTGAGAAAACAAAACGCCTTGAATACAACGATGAGAGCAAAATTAGAGGATTTTCGGAGATCGTGGGCAAGCCGAAGAACAATACGCAACTCGGAGATTGGTCCCATAATATATGCGGCAAACCACCTCCAGAGAGATTCATTAGAGCGGGTTTATCCATTTATTTCTAGATGAATCCGGAAGTCGGCGTATGAACACTGGTGTTACTGTCGGACGACGCGATGATCCCGGTAACTTTTTGCCTATTTGAAAGATTTAGAAAACAACAATATTTCAAACGAACATTTCAGGGACACCAGAGTCGCTTTGTTATCCGTTGGCTTAGGCTCGGGGGTGGATCTTCAGGTGAAAAAAGTGATTCATACCCTCCTCCGGTTAGACGGATGAGGATGAAACATTGTTTATCGAGCCAATGATCTTTGGAAGTCTACGGTCTAGATTAGAAGGACTATGACGGTTAGGACTCCACACCCTTATAGAAGTAGGACATCCATTCAAATGCCGTCGCGGATTGTTCATTAACAGTAGTCGTGTAGTGGCCATATCTTGGACCAGTATGTGACAGAAGGCTAGTTTATCTGCATATGGGCGTATATAAAAACAGTCTTAGTGACTGGCCATTAGATAGTCTCTGACTTCCTTGTACTTGGGACGGAATTTGCAGAATATCCATCGGTAGGATCTGTAGTTCCTCACATTGGTATCTGACCGCTTAAGAAAGATCAGCAGTTGTTTGTTGATGTATAATGGGCCCGCTTGTACGATTTACTCAAAACCAGCTGACCTGTCACAGTAGCCAAGACGTCTCTGCTCTATTAAGCCAGAACCAT
Source organism: Paragonimus westermani (assembly GCA_008508345.1). Lineage (NCBI taxonomy): Eukaryota > Metazoa > Platyhelminthes > Trematoda > Plagiorchiida > Troglotrematidae > Paragonimus > Paragonimus westermani. The sequence goes on along the minus strand of QNGE01000947.1, from coordinate 117,468 downwards.
TCCCGAGGAAGGATCGGTCAATACTAGTGAATTAAAATGATTTTGTTCTTGGGACCCTGATAAGTTTACGGGGAGATTGCTGTTTTGCTGCTCCGAGTTTCGATGGCAAAGGTAATATCAACAGAGTTTTTGTAAATATCCCAGTGGGGTGGCTTTCCATTCAAAGGAGGGTGAATGAATATGGTTAATAGTGAGACCTACAATATGATGCAGGTGCAACTCCAAATAGTACCTATAGTTGGTTTTTGTAACATGATCAGTTAACTGTGAACACAACTTTAAAAAAGAGACGCTGATACCCAGATGCTTTTGGTCAAGTTGATTAGACTTGAATCACGAGGTGCTAACTATATGGGAGATTTAGTTTTAGTTTTGTCTATAATTATGGGGATGGGTTTTTTGGAACAGACTTGAGTATCTGAATTTCGATCGGAAACAGCGATTGTATCCAGTGGAATCGCAAGTCCGGCACTAGAAGGGATGGTTTTGATTGAAAATGTACCATTGTACATTTTACAGTAGAGACATTAAAATATGTTAAGTGCCTGGTGATTGGCGTCATCGACCATAGTAGTGTCCAGTGTATAATAGAATACAAATGACCAGCAATGGAGCACGGTGTATCGAATGCTAGAGGACAGTTAACAGACAAATATATTGGACTCTCATGGAAGATAACATCTGTTTCATTTAGCCTATCGTAGCAATGACTACGTGTGATTGTCCCAGAAGCACTTCGCCTTACGTTAAGTCCTTCTCTCCCTTACGCTGCCTTCTCGTGTTGAGGAGCACGGAAGAGTGACCCAGAACTATGTGGGTAGAGCGTGTTTGCAAAACAGAACTTTGGTCGGAATGACCTAGCCGCAGGGAAAGAAACGAGCCACATCAGCATCGATCAATATAAATTTGACTGCTCTGCTCTGATGAGAGGAGGCATGTTTGATTAGCTGCGTGAATCACTATTTCAAATTTCCATTACGATTTTGTTACTGACATACAAAAGTCATTTTCGTCGTGTCTGAACGGATCAGTAAAATCGGCTGAAGACCAATACCCAAGAATGGGATGTGAATTGGTCAAGCGAATGAAATGGCCTCATACCAGTTTCTTTCCAGTCACATGAGTTTAACAATATTCTACTAATTTATTCGCAGTTTGCTGACATACAATAATTACACCCTTTCTTTCTGACTCACAGATTCAATGTTTTGGAAGTGAGCGCAAATATCGAAACGATTGGTGGAATTAACTGGAAAATTTTAATAGCCCTCACTGCTGCTTGGATCATCACGTTTGTCTGTATGTGCAAAGGAATACGTACGAGTGGAAAAGTAGGTAATTGATCGTCTTCTTGCTAATCGGAAATAAAAACATTGCATTCCTACCCCCAGAATAGACTGTATGTTTGGTGTGTCCGAATTAATTTTCTTATTATGACTATTGTTTGGTAAGATCGCTTTATTTCGATGGTCGACAGTAGTAAACAAGTCCGGTGAAATAGGTGACAGACACACGGAACTGAAATTACAAAACATACTTAAGTACATTCTGAAAGAGATATATGAAAACCGGTTACATCCTTGATCTGCGATTCAATAGCAGCTGAAAGTTGTAAAACGGCTGAAAAAATGAAGTGTTCTTATGGGAGGTTTATTCGAGTTTTTGCTTTGTCAAAGCTATATAACACTCCCAAACTACATCTGAATACCTTTCGCTGAGAAGTATACCGTTTTCAATGGGAAAACAAAGGCACTCGTTTGTTCTACAAAGGGCAAGACGGACGTGGAGACCGACATAATAAAATTGGAAAACTTGTCCTTTCAAGAGTTTAAGCATAGATAGAAGTAGAACTTCTAATAAACTATTTCACAGATTTTTTTAATTGTGAACAGTTCCGCTTATGAACGGGACAGGATTTCTGCAGAGGTTGAACGAGCAACAGAAGTCGCATATTCTGGGTAGCATTTGCTCTAGCATCTGAGCGGTGAAGCCGGACTGAAAGATTTAAATTAAGCTTACGTCTAAGCAACTATTACACCATGTGTTTTTTGCTTACCGTATGACAAGAAAACGATCGTCAAGATAGAGCTGTCTCAAAACGCGAACTTTAGAAGAACAGAACTTTACAAGTCAGTCAAAACTCACGATGAGCAGCTGGGAGTAAATGTTTATATAGCATCTCCAAAAGTAACCAGAGATTAGTTTGTGTGATTAGGAAGTCCACTGCTAACCTCCGTTATATCAGTATTTATTTTCGCATAAATGCCACGACGCTCAGCGCATAATGAGTATTCGTACGCCAACACAAATGAGTGATCAAAAGGCTACATTAACTCAGCAGTACTCACGTGTTCGATAGTCACCCTGGAGAGAAAATGTTAATTGTGTTTGCTCTAGCATACAACATCGAAAATCGATAGTTCCCAAGTGTAGTAAACATTCGTGCATATTTTGGGCAGAATCATATTTACTCACACACACATGACATACTGAAAATATATGGAGTAATTGGTAGACATTCTAGCAACAGGCGTTTCAGTCGCATAATCAGATACAGATAAACATGGCTGACAAGCCAAAAAACTGTGCAACTTGATTGTGGTGAATGATCTCAACATAATGAAGGTTAAGACTGAATATTAAGTAGAAAACATATGACAGGCTGCATGTATCAGAGTGTATAGTTCTCGCTCCATTATTCACGTTAACGGAGCTCAGTTACTCACTTTGTGTGCACGAAGAATCTGGGCATTTTTCCTAACCCTCGCATTAGTATAGTCTGCACGTATTCCCCCCAAGTTATTAGAGTACACTGCCTAGCGTATTGTTAAAAACGATTAGGACTCACTGCTGACCCTTCAGGGAACATCAGCACAATATTGAAATCTGCATCTTCTTTCACACTGACCGTACCGCTTGTCCACTAGTCCGGGAAACATTTTTTTAAGAAGTGAAAGTCACTGTGAAGACTTGAGGCTTTTTTCTCCGTAGCTGTGTGCGTTCAGCGCCCTAATTCCGGTTTTTACAATCACTGAAACATTCGCAAACAAAGCTGTTCCGTTTGCTTTTCCTATTTTTGCATATATTAAGTATCCTTTCAACATGTCAACATGTCAACATCAGATCGAGAAGTATCCAAAATTTCGCTCGTTCTGCTATACTCCGAAACTAAACGTCCTATCAGCTTCACAACTTTTTGTTCCCATCGGGCAAATACTTTATTGAAAAGTTGATTCATTTTTTCGAAGCTTTTACAATGTAACGACGAATCCAGAGCTTCTGGATGAACAAAACATCAGCTTGCCCCTAAGTTCTGATTAGTAAAACACTTCTGAATTCTAAATTATATAATATGCAACATGGTATATAACAAAGTTATACTTTACCAGACAAAAAAATATCACATAAGGAGACCCTCACGGTTGATATCTTTATCCGGTCAACCACTTATTTCATATGTGATTTTGATGTATACTCTGGAGAGTTTAAAAACGACCTTCTTCCTCCCTGTCGGGAGACGTTGCAGATTCTGGAGTTTTAACCCAGACACTACGCATTACAGAAGTCTACAGATAGCTTCATTTCCCTCGACCTGTGTTCGCAATGGGCCATTCCAGACCAAGGGGAAAAGAAATGCCAACAACTGCGAAACGTTCCGCAGCTGAGAACAAGAATTTCAGGAAAACTACTGTTTTCCTCAAGTGCCGTGCCGCGTCATCCTCTTTCTAGTCTTAAAGCCACCAAACAACCAAGAGCTGTTAATTTTGTGCCCAGTTAAATATGGACTTTCGTTCAAACTCAACCCTGTGACATGGCAAGCATGGGTCTTTGAAAGAGGTTGCATTTCTCATGACCGAAAACAGTGTGACATGACCATGAAGTAACTCACACTACTTCGAACCGGTCTTACTGATTATGCCAAAACACATTTCAGACAGGTTACGGACTTCTATGTTATAATGTTATAGTTACCTGATTAGCTAAATGGCTAGTGTATTGATGTCTAGACAAGGTTCAATAGCAACTTCGATTGCGAAAGTTACAGTATCTCGGTCAGCTTGGAATAGAAATATCACGAAACACTCCAAAAAAGAAGGTACGTGGATGTGTTAACACACTAGTTTCTTACAACAAAATTAAATAACCATCAACATCCAGCACCACAGCACAGACGGGAAATAAGCTGAAACACTGACAGTGGCTTAAATTTAGGTTGTCCGAAAACAACGATTTCCGACTATGTTACTGGCGTTTTATCAATAGTTTGTAACTTTTATCATCAACAAAGGGACCATCACAGTCAGAGAATTGCTAAGTTGGCTTCAACAAATTTACTGTATCACACGAAAACCACCTGTGGCAGGATGTAGCAGTTTATGCGTGTATGTAACTTGAACCAGACAACATTTCATTCCGAATTGCAAAATAAACGAGCGGGGTGGTGAAACCTAAACCGAAGTGTTCCAGTAAAAGTCTCCAAACTCCAGCCACCAAATAAAACTTCTCTCGGTTACTTCAACCTGGTTGAGAAGTTATAGGCGTGAAATTTTGTGGTGAAGTAGTAAATCAGCGAATCTTCACCATCACAGACAATGTTCGCAGGACTGGTGGACTGACGGATAATAAAATCGACTCACACCGCAAAACGGTTCCCAGTTGATCCTTTTTTCAGTACTTTTATCTGACGAGTCCAAACAAGAAGAGAACTTATCATAGAATGTTGGTTTGTGGATGAGTAGCAAAAAGCATCACAATTTTGGGGCTAGTGATTTATGCGTGTAAGAGCGGTATTGTGTTTATCCAAATTGACTGAACAGGTTCATGTGATTGATATGGAATTATGACGACCATTACTGCGTGATTAAGTCAACATTATGTGGTCATTATCTAATAAACACGTTTACCTCGCAATCCTGAAGCCTGGAGCCAAAGGTCCGGCGGTGAATAAAATAGAACATATTACTAATGTGCTCCAATAACCACCAGGATCAAGTCTAGTGATTCTTTTAGAAACGAGTGGTTCGAATGTAAATTGATTGCGACAGCTGCGATTACATGACAATGGTACCCCTACGTAACAATACAAATCTCCAAACTTACTGGCGTTCTTGTTATCACGTCGCATTAACGTGATCAGCATGCGGATAACTGGATCTTAACTACGCTGGTGGCATGCACTAGCACACCTCATCACGTCACTTCAAAGGGATTCACAATTCAGGGATGCTTGCGAAGGCAACCGTTCTCTGGTAAGACAGTAACATCGACTGTGTGGAGGTGGACAACCAACAAACCATATAAGTAGATATATTATACAAATCTCGTTGTTATGTTCTCAGGGCCATCACAAGAGCAACTTGTCCCAAGATCACCTGGTACGTGACACAATATATTTATATTTAACCGCAAGAGGTAAAATCAATGGAATCACCGTTATTTTATTAGGCAACCTTCTGCTGTGTAGAAAACCGTAACCAACAACATTTACCATATACTACTACAACCTATTTTTTAATTCACTATGCCACACTATGTCTATTGATAGCCTGCTACACGTTTTCTGTTTTGACTAACATTACCCATTTTGTTCTCTTTGAAGGTTGTCTACGTGACTGCAACGGCCCCCTACATATTCCTTACCATAATTCTGATTCGTGGGTGCACTCTTCCGGGAGCTTGGGAGGGTATCAAGTTATATATCGTTCCTGACTGGAATCGTCTGAAGAGAATCGACGTAAGCCATCTACTAAAAGTGAAGGTGGTTCCAAAAACAAACACAGAACACTAACAGAAAAAACCGTAAGAACTATTAACTCAGGAAAACGTTAAGTGGATTAGGACGATATGCAGTCCGATGTACGCAAGGATTTGACATCCTAAAACAACACATGGTTAAATCGACTCTTCCTGGAAAGGACTTTTCATATTATGACACTGTTTCGTTCGAATAGATAAGGCTGCAGTTGCACTCGATGTGTCAAACGTGATAAACTGTGGCTACTGACTAAACTGCCACATGCGCAGTAAAATCTGCTGACCGTTTCATGCACTAATGCTTTGTTGCCTGGACTACAGTGTGCAGTCTAGTGGGTTCTTCCAGCGGCTAAACCGACCAGTTTAGTTTACGTCCAGTGATTATTTGTAGTCCCGTTCACTTCCAATTTCTGTGTATATTGAATTTAGTTTGTTGTTTCATGACAACCCTTCCAAAAACGGCTTGACACAACTGGCTTTATCTTTGACTGACCAAGTGGACCAGACAAAGAAGTGAACTCACAAATCTGCTGACGCTATCCATAGCTGTCGCTGGTTATTCACTTAATAAGAACTCGATATGGACACTCAAATGAGGGAAATGATCATGACAGTTATTATTCACTCTCTCACAACATGACCCGGATGGTTATGGTCCTAAATTATTGGTTTCACTATCTAAACCACCCGGAGTGTGGTGTTGTGAATTAATATCACGGAAGCAGCCAGGTATGTTAAGACACAGATTGTGTGAAATAATATGTTTTAAGTGGATTCATTAAATATTTCCCATCAGTACGATCTTAGTCGACAAACCACATGATGTCTATATCATACCTTTAAACCGGCTACAGTTGCCTGCAACATTGGTGAAAAAATGTATGCATCGTGGGGTAATTCAGAGATGTTATGGGTTGCAACAAATAACTGGTTAGCGTGAAAGAGATTCTTAATAAGACAAGCACTGGGCCTACACAATGCAAATATTAAAATTTGCCAACCACGCACCACAGGGCAGTTTTACACCGGCCTCATTCGAATGGCCTTCTATGAATGTGACAGCAATGTTCTACTCTACTGTCAAAGGTTGATCATAAGGATATGCAATGGTGCGATCCAAAAACAACAGAATAAATAAAGACAAGGAGGATCGACAAAGAACCACCAAATGTTTGACAGACTAACGGGCTGAAGAATCACAGGAATATTCCTCCGATTCTGATGGTTAGGAACAGTGGTGGTGTTGTTTGTAGCTCGGGTTGATGGTTTTGGTATTGATATGTTCGCCGAGCTTGGCATTTAGGTTGCAAACGTTTCATCATCAGGCGAGGTGACATCATCAGTGAGTAAGTGTTGACGATACATTCGTAATCCTCAAACGCTCAGTGATTGAGGACACACACAGACTGCTGAACAACGTTTTCAACGATATTAAATTTACGATGGAGACTGAAACCGACAACCAACTACCGTTCCTAGATGTAATAATCAACCGCGAACCTGATGGAACACTGGAGACCTCAGTTTATCGGAAAGAAACGCACACGGACCAACTGCTTAGCTTTCGCAGCAATCACCCAGTCTGCCACAAGAGAAGCTGCATTCGAGCCCTGTTCAAACGAGCTGAAACACACTGCAGCACCGCAGACCTCCGGAGAAAGGAAGAAAACCACCTATACCGAGTGTTTCTTCGCAACGGATACTCGCGAAACTTCATCAGACGGAGTCTATTACAAAAAAAACAAAATGATTAGCTCTACTGACCCAACAACAACATCAAAACCGTATCAGAAATGACCGCCAGTCTACTGAGAACACATGGTATCACGCTAGCACACAAGCCAACAGCAACATTGCGAAAGATACTATCAAAACCAAAAGAACAATCCAAACCAACCGACAGAAGAAATGTCATTTACAAAATCCAATGCAATAACTGTGGACAACACTAAGTCCGCCAAACCGTACGGAAATTATCAACACGAATACATGAACACGAACTGGCCATCCAAAGACACGATCAATTTTCCCTGATCTTCGTCCACGAGGATAAAGATGGACACGCCTTCAACTTGAACACCGCAGAAATCCTTAATCAGGCAAACACCAAACATGCAAGAGAATTTCTCGAAGCTTGGTACTCATCATCCGGTTCAATAAACAAACACATCGAGCTAGACAAAATCTAGGATCCAATGCGAATCAATGATTTGAGGAGACGTAAACGCTATCGAGCCCAAATACCGGTAAACACAAACAGAGCAACTTGAACTGATGAGACAAAATCAACCAATGGTGGGTCGGACCAGAGGCCAAACACGACGGAAAGCGACCAACCAGATTCCGGGCTAGTAGGTCAACTCAGTCTCCTATATAAGAGCAGACATCGATCAATCTTTACATCCAAAATATACGCTGAAACACTCACGCACTGATGATGTCACCTCGCTTGGTGATGAAACGTTTGCAACCTAAATGCCAAGCTCGGCGAAGATATCAATTCCTCCGATTCTTTACTTCTCCGTCATTCGACCTGATACATTATACGACTGGAGGAACAGTGGACGATCACATTTAAGACCTATCAATTAGTCCTCGGTATATCTACATGTATGATAAGACGAGCTTGAGAATATCGATGGAACAGTAAAAGAAGATGGGATTTCGGAAAAGGTCATGGAGGAGAGTGCGCTCAGTAGATGAGTGAGCGTACTCAAATTCTAACTACACAGGTCGATAATGCCGTGGTTAAAATTATGAGCATTAAGCTAGTGTCTGCAACAGGTTGAGTTGAAAACAGATAATGATTCTACAAATTAAAATGGTGGAGCATGTATTCCCATTTCTTGCGAACACGACCTGTAGCCTGACACACACACACACACACACACAAAACGATGAAACACGAATAAAAAACGGTCAACAGGCGAGTCACAAAGGCCTGTCTAATTGAAACTTTCGTGGTAAAAGTGAGTACTGACAAACACCGAGTTGTCCGATGAATCTTTCAAACGGCACAGACTCAACTGACACTTTATACCAATGGTGTCAATGTGAACACCTCGAAGACCGTTAGAGTGAACTTTCCGCAGTTAAAAAGGCCGATCACAGATTACACTGGAAACGACCGGAAGAAAAATATAGAACGTAAGTTTGTAATAAAATCACTGTTCCTAATTCTGTCCACAAGTACTTTATACTGGCCGAATGAATTGGCAAATTACCGACTACCATGGTGAACCAGTTTCGTTTGTACACATATTCACGAAGATCGGGATCCAGATACAGCTAGTTAATTGCACACTGTGGATAAATGTGTTTTTATGGCCCGTTCTACAAGATATCAATACGTATGGAAGGATCAAGTGAAAATCCTGTCTGCCTTGTGAATTGAGTTGATAGACAACATAATAATATATATATATATAGCGTCAGGCGAACAGATGTAAGATGGGAGATAGAACTCTTTATGGTGACCACTACCACAAATGTTCATGACGAGTTCGACTACGTTGATAATAATGAATGTGTGCAGGTGATCATAAGAGGGATTGTGTACAGTAATGTTCAGCAGCTAGGGCGAAAACTATACACCAGATCTGATTTCCAGACTGATCTAGTTAAACCAAAGCGCACACGATAATACGTGGTAATTACCATGTGGAATTGTGACTATCCTATCATGACTGAATATACTCCGTTTTGTATCTACACAGAGTCATCATCCACATCACAACACTTGTCATTACTCAGGAAGTATTATGGCTCGGGCTGTCACCCACCTCAGGTGAATCATACGGCTGTTCGCCGGTGCATATTCTGGAACGCTGAGGTTGCTCAACCAATTTATCAACTGGTTACTTTGTGGTTGTATCATGTAGTCCGCATTACGGCCGTGCGCTTACTGCACTGAACAGTGTATACACTGAGACCACCAACAGTTAACTGAAAACACGTGGTGGTCAAGCAACAACCTGGTCACAAAATATGAACACCCTCACTGTTCCATTGAGCAAAGTGGGTAGGTAGTGGTTATTTGGCTGAGGTCCTCGTGTTCAGTCAAATCGTTGGTTAGAAACGCTGCCCGAGATGGCAGTGTGCTGCAGCCAATGGCGTTCCTTTATCCCCATCATTTCTAGTCCTTACGCACAGTACGTCATTTTTAGAATGTTGGGCGCACGTATGTAAAATGTGCATCGACACCAACCGTACCAACCTATAACAACACCCATGTGCGTTTACTGAAACACACTCACATTAACACTGATTGTTAAACCATCATTAGTTTGGATTACTTTTTGTAACAACATCGTATGTGTTGACAGACGGATCCACTTATTGGAAAACCCTAACTGGTTGTGTATGCACATTTGGTTAAAAACTGTCAGGTTTTTCACGTGGTTTTGCAATAATGAAACGTGAACCACGTTACCTGTAAATAAAATTATTCAGTGGGTTCTGTGTATATTTTTCTCTTTAGACAACAGACCTTGGTGTGCCGTAGGCTGCTATTTATTTGTAGAAGCATGTAGCTTGAAAACACAACGAGCTTTGGCCCAAACAACCTTTTGAAAGTAGCAACGAAATTTTTTCTGCATTCCAGATTTGGATTGCTGCAGCTACCCAGATATTCTATTCCCTGGGTCCGGCATGGGGTGGACTAATCACTTTTGCTTCATACAACCGATATCACCACGACGTTCATTTGTGAGTCTTAGTTCTCACTAACACGAATACGTATTTTGTATTGTTACATGTTAAATGAAACAATGTGCTATCGATGAACGCCGCGTCACTGGTCACAAACACAGTATGGGCTCAGAGCAGCCCGCAATCTACTAGAGACAAAACGTTTTTTCCTTAGTGTTTCGCTGCTCCGGATAAATAAACTTATATCTTTGTGCGTAGAAGATGCTTTTGTGAGTACGAATCAGAATGCGGTTGACGCACTTATGAAATACCTTAATAAGATGAACTACCAACTCGGATGAACCACGGAATTAGAATTTAGCACCATTTCTGTACCTTCTAACCCACCACACTGAACTCTGTGGCAGTTGGTGGCCAGTCTTGCATCGATTAAACTGACTTGAAATGATACTTGGATAAAACAGTAATTTCTGCGGATCCATCTATAATTTTTCCATCTACTGCTCTCAAAATCCAGTGACTCTCGCCAGCCTACTTCACGCTGATTAGTGTCTCGCTTTCTATCGCAATTAACAAATAAAATCTGCTATTGCCCCGTCCATGTACTCTTGGCCCACAACTTACCGTCTTCCTATAAGTTCATCTGCTCAATTCTAGCCTGCCCTAAATACGGCCACACTTGTGGCTGGTTCATCTGGTCTGACAAACCTGCCAATTCAAGAGTGAAACAGTACCGGGACACCAGATTGCAGATCGCTCACAGGTTGTCCTGAAATGCATATTATTCCTTTTGTCTCCAGACGTTCTCAAAACACCCGCGGAGCGGTAGGCTCTAGTTAGTTTCATATGTTTGGTTTCTAGCCAGATTTATATCAGGGCTGCAGTCCGGTCATTTTTGCTCAGTTATTCGGCGGAAAAGAAACCACATGAAATTAAGTGTGTACCGGGACGTACGCTTAATAAAAGAATAGTCTTCCGTGTATGTGACCTGACAAATGACGCTAAAAGCTTCATCGAGTTAATGTGACTATTGTTGCTTCGATGGAGTAAACACGCCCACCAGAATCATTTAAAGAAAACACCTAGCAAATATCAGTGTGTTGTTGTCTGTTCATCATCAAGAATAACCACATCATTGACACTTACTGTTGAAGTAGCATACAGCCCAATACTACTATAATCGCAGGTTTTCTTACAAAACGAATTCCACTCATTCGAAGGTCTTCGATGCGCCACGGCCATCTGGACTGAAAAATTTGTAACCTAAAGTCAGACATTCTCATCAAGACTCTCATGTATCTCCAGCCACATTAAAAAGCGCCTACGACTGAATAAAACGGACTTTCGTATCTTCAGAAAACTTACCCAACAGTAACCTAGAAATGCACTGTAAGTGATTGTTTGAAATGAAGTCCAGAGCTGATTCTCAGTAGAGTTAGACGAATTTCTTCTTTGTGTTATTTGACTACGCTTCCCTCACTTATTTAAAGTTGTTGGTCGTCTTTCCTATTGAGAGATGTGCAACTTAAGGAAAGACGGATAGCATATCATGATCTGCAAAGCCGACTGAGAGTTTCGTTTCCTGTCATAGTGCACTAAGAAGTGACGAACTAATATTGGTTTCTTCTGTTTAAAATCATGATGTTTGTACATCCGCCGGCAGACTGTCGGCAACCTACGGTCGTATTTTTGTTACCCGGCAACTTCTCATATGATATATGCAGCCAGTGTGTGGTTAGAAGATGGTAGCATTCAATATGCATAGTGTGGTCTTAAGGTTTTCTCCCTCTAATTGTATGGTATCCGTCATGAACTAACGTGAACTTAACTGGTGACTAGTATTCACTAAACAGTACGGTAATGGGTGTTACAATAGCTTCTTCCTGGAATCCAAACTCCACGTCACTTTTTGCAGAATACTTTATTCACTACGTGACTTAGTCTAGTTGGACCCACTCGCAACTAGTTTAGGAATAAATTCGAACTTTGTTGGCAGTTTAGTTTTTGTTAGCGGCAATATATGTATGCAACTCGTAGCACTAGTCTGAGTGGAGATTTTAACTTTCCTGGATGACTGTCGTCCGGATATTTGGAAGGTGTACTGTGAAAACATGCACTAGACCAATGGGCTATTGTCGTTTTCACGAAACTACGAAGTCATGTTAGTTCCGTTCAAAACGAAAAAATTTCATGCCAGTCAACAATTTACTTCAAATTTCTCCCTAGTTAGTTTACTTCCCACTAACCATGGCGTTATCCTGTGGTTTTCCCAGGAATTTCAGAGAATTATCCCGAACTCTTAATCAGGTTCACAAAATTACGATCCGGTGCGGCGTACACACAACCCCGTGAAATTCCAGAGTTCTCACTGGATTTTATCTGAAATCTTAAGAGTAGTTTGATGACAAAGGTGTCAGAGTTAATATTTGAACGTTCGCCCAAATGTCACCGAATTGTGTAACATGATGCGTATATCAGCTGCAAAGCGTAACAGTTTCGAGTAACGCTTTATTTAACCAGCTGTTAACCACGAACGTGAAGCTAGAGCTATATTTACAAACTGAGAAAAACCGCAGCAAAAATCCGTACAATAAACCGTGATCTTTACTATCAAACTCACACGTTCCCACGCTACGCGCGCGCCCGCGTTTATGAGCCGAAATCCGATCCCGCATGCACGTTGTGTGCACTTATGCCAAAACGCTATCTGTCGTGGGTTTTTGCTTGCCATTCCTCGCCCATTAGTTCGGTCCCGCCGAGCGATGGCTCATCCGGTCGCCGGTGTTGCCCGCAAACATCTCGTTGAGGACTTTGGGCATATTCTACCGCCGCGTTTAGATATTCTACCAAGTGTTAAAACAAACTAGCTTTCGATTTGCTCATTCGACATATAGTAACTGTGAGATCTGGCAACCGTGCCCCACGTTTTTTTTCATGATCACACATGAAACACTGCGGTTTGTTGAAGCTGTTGCTACCCAGAAGTTTGAAACAGTGTGGTTATAAGGTTGTTGCTTCCGTCACTGTGGTGTAATCACTGAGAATCCGACATTCGGTGCTGTCTGAATTTGTTGGCCATGTTCCCATGTAAACGTAATGTTGGATGTGAGTAAAAATCTAACGAACTCTATCCGGATATCAAAAATGCGGTACCAACTTTTTGGTTTTTGCATTCAACCACCTGAAAAAACGAGAATGACTCAACTCACTTCTTATTTGTTGCTATTATTGAACACACACTGTGACCGGTAACTGGAATTCCACCCTTCATGACACAAATAAATGTTTTAGCTCGACTTGACTGTAGGTTGCTAGGACTCGTGTTTGGAAATCCTGTATCTCAAATTCATTACCGATTTTACCGTCGCCGAAATAATCGTTAGAACACTGTAAGCACGCTTCCTGTATGCTTAGGAGCTTACACTTCACCTGAATCATGAACCTTTGTAGTGATGTTCAAAAGGAATTTGCCTTGTAGGTAAGATAATCAGCATCAGTTGGTCGTTAATCTCAAAGGTACATGTCGATAGGCAACTGCGAAGGTACTGGATAATTTCGTAAAAGAAAGTGATTATGTGTTTTCGTGTTTTGCGTTATGCGCCACCGGCCTACATCTAACCGCAGTTTCATAAAGGAAAAGTTTTAACCTCCAGAAAAGTACGATTTGTTGGCGAACAGATTGCCGTACCATCCTAAACAACAAAAACACTGCTGTCTCAAATGAACGACAGACAACACCTCAACAGAAGAGAGAATCGTCATAGTTTACCAAAATTCAAAAAACGAATAATCAGCTAGCAGAATTCGGATTGTTTGCAGGAAACTGTTCGTCAACTTGTCAGAAGGTAAAGAAGTTTATCTGTTTCTGTTCATCAGCCTCAAATTCACTTGCGCCCAGACGGGGTTTTGAGTAATATTTCTCGATCAGGAAGCCGTGGTGTTTGTGGTGTGAAAAGAATGTGAATTAAATGGGCCGACCGCATGAAGACACAGATGGTATAACCTCCGAACGACCTGGTTGTCTTTCAATGGTTGAAATAAATTAAGCAGCAAATTTGAATACAACTGTCCCAACTTCGGCAGCTCACTGTACCACAATAATTAGGCGTCAGTTGCCATATACTGTGTGGAATCACGCAGATCAAACAGAAACCAACAAAACGTTTACTGTGTTGTGGAATCCAAGTTTTCTTTAAAATGGGACTGTCTGTAATCGTGGGCTCAACTACACCAGTGGAACTCTACAAATCAGAGCTGGAACCAGTGAACGGAAATTTTGGAGTTCATCGATCAGTTGTCAACATAAATACTGAAATAAAAACAGAATAACACAATTCACGTCATCTGTTAGCCGTCTGTGAGAAGCGTACTCTTATGATGCGTGGAGTTGTTCCAAAGAAACGTAAAGGATACATCTCACTAACTGCCTCCATGGAAAACCGTTCTAGGTGTCCCGTGGTTTAGATCCATTTTACCGTGGTCTAAATAAACTTGTACGAAAGTATGTGCTTCGAAGAAATCCTACACAAATTCACGTTTTCAGAACATGTATAACAACACTTTTTTTCCCCTCAACAGCGACGCTATCATTATCCCCCTTATTTGCGGTTCCACAAGCATCTATGGTGGATTCGCAATTTACTCCGTGATTGGTCACCTAATGTACGTCACCGGTCAGACAGGTACAACTGAGTTTGTACAACAAGGCCCCGGACTTGCTTTCGTTGCTTATCCCCAAGCGCTTACCAAATTGCCGGCTGCCGCAATCTGGAGCGTTTTATTCTTTCTGATGCTATTGACTTTGGGATTAGACAGTCAAGTACGTTTGTTAAACTAGCATTGTGCTCTGTGGTCTCTTATTACCTTACTTATTTCGGACCTTTAAAACTCTTTTTTATTAATTAACATGCATGGAAATAAACTGATTTCTAGCATACTCACTGTCATAACGCTTGAAGATATGTTTACGAAGGTGTTTAAATAGATTATGAAAGAACACTATGGATGCTATTCTCTTAAACTTTATCCAATAGTTTTCCACACTGGAGGCTGTGACAACCGGGTTGACGGACCGGTTCCCGTTGATCGTGGGCCGCCACAAGACGCTGTTCACTCTTATAGTCTGCATCGTGGAATTCCTCCTGGGCTTCATTTTGGTGACCAGAGTAAGTTCGGTAGCATTATCGCCATTAAAAACGGTATACAGAATTGATCCATGGACCCGGAAATGACTTGTCGCAGCGAACTAATTAATTCGTAAATGCAAGACCGGTTGCTTAAAGGCTTTCTATCAATTATAATAGATTCTGTAGTTTCTGATATACTGCCCTCAAAACAACCACTTGGTAGGTCGTATTGAATATAACGTATTCTCTGTGTGTCAAAAAATTAACAGCAGGTCACAGACGTGTGCATTTTATCAAACAACATACAAAAACCGAATGTTCACGCAACGCAAATTGGCAGTGATTTGTAATTTCCCCCCAAAACTTTAGCTTGAATGAATGCAGCTAGTCATTGCTTATAAACCTGCGCTTGCCACTGACACAAAAGCACACAACCCTTTTTACAATATCCGATAATTCTTATCTACAAACTGATATTACACGACTGGTTTCTGTCTTGTTTAGACTGGTCAGATAAAGATAGTCTGAATCAGTGCTGTACTCTTGTTATCACAAGCCAAATGTATTTTGGGAATGAGGAATTTACAAATGTGAGAAACACACAACGTATATTTCACAATGCCCAACAATGCATAATCGGTTTCATTCTTGTATAGCCTTACCCGGTAAAGGTAGTGTGAAAAAAATTCTTACAGCCAACTTTCATTTTGATAATTTAGATCTAACCAGTAAGACCAACCAATGAGGAAACCGACCAGATGAATTTTGTTTCGAAGATGAGCTTGAAAGGTGGCAAAATCAATAACCCGTAAACTTTTGTCCACAACCAGTGTGAACCGACAATTCAAGGTGAACAACTCTCATTTGCGTTGAGTGGATAGTGAACAGAGTAATAGTAATATCAATTTTCGTTACATATGCAATTTGATCTTCGGCCTCCGTTTAGTGAACAAGTGGTAATCGCTGAAATATTAACAAGGGAGAGAAGGGATGTTACGCGATAAACATTATCAACCACTTACAAGTCTTGATGAGAAATAGGGGACCTTGGTTTTTCATATATATTGGAGACAACCCACAACTGATCGCAACTGTCCTGTTCTCATTCCAACCTGTAGAGAAGTCCTAGTCTAGGGGTCACTGATTGGAGCTAACAGGGCAGCTAATTAGTTTCTTCTCGAGGCCAATGCGCAGAGAATTACTCACAAGCGAATGTGACCGGGCGTTAATATATAATGACTCACTCATCTGTAATGTGAGTTCAGTGGCGCAGTCATCAACGCGGTTGCCTCATGAAAGCGTGGCCGGAATTCCAGTCCCTGCCATGGAAACGTTATGCACCACTTATAGATCTTTCCAATTTGCCATTCTTTAATCGCGGACTGTAAGTTTCGAATACATTTGGTTGCAAAATGGAAACAATCTGTTCCGTCAACACAAACAAGTGTCAGGACATTATACTTTCAGGCGACCTACCAAAATTGGCGTCAAAGTTCTAAATTACGACTTTACACTGTAACCTCCGTAGCGTTTTTCATGCAACGTTTGCAAAACAGTACTCGTACATTAATCAGGAAAAGGTACGATAACAAGTGAACGCTTGTGTAAAAGTTTCGTGATTTTACACACACCAAGTCAGAAGTACGCTGTAGAACAATGATCATTGGAAATCCATAATGGATCGCTATTGCATAACATAGTGTTCGGGGATTGACGTACAACCGTTCACTTTTACTAACCCTTCCAGGCTGGGTTCCATTACTTTGAACTTCTTGATACCTACGCAACCGCATTCAGCGTCGTAGTCATCGGTTTCTTGGAAACTTTGGTAATTGCCTATCTGTACGGTGAGTTCATGGATTTTTGGAATAACGAATATCAGTTAACAAGTGTAAATCGGAATTTAATATTTTTTAGAATCAAAAACGTAAAACTGTGTTGTTGCTTGAGTACGAAATTCCCATGTGATTTGGTAAAGTTGAAATAGACGCATCAGCGTGCTTGCCCCGAACCACTGTCAGTCGTTCTAATTAAGTTAACGATTCTTCTCTTAATGTTTTACACACATTAACTGTTACGTCCGTCATGGCAAATGAAAGCGTAGGCCTCAATATCACGTAAGACGGTCTCAAGTTCTAGCGTGTAATTGTGGGAATTTCGGACTGAAAACGAAATGTGACGTTGCTATTGCGTGTTATTATGACACAGCTACTAGAATTCTATCGGAGGACAACGGAAATAGAGCAGTTACATATGAGTAGATTCCACGAAGTGGTAACGTCGAAAACAATTCCGAAGGAGAATTACGAAGGAAACACTGTTTCTTTGCTTCACTACGGTTAAGGGTTTCTTAACCTAAACAGATAGCAAATCACTGTTGGAAACCGGATGCATTTTCATCAACGCACCGTCTTGAGCTAAGCTCAGGCAGTTAACTGTGTAAACTGTTTCAGGGACAAGTCATAAAGACACTTCATTAGGTTTCGATCACCCACCTTCATGTTCGTTTATAACATTGGAATTGCCGTGTAGACTAGACCTTTAACAGCGATAAAAAGTAGTCTAATCACCAAGTAACTCAAGACCAGTACATCAGAGTTTGAAAAGTTGGTGCAGCTGATAGCAAACGCTCGGTAGCCGAACCGTGAACTCGGTTCGTGATAAGTTCTTTGAAGAAACAATCTCGTCTACGAACATGGCTTTTCCCTACATTTCAGAAAGTGTTCATTATTACTGACTGTTTCTATTTGATGATGTCACTTAACAAGTCAACTTCCACGCTGTTTTTAATTTCCAATGAGTTGGTAGGTGCGAGAACGTTATTGGACGACGTCGAATGGATGATCGGTCCAATGCGGAAGTCCACCAGGTATTGGTGGACGTTGACCTGGTGCGTGCTTGTGCCCTTAATGACGCTGGCCATAATCATCAGTACGTTCGTCACCAGTGTGACCTCAGCTAAGGAGAAGCTGACGAAATTCCCTCTATGGGCAATCATTTCTGGTTGGACGATCGCGTGTCTATCTTTTGTGCAGTTTCCCATCTTGGCGGGCATTGCCATTCATCAACACGGATTCAACTGGAAGAAGGTATACTGAATGTTCTCTTTCACTTGTTTTGTTACAGTTAACAATGATTTTTGAGTGAATAAGTTTTAACATTCTCAGAAGATTCGACCACTTTGACGAATGATCACTTCAGTGACCGTACCACAAACCACATGCCTCGCAAATCACTTTCAATTACTGTTGAACCGATTGGCAATGTAGAAATAATTCGTAGGGTGGACCGATACATTCAAAGTTTGGGGTTGCTTTCGTATTTTACATATACATGTATATATATGCAGTACAGTGGCATTAACTAGATAGGTGTAAAACAACATCTGAGGCCGTCTGGAACGGACGCGATTCATTGACATTGCTACCGTGTATGTGACAATCCTGAGTTAGATTAAGATTTGATTGTGCAAAACCGGTGTTTGTTTCCCCTATCCAGTTGGGATCTTGATACACAAGGGGATTCTAAGACAACAGGCAAGGTGGAAGATCATCATAGTCTTAAAGGGCCACTAATAGGAAGACCACAAAAAAGAATGTCAGAAAAGAATGAGCAGAACAGGAAACCACTCACTGCATATCAAGCGTACAGGTACACTGCAACATACAGCTGGCTTCCAACAAGAATGGGGCACTTCCAAGCCCACGGTCTTTATTATAGGCAACCCGCTTGCAACCGACAGCAACTTTACATCTGTGTAACACTTTAATTAACGGAAAACGAAACAGCTCTCAACTTTCGTTTTTTCAAGTTAAGTATTTCGTTGCTCTGACAATAGCATCAAAGCGTCTACACAAACGACTCAAATGATTAGCGCGTGGACGAGTTAAGCTGGTTTCACTCAGTGACCGAACACTTTTCAGACAAACTGGGGACTGCCTTGTTTAAGGTAATCGGGATGTTCAACACACTGAATCACGTGACACAAATTGAAGACCGACTAAAGTAATTACCACATCTGAACGCTCAACCACTCTCGTTTGTGAGCAATGATCNCATCAGTGATGCACGACTTAGGTTTTGCTGAATATTAAACACACATGATTCTGAGTGACTGTAATCCGGCCTGATTGCTGTTCACATGGCAATTCACCGACGTTATCTGAATGCCATTCCATGTGAAATCCACATCACATTGATAACTATGCATATATTCATTCTCCACATGAAGCGAATGACAGATCTCGCGGTTGTGCGGTGGTAACGTGTCAAAGATTTGCCTTTTCTTGTTAATGCGTTTCTTTCCGAAAAAGTTGATAGAAATTTACATCTCGTAAAAATTCCCAGCGTAGTCATGAAAAACAATGTGTAGATAACAAGCTCGTTTTCAGTGATTCAGCATCAGGCTAAATACATCACATTTATATCACACATTTCACGGGAGAATCGTTAGGTCAATCAGTTCAATGTCACACTGCAAGCAAGTACCCACTTGAACAATGGGTCTTGACAGGCTAACCGGGTGGAGGATGGCCAGGGCAGATCCGGAGCCTGAAGAAAACGTTTCTGGGCGCACGGGGGTGGGTTATACATTCGGATCCCAATAGCCTCTGCTGTAGACACAATCCCACTCCTCACCGGATGGCCTTAACTCAATAGGTTGGGCGAAATGCGTCCTTTACGTTGACAGTGTGATTTGAATCCACCAGGTGTGATAGGATGGCGCTGCAGACAGACTTCGTTATACCACTGTTGAGCCAAGCTAGATGGTGTTCCCGGATCCGTTCCGATAAGCGTCTAGTCGTGCGGCTAACATAAATGGTCCCACAGGAACAAGTAAATGAGTACACACAAAACGAGGCTGCAGAAATGGGCACTTTACCTTTTAGGCGTGGGCACAAAACCGGATTGGACGTAAAGTGGACTCGTAATTTAGCGGCGTAAAATGTTCTGCCGACTGCGCTTGTGAGCCTACGTGTAATAGTTTCGGCTAAAGTATCGCCTTTGAATGGTAATCCGATATGCAGTTTTCTTTTCTACAATGTACAGCTGGTCTCTTACACTCCGCTGTTGCATGGCCCTATCTATGAACCTTTCCGGGTAGCCATTCTGTATGAATGTTGTGCGTATAATTGCTCATTCTTGTGCAATTGTGTCCTCCGTACAAATCCTTAAGGCTCTTCTCTTCAAACAGTTGATCATATCTCTTTTCGAGCCAAGTGGTACGAAACTATTGAAACGAATATACTGATCATTCCAAGTATCCTTTCTATGTATCACCCGCTGAATTAAGCCATCAGCACGGTGACGTAAACGTAGATCCAAAAAGCCTAATTGGCTATTCATTTAAATCTTAGTGGTAGCTCTCGTTTGCTTTGAAAATTGGTCGCCCGGTTTGTTTTCATTACAGCACCTATATTTCACAGTCAGAAGAGTTAGTTACCGCTCCACGAGAATCATCGTCATCAAACATTTTCTGGTGATCGTGATTTGCACTTTATTGATAGTGAACCTATTCCCAGTAGCCATTGCCAAATATCTAGCCAGTTATATTCCACAATACCCGGTCATTTCACTCGATAGCCGTTTTTAAAAAGATCAAAAAGTTGTGTGCTTCGCAGATTTTGCAAACCTCAGTATTTATTTATCATCTTATCGTTACACACGACTTCCCACCGTTATCCTGCAATTTTCTATGCACCTCTGGAGGAGAATAATACCCTATTCCCAAATTCACTCACATAAATGTCGGGCACACATTACAGTTGGTTTCAAATATTTTGCTTGCAACAAATTGGTAGAGAGAAGCCTAGCGGATTCCAATCATTCACTTTCCTCCTAGCCATCTCAATCTGTTTTTACATCTCCGACACAAACGGCCAATTGCACCTGATATCGCTCAACAATTCATTCATTCACGACGTACGGTGGTACATTTCGGAATAATTCCCCTAGCAGACTTTTAGGTAACTAATTGCCTCGTAAATATTCTACTGTTATCGCTGCACATCCGTAATGAACACATTCATTCAATGTATCCCATTCTTCTTGCTAACAAACCTTTTGTGGCGTGAACGTTAGAAACGTAATACAAGCAACAAGTGTGGTTACGACTTCATAGAAGACAAGAAAAATCATTCGATCAGACCAATATGAACTGCAAAACACTCAAAAATGACGACGTTCACACCGGTAGACTTTTCAGACAGTTTCATCCAAGAAGAAACACTGATCGCGCCCAGATGATTAGAAATTGGATCAGTTGTGTTGTGTAAGCCCCTGACTAAATTGAGAACTACGTTAGAGTGGTTGTACACAAAAAGTACAACTACAATGCCATAGAACTAATGAGCTGAGTCGTGTACAACGACATTACTTTGACAACCGTTACTGTGGTTATAAAGACCAGCCCTAACAAACGGGAAAGCAGGAGAACCATTGAGAAGGCAGTGCTACGGTTGTGCTAGCACTACTTGAATTGCCGCGATGAAATTGCTTGAGGTCATGTGACTCTCGGACACGTACAAGTATAATCTTTAAGCTGTATAATGTTCCAGACCGAGCACAGAATCCAGTGGCCCCTGCAGAGGCTTGATCACTTAATGCCGTTTCCAGCGAGTAGAATCATAACAGATCTACACCCATATGTTGGTTTGACGTGGAAACGAGTGAAACGTCGGTCACCGCACTAAAAAATAGTCTGATTATAATAGATTACGCAGCAGCCCATGAACATACTTAGAATATGTGTGAGCATTGGCACTCGTGGTAGATTTAAAATGACAGTTTCCCGTGGAAATCACCCGATTTCTCACTAAGGCTACAATTTACCGCATGCCTGTTTTCATCCATAAAAGAACATTCACGGAACGCTTTTCGAATTCTAGTCAGTACCATTTCGGTAGCTGTGTATGGTTGTTTGAATTGACTGAACGCTGTAAATTTAATGTTTACAGGCCAACAACGGAAATATATTTGTAAAGCTGCTGTACTGTTTGCGAGTGTTGCACAGAAAAACTGAAGCAGCAAATTACCTCCAAAAGAGTAACAATTCGGTGATCCACGTCAGACAGTGGAGGACGAACATTTCCTAGCGAGCAACCGAGGGAGGGGTTATTTGTACACATCGAAGAATTTCAAGTGGACACTACATATGCAAGGGGAACTCAGTGATATATATATATATATATATATATATATATATATATATATATAGTGAGCGACCAGTGGGGAAATTAGTCTGCCGTATAAGACTATTAGAAGAAAAGAAGTATAAATCAAAATAAGTAAGACAAAGGTGGTAAACAACAGACCAGAAAACGATTCGCAGTGCTACATCCTAAGCTCCGATCCACGTGAGAATTAACTAGGCGTACCTTTGTGGTATAGACACTGGTCAACGAGCAAGAACAAAACAGCAGTGACTTTGTAAATTGCGTTGTTCATATAAAAAAGGTGGCAAAAATGCCACTAGTTGGGCACATTACGTCGGCACCTGTTAGACAGATTGGAAACGAGACAGAACACTAATATACATAGAGATGTAACCACCAAAGGCTATCCTGCAGTGAACTGCGCCTACTTTGGGATATGCTAACTGTATGGAGCACTTTGTTGGAATAAGGCGGGCACAGATTCTGATTGATAATGAAATGTAACATCTGTCGCTGATACTGACGTATTCGAGTGCGCACTGACAAGAAACAGAGTCAAGCTGGCGTGATTCTTTTCATAAAAAGTGTGCAGCTTGAGTCAGAAAAATCGCAAGCCAACTAACTGTCTAGAATGCGTAATGCTGTAGTGCTAAACCCAGTAAATCAGCCAACGACGGCGGTCAGATGGTTATGTTTGATTCGATTGTCCACACTGCTTTTTGAAACTGTGCCTTTCTTGGTATTCCAACAAAAAGCGCCCGACCATAACGGACTGTTGACACCGACGTGAACCTACTTATCGACGCGAAGTTCCTAGCTATTCATTCGCTTACTGCAACGCTGACTATGCACTTACACACGCAATACGGGTCTGGGCTATCAAACCCGAAGCAGTGAGACAGAACTGCTATGGATTATCTGGAATAAGCCATGTTCTGCGATTTGAACGATGTTCTGTTCCAAGGTCGTCGATTTCGTGGGGACATGATAGTTGCGAACATACGACCACTAATCTATAGCCTAAAAGAGATCAAGTTGGTAGCCGAACAAGTTAGGTCTTTCGACGCTAACTCAGTGAGAGCAGTCTCGACTCCTAACCCTATGCACCTGTACTAAATAAACCCAAACAGAACGACAGCAGCTGTAACGAAACTGTCAGAAAACATCAACAATATTTAGATTTTGATGTAAAACATATGTCCCAAAAGTTGGATTAGTGAGATAATCTGTATAGAGGAGATTCCACTTGAAACTACCACGCCTAAACAAACCTTCAACTCTCTATTCCAGCTATTCCTGCCCAGTTCCGAATGGCGCCAAACGGTGGAAAAACGGAGACTGGCCTGTACGACCATGACCGACACGCGGACAGCATGTTAGCATACGACTGAAAAATCAACGCGGTCACACGAAGAACCAACTATTCTACTCAATCGCCCCGCCATAGAGTGCGGAACTTTCCACCTAATTGGATAAACTTAATGTAATGATCGTTCTGTCCAAGTATTAAGAGGAATAAGATGAACAACGCACGTTTACCTCACCAAGTTTACTGCTTCCGCTAAATATACCCCACCTATGGGAGAACTTGATATCAGTTGAAAATCACAAGCAGTTAACTCCCAATGAGCTATGGCTTTGAAAACTGTGCTTTTGCACCGGCTGGATTGGGCACGGACACAAACCTTCGAGATTAGTATGCCTGGCAGAATACAGGCTAGATGGATAGGTTCAAGCGACCAAAGACACAGGACGAGTCGGATCTCATATAGCAACATTGCTGGCAGTATTTACGTGAATGATACTGCCAGGTTCGTGGCAACCTTACACTGCTAGCCCACGAGATCAACAACCTACGGTATGCAAGCCAAAATTATCCGGCCTGCGGTCCCAACATGTTCGGCAGTGTGTGAGAACAGATTATCTGAAATATATAAAAACTAACTGACGAATCCAACTGACCGATAAGCATTTGAGACGTTGTATGTCATGTCCTACCCAGTTAATCATCTGGTATTGAGAGATTCATGTAACAGCATTACACTAGTTTGGTTTGATTAGGACTTCGTGATTTGGATGCTATTTCAGTAAAAGGACTCACTGACACGAAATCCGGCTCCTTACCATTCGAAGGTGGTCAATCCCCATATTACACAGTATACAGCAATTGCCACAAGAGGCACAAAATGAAGACTTCCACGCACGAATTGTAGAAGTCCCATGAAAAACGTACGAGGGATGCCCAGTTATAAGATAAAACCGTGTAACGTTACCAAAATCTGTACAGTTTAGTGCGCTAGGCCTAAAAAGGGTTGACTATAAGACGAACAGGGAGGTCACCAAAAAGCATTTTACTAAAGCACACATAGCAATGTAAATAAAACCATGTACTATGATGGAATTGGATTTTTGTTGATGAGAAATTGAAGGCTTTGATGGCAATAACGGAAATTCACATGTGATCGGTCTTCAAAGCTGAGTAGATTTTTCGAATGACAACTTTCTGAAGTTTAACATCTAATAATAGGGCTGGAAGCTGGGCCTTATCCACGTGCCACTTATGAAGCAAGCATGTCAACAGGTGATCGGAAGACCAAAAACTAGAAAACTAAATAACCATACACACCTAACAGTTCAGCTACATTCGCGTAAGAGCAGTTTTCACATTGCCCGATCAGCTAGAAAACAGTGCTACCTACAATCGTTGGCCAAACGATTCCTAGTCCCTAATCAAGTCGATGTGACCTGAATCACCGAATGATTTAGTTATCGATGAAAGGATGTGGGTTATACCACTCTGTCGAACACAGCTAGGCTGTGTATCATGGATTACTCAAATTAGACAGAAATATCTTCAAATTGGTGTACACGATAAAAGAAACAGATGGAGTACAGTAACTCAGGGTACGAAGAGTTTTGATGATTTGAAAGTGATAAATCTTACAGTGATTAATCTACGGCGCTAAAAGTTTCACTATAGAGTTCAGCATAAACACACAGTAGGGCGCCACTTCAAGGAATATCACGATAACGAAAAAGTTGCTATAATACTACCAGAGCCGGATCGATGAGTGTAGATCTGTTAAGAGAGTCGATTGCATTTCCGTATATACACTTTGCACTCCAGTACAACATTAGACCTGTCAACAGTAACACTGAAAGACCTCAGATGTAGCAACGGATATGGGCGCATGATTCACATTGGCAGATATTCTGAGTTCATCGTGTGTGACGTTTGATTAGTATAAAAACTTGCAGTAAAACTAGCTGTGCATGGGAAACAAATTAGTCAAGAACGGAGTGGCAAGTTTACTCGACGCCGATAGGAGTTCGACTGACAAACAAGAACTCTTATTAATTAGAAACGCCGCAAAAATTCGCAATTTCAGAAGATTTTCTAAACAGCACAAAAACCACCAAAGCACTCTTAACTATGACGATTTGCCGGTTGCTCACCAGAGCAATAATAAAGCTAAGGTAACGACAGATTTGGGGGCAGAACGGTAGGCAGATGTAGACATCCTAGTGAAACACTTCACTATTTGTAGATGAAATATTCAGAGAAATTTAATGGGTTGTATGTACTATCCGGTACAACTGAAATACAATCAATAGATAAACACGTGATTGAGACCTTCAAGTTATTACGGAGAAATACGGTGTGGTGAACAAGCTCGTTTTCAGTTATTCATCATCAAGTTAAATACATCACAATTTATATAACAATCTCATAAGGAGGTCAGTCAAACCAATGTCAAATTGTAATCAGGTACGCACTTGAACAATGGTCTTGGCAGGATTACAGGGTTACTCCATTAGGCTTAGGTACTGTTCAGACTTTGGAACTGCCTCGGCCGGCCACCTACCCCGTAAGCACACCAAGATGTGTTTAGCTTGATGATAAATCATTGAGAACGAGCTTGTTCGGTAAATCGTATCTTTTATCGTTACAGAGAACAAAATTGCACTGCCTTCTTTCACGGGTTCGAATAGAAAATATCGGCAAGGCTCGTGTCACCAACTTTGGTTGTGTTCAGCCATTTGTGCGTGCATGGGGACACTGTGAAAAAAAGCTGTCAATTTTCGACAAACCGGTTTTCACACAGAAAGGCAGCATAGAACGGTCAGTCCGGGATAAAAAGGAACATGGACACATTCAAGGCATGACCGGCATCCATCAGCATCATCATAACAGTCATGAGTCTGACCAAACGTACTGTGACTTGAGCCACCGCTCACCTCAACAGTGACGTGGAATATCCTAGAAGAAACCATTACTAAAAAGGTCGACAAATACTAAAAGAAGACTAGGCGGAAAAACTAGAAATGGTATGGATACACGTACGCCATGGACTGCGACACATCGCCATCTCGGATAGCATCTCTAACCAGCGGTTTGAGTGATCCCGAGGACCCCATCCAGGCAGGCGATACCTGCTCACTTTGCTCAATGGAGCAGTCAAAGTCTTCATATTTCGTGGCCACGTTGTTGCTTGACCACCAAGCGGTTTTACCTAACTGTTGGTAGCCTCAGTATATAATGCCCGGTACGGTGAACGCTCGGCTGCCATACGGAGGACATGACCCAACCGTCACAAGCTGTGCAACGTAATTATTCGACCAATTAGTCGCGCATCCCGAGCGTCCCGGAATACGCACCGGCGAACTGCAACATTGCTCACGCGATCAGTCCACTTAATGTGGGTCAATTGGCGGAGAAAACAATGATTAAACACAGCAAGCCATCACGTAGATTTGATGTTAGATAATGTAGTCATGGAGGTTGTTGACCGGTTTGTATACCTGGGAAGCTGCATCAGCGGCAGCGAAGGTGTAGGGTATGAAACAGAAGCGCGCATCTCTAAGGCTAGGACGATATTTGCTAATCTGCTCAGGTTGCTCAATGGAGCAGTCAAAGTCTTCATATTTCGTGACTACATTGTTGCTTGACCACCACGCGGTTTTACCCAACTGTTGGTGGCCTCAGTATATAATGCCCGGTACGGTGAACGCTCAGCTGGCATACGGAAGACGTGACCCAACCATCGCAAGCTGTGCATCCGTGACCAAAGCTCCCGTAAAGTCGCCAATCTGGATGGCACCAGCGTTAGCGAACACCGAAGTGTCACCCTAAATTTCACCAGAGAGGAAGCCATAAGAGATATGCAGGTTGTTAAACAAGTTGACTCTAAAATCGACACAGTTAAACTACAGGCTAACGATAAAGTGGAGTAGGCGCCATTGAGGATATTTGCAGTAGGCTCCAGCGTACAACAATCCTGCGCGACTTCCCCGCAGATTATGGCATCATCAGCCTCGATGAAAGTGAAACGGAATTGGTTAGGTTGTACGCACAACGAACAGAAATAATGCTGGCTGTGTTGGCACCCGTATTTAAGTGTATAGGCCGCGAACGCCGTCTCATTATATATATATATATATATATATATATATATATATATATATAAAGAAGCGGTAATGCACGCGTTAGATCACAACGTTTATGTGAGGTAACAGTCCCCAAATCAGCTAGAAATTGAATAAACTCTTCAAATTATTTGCAAAGATGAAATAAACTTCTGGTCCCGCAGATCCGCTAAAACAGTGATCGACTAAATAGGAATGAAAATACACGCGTATCAAAACAAAAACCTATATAAAAATGCGTCAAGTAATTTTCGAAGACAAGTGCGGTAGCTTGTACAACAATAAATATTCCAACTGTACAAGAATGTGACTTGCGTGAAACCAGTTCACAGAAATGCAAAACAGGTCACTGAATGAAACCTGAAACGCGTAACTTGATTGTTAACGTCTTCGTCTTGCCTTCCACTCAGAATACTTTTGCTGCGCTGCGTCCAGCATACACTCCAGATGACCTGTCACATGTGATCTACATGGCAACGAACCAAGCGAACTCCGATTCCCGCTCACACAGCTGTTGGTTGAATTTAAAGCAGACAAACTGGAATCGTGTTTTCCACCCAGACAAGAATCTAAACTGGCTGAAAACTGTGCGACTTTGGTGGTTCTAAAACGATTCAGACTGTTCGCAATGCGTTCCAACTTTTCGGCCAATTGTGGACTGGTCACAGGAAAACAAGCCCAAAAGTGACGTAAAAGTTCAGCTGCACTGGCATAAAGCAGAGACAACTCACGAACTTGTTCTGGACTAAGTATAGCAGGTCCACGATCCACATCACCATTGGTCGAGGCGGATTGGCGGCTTGACAACTGTGGTTCCGCCTGTGAACCGCGGAGCGACCGAGATGCGTCAATCGGGGGACGACAACCGGAAGCCAGCACTTCCCCGGTCTCTGATCGGTTCGACCGAACGGATTTGAATTCATCCACACTTTGACCTCCAACGAGGCAACCACCAGGTGACACATCGGCTAACGCCATTTGAGCGTCAACAGAGGCTAACACAGGTGCGTGAGGTTTTCGCTTGGTTTGGTAAGCAGCGGACATGGATGCCTTGCAGTTGCGCAGTGCGTCCTCAAGCTGGCTAGCGGAAAAGGACGACAAAGCTTGTCGAGTAAACTGGTTAGGGCGATTAGTTCCGTTGGAAACTATTGAATCTTTGGACGTTGGGCCTTCAAGATAATCGTTGACGCTGGTTAAATCAAGTCGCGCTTGTGGAGTTTCTGGATCGCTCACCAATTCCGGCCCATAAACCCGCTCTTTAATCGTTAAATTTCCATGTGCATTATGCTCAAGAGCACCTGCGTGGGGTTGGACGGTCGGTTCAACGGAGTGGGTTACGGACGCCAGACCGCTTGCAATATCGTTTGTGCCCAATGATTTGAGAACAAGAATAGAGTGACTGTTAAAGCGTCGTAATAACAACTGATTCGCAGATAAATGAGATGGCTGATTGCCACTCTCTCCGGAGGTCGGTTTCAACTGCGTATCACTAGTGGACGGACCTAACTCGCATCCGTACCCGGTGCCTAAATCATGATCCGACAGACAGTCCAGATCCAAATGTGCAGTTATCCGACTACGACGTGATCGGCGCATTTCATTTTGTAACAGACGTTCATCCGACACCGCACATTCGGCGAAAATATCTTCCTTCGGCAACTGAACGCGATCTCTAAAACAATGGATAAGACTTGTTAGGGGCTATCAAAGAGGAAAGTGAGATTGGGTACACAATCAACGCACAAGTAATATTACCCGTCGTAAGAGTCAAAGATGAGCTGGATACCTTTGACATGGATGACACAGACGAGAACAAAACCCCATGATTCCAGGTTGAGAGATCGGTCTTGCTATCGTAAGCGCCGAAACAACAGAATACATTAAGGATGGAAGCACAAGCATATACTGCCATTGAGCACATTCAAATGGCTGGGTGGGCATGTTTGCATGTTCCAATTCAATCAGCCAAGCAATGGCGATAGTGTATATAGTATTTCCAAAAACTGTACTGGCAGTCTAAAATGGTAGTTGCATTTGCTGGAGCATGATAGTGGCTCGCTAATGACATTGTTTAGTTTTTCTTTGCAAACAATCATTTGGGCACCCATGATGTCGTAAGATATCCGCACCAAATTTAGTACGAATGAAAACAGATTGAGAATAACTCAACGCAAAATATTACAACCTGTTCATAACGTTGTGTTATTCTCAATCTGTTTATCATACCATGATGTCGCTTTTCCCAAACGTACTGGCCAAGCTGGATTAGGTAACTCTTTCTTCTGGAGTTGAAAGCAATCCATCACGTGAAAAACAGATGGTGCTCCAAGGACGATTACGCGCTGCCACTGCTGAGATTGGAAAAATGAGTCAGCGGTCGGCTGCAGGCGTTCAGAACGCACACTGACAAGCCAAGCGTATATATGTAGCCAATGGATCACCGGAGGTTGAGTTTTCATGAAATACAATAAGGTAATGGTATAACTTTGCTATAAAGCCGAAGATGTGGAACATAAGGCTAGTAGTAGCCTGATTCACACCGGTATTTATCCTTCTAGGTTAACTTCGTGACATTCCCGAACAAACCGAGGAAATGAAATACCCTCGGTTGAACAGTCTGTGGTATCAGAAATAAAGGCAGTCCATCTCGTCAAAATTATAATGTTCCGTTATCAGGTAGGCTAGTCGAAATACCATCCATAGAGTAATGAGGGTTATAACAGCCAGATCACTCTTTTGGTACTGGTTCTTTTTTGCGTCCAACTTTGGCGTACATACGCCGAAAGAATTATCAATCAGCTTTTGGGGAAAACGGGATTCATCGTAAAAGTGCGTGCTGCCACTAGACTTATCGACCGCCTGACCAACCTTTCGCGCCACACTTTTTAATACTACAACACTGACATAAGTGACGAAGCGGGATGTGAGGGGTCCCCCACTAGACGGATGTTTTTTCAGTATATATCTAGCGCTGGATGTATATCACGGTGCCGTAACCTGAACCCATTTCCACTTTGCAACGGATTCCCACAACAAACTCATAAATTGCCCCGTGGCCAGTAGTTAAAACAAAGATATCGACAACCGTCCACTTGTGAGACCTAACATCGATCGCGTGAGCAGTGTAGAATGTGGCTGCCAGTGGGCAAAAGGTTTACTCGGAGTTGACCCTGGGACTAGAAAAGTCATGTGAATAATGAATACCAATTTGTCATAACCAGTGTCCATTGCCCAAAAATAGGCGTTGATAACCAAGCTGCTCACTTGCGTGATTCAACACCGACCATGTGAACAGTATAGAATGTCGTCACTATGGTAGCGCCGGCCTGACGACGCAAATACGGGAACATTTCGTCAGTACAACTAGAAGTTACCAGAACAGTGACTGAGCGAGAGGTACACCGAAAACAAACGCTTCAGCTCAGTGTTTTACCAGCCACCATGTAAACAATTTCCTCCCCAGATCTCTGATTTTTAGGGAGACAACTGTTTTACCCAGTATGGATCTCTCTGCTCACTGTTTCATCGACAATTGCAAACCACTCATTTCTCTTCAGACTAGTTTGCTTTTCGAAGGAGGAATGCTTAAAAAGAGTGGTCCACAATAATTCACACAACCTGATTTCGATATCCACTTGGCGAGGCTGGTTGAGCAAATGAGAGAACAGTGAAGCCCGTCCATACAACGTAAACTCTAAACTAACCATGCGAGCTAAGCAGACAGGGAGATGGCGAATGGGATATCTGGATTCTCAAAGGGGCGCTGAAAAAGTTGTCTGAATCTAAGTGGGCTACCACGTACAGTGTAGACAACGAAATTTTAAGAAACATCCGCAACTTTGTGCTTTCATTTATACGCACGAAACATGCAGTTTGTGATCTTAGGTTTTTAGTCCGGGAATATACACTGAGCCCGTCACTCAACTTACTGCAGTGACGAAAGAGCGCGATCGACCTTAGGACACCGTGTATTCGGCTTAACGGATTGCTCTTGAACCTCCTATCAAACTATCGCACTCAGAATCACGGAGACACGATCCCATCAGACGCGAGGGAGACAGACAAGTGCATCTGTGCCAACACTGACTTCGTAATTAAATGGCTACAGCAGGGAAAGGAATGAACAAAGCCAGTAGCGAGCGTTCACTCAAATAAGAAGGCTTTGTGTTGGCGAGAACTCGTGAGAATGCACTTTAGTCAGCAATATCTTCAAGGAGGAAAAATCAGTTTGGACTCGAGAGTACAAGTAAATAAGATGGTGATGTGAATAAACTAGTGAAGGCGTGAAGGAACTGTTTAAAAATAACGGTTCCAGCATTAGCAGTGTATCATAGTAGCTCTGTTAACCAGACGTCAAAACCGAAAAAGCTCTTCAATCTTGCCAAAAACTTGTATAGGAAGCTTGAGCATATTATTCACCAGATAGGGTAGTTACAACCTGGTTGTCTCTATTTGCGTTTGGCAAACTACCTTTCACCGTTTCTACTTTGACTCTGATGTCGACATCTGGGCAAATAATTGGGGCTTCATTCTTGGGATGTATCGGCTAATGTAGCAAACGGTGACGTCCAGGCAACTGACCAACTCGATGATGAGTTCATCCATCGAGGTAAATCACAGGTATAAAATCAGACGACGATCAATAGAGCCAGTTTAAGATATCAAAGACCATAGTTACGAGCTTCACCTAATTCTTTATCTCTGAAAAATGGTCGATTGCTGACGCCACATATTATGTCAGTAGAAAAGCTGAAAAAGACCACTGAACAATAACAACGGAATCCCTGTCATTATGACACCTCTGTTCCCTAAATGAACAGTGGTGCCAGTCCTATTAAGAACAATATCGCCAAAGATTGGCAGACCTCCAAGATGATTTGGTCACATGTACAAGAGATAGTATTAAGCACCAAGTAATCTGTAACTGAATGACAAAAAAATCCCTTAGAACAAAAGTAATTTCGCTCTGGACAAACAATAAGAACGATCGCAAACAGGAAAAATATGAGCAAGAGAACCTACTACATAGCAAAATGACCAAACTCAACAGCGACCGGTTTTGTTTCTTTGAAATAGTAACCGTAAGGAAAGCATCGTACATTAATCGCATCCAGCATACTAAGTAAGCCAATTAACGAGAATTACCACTCTTTCTATGAAAAACATCGAACATAACCTTACTGACCGGTTTAAAATTCAAATACACTAACCGGTGAAAATAGTGGGACTGAAAAAATTTGATCCAAAAATCTGCTTCTGATAATTTGTCCGGCACCAATTCTCGATGACGTTGGCGGACGGTCGGGTAAGCCCGGAAAATAGCATCGATAGTCTCATGTGTCAAATTGTATTTGATCCCGTTAGCTCCATCAGCCTCAGGCTTAATGTCACTAAGTAGATAACTAGGAACGCCAACTAACTGTGGCTTGTCGGCCAGCTGGAAACTTCTGGATATTTGTCCAGTAGGTGTGGAGCTACTTGAATGGGACTGCGTTGCAGTTGCGGTCGCGTTTGCCAAGGTGGACGGTGTACGCGAGTCGGACTTGCGCTGGTTGCTCTTGGCCGAGGCCGCATTGGTAGCCGCGGCAAAGTTTGTATTCGAAAACTCTGGTCTGGCCCAAAATTCGTCAGAGCTCAAAATCCCGGTCACTACCAGTTCTTTGTACAAGGCCAGAATTTCTGGATTCGATCCAAGCAGTCTAAACTTTTCCTGCAGTTCTGAATGTGCCTGAAAGGTGTTAAACAAAATTTCACGTTTTTGATTAAGATTTTATCCAAAACAGCTCGAGCGGACGATGATTTCCTTGAGATTTACAGCAAACAGGAAGCCTGCTTAGGGATGTCGGCTAACTGCTCAAAATACTATAGCACTGGAAACGAAGGAAAAATCCTAAGATACTCCATGGATGTATGATTTAATGCACTACAAAGTAATGGAGAAAAGTGGTGAGATAAAAGGCTATATTCAGAAAGAGTTTGAGAAACCAGACGGTAACAACAAACACAGGTTAGGGAATAGCACGCCAAAGCGAAAAAAGATTATCTGATCAGTCACATATATCCCAAATCTGATGAAAAGGGTTTTTTAGAGCTAAGTCTGTTAATAAACAGGTGACGCCACTCCATTGGCAAATGTCCTGCAATTTCGAACAATCATCTGGACCGGAATCATGATGCTATGCAGCCCAGTTTTGATTTGCCATTTACCCAGAGGTCATACAATCACAAATGCAAGGTAACGAACACGCATTCGGGTGAGGATAGTGTAAAGAACGCTTTACTATGAGGCACTGGTGAACAAACTGCCCAGTTTGACTCAGGTGGGGGGAACTAACAAACACTAGGGACAAAACGTACTGGCTACAAAAAGTTGCTGTGAAGAGATGTGTTCCGAAGGAGCTGTGCAGTTGTGACAGAACAGAATTTCGGTTACGCCGATAAACCTTATGAACAAGCGTCGCTTGATCCCACGTTGCTCTGGATATGACGACCACCGTGGAAAACTTGCACGTAATCTGACCAACAGTTTGCACAAAGACGGTGAGCATCACTTGGTCGAAAGAAATGGAAAGAGCTCTTTTAAGCGGTAATAGCAGAATGTTTTTTCCTCTAAACCCTGGTTGTACCGGTCGTCGAGTCGGAGTAAGTGAGACCACATGTGAAAAAGATGGCTCACATATCACCACCAGCCAATCACGCCGAGTTAACATGGGGAGCTGAATGTTCTGAAGAACAATTCAGCCGGGCCATGTAGACGAGGGGACCCGAATAGTCAGTCAATGCGGTCCATACGGCCTAGATAGTAAAAACGTAGTTTTCGCTTGTTGAGATACGTACTACGTATGCCGATAGTGTATGCCGCACCGTGTATTCTTCACTACGGCCGCTGATGACTGGAAGAAACCGCAAGGCGGTTAGGCGATGATTTGGTCACGAGCGATGAAAATCTACCCGATTGGGGAATTCGCGACCATTCATACTGCCAATTGGAGATACTCGCCAAAATGGCCATGTGTCGTAGTCAATGGCCAGCCGGTATCCGCAAACTTTCCACGAAACTCAACTGCTCTCGTTTGTTTGTTTTCTCTTCATCCTTCTTCTATATACACCTAAACTTGTCTACCACCCTGCCACGTTGTGGACCACCACCAGGGTCAACGCGCCCACGGGTACAGCTCAGCGCTGATGTACTACGTATGCCGATAGTGTATGCCGCACCGTGTATTCTTCACTACGGCCGCTGATGACTGGAAGAAACCGCAAGGCGGTTAGGCGATGATTTGGTCACGAGCGATGAAAATCTACCCGATTGGGGAATTCGCGACCATTCATACTGCCAATTGGAGATACTCGCCAAAATGGCCATGTGTCGTAGTCAATGGCCAGCCGGTATCCGCAAACTTTCCACGAAACTCAACTGCTCTCGTTTGTTTGTTTTCTCTTCATCCTTCTTCTATATACACCTAAACTTGTCTACCACCCTGCCACGTTGTGGACCACCACCAGGGTCAACGCGCCCACGGGTACAGCTCAGCGCTGAAAAGGAGTGTACTGATGATGACTGTGTCGACAAAAAGATGCTATTTTTCACGCAATTAAGCACTGTTAGGTGCTCTGCATATACTCCAGAATGCGTTTCGTAACCTGAAAGTGCAGAGTGCCCTAACAAGACATCTGTTATTGTACAGACTTAGGGCTCAGTAGTGAGGCTAATAGAGGTTTTCGAACGTTTGTGTACTTGGGGGAATGTAACGGCAACGGCGGAGGTACAGGTACTGAAAATGGAGACCGCCTCTGCAACTCCAGGGCAGCTTTCGGCAATCTGGTATATCTCTCTGAAGCTTAGGAGTCACATATGTAACGCGATTGTGGGGATCGTGCCACTTTATGGCTCAAAAACCTGGTCGCACACAACAGACGTGAATCATCTTCAGGTACTCGAGTATTGCTGTCTGCCGTCACGGTGAGACTGGACCTAGATGTGATGTGACGGCTTGCGCAACCCGATGACCTTTTAGGCTAAACTGGACAGAGTTACTCATACCAGGCAGGCCAACAGGTAGAGGTCTGACAAATTAAAGTCTGCTGGTTCTCCAGGTTGGAGGTTGGAAGATGGTTAGCACCTCTTCCCGAAAAGCGTACCATTTCTGGTACACCGTCACCCACCCGCTGCCTTGCGGTACAGGCTTTTGAGCCAAAGGCTTTGGTTGAGAACCCTAATCGTTCTCCTGTCTAGGTCTGGGCGTCCTGGCAGTATCTCAGC
>QNGE01000947.1:52174-69685 GCA_008508345.1 Paragonimus westermani | reverse complement strand
TTCCCGTCCCCTTCTTTTTCGTTCTCTCTTTCTATATAGGGTTTGCTGTTTCTTCATGGTTGTGTGGCAGTTAAGCATTAGTGTGAACCACTGATGTATTGCTGTCTATGATGATGATGATGATGACATACTAGGGGCACCTGGTTGTAGCGTGATCGCTTGCGCTCAGTTGCGTCCCAACTTCGGCGATATTCTCCACGTGGTCGGGCTGGTCTATAACCTTCTCGTCACACTGTGCATTGACTGACGAGCTTGGCGGGACCCATTTCCTGCACGATATTGTAAAACTTGGTGGGTACAGTGCCATAGGTAAGTCCACCAGTGATAAGACTGAAAACACCTGCAAGGATAGAGCGGCCGTCTCGGGCTGTGGTGGCCCGTCTAATGGCATTGTGCATTCATTCGTCCCATTCCGAAGTTACCGACAGGGCACGACAAACGACGCCGACAATGGCGCATTTTGAGTGGGACCTACTGATACTTTCTTACAAACACCTATCAAGTGAAAGCAGGGCCGGATATCTGCACGCAATTCAACATTAGTAAAGGTTGCTGCGCCTCTTTCTCTGCTGACCGAATGACCACTAGGAAAGAGTAACGAGGATCTGCCAAATGATCGGATGTGCCAAGGATTTACGGTATCTCGACTACACTTGCAATTTTAAGCTTGTTTGAGTCAGCAAGCAGTCCCAAGTCCTGCGCTGTGCTCTTTAAAGAAAGTTTTAGTGAACATGTCAGCTAGGTATGTGTCCGTGTACCTTTCATGTAGTGTTTGCCTTCAAACGGATAACGGATACACCCTGAGCTAGACCAACCCACTGGTTGTGCCAGGTTTTTGACCCTGTAGATGATGAGAAGCTACTGACGATCTTCAGTATCCTCTTCATATTGGCCGTATTCCCTACCCTAGGAGGTTTGACGGTAACAAACGTTCGGACCTTGGTCTATCTGCACGAAGTCGGGATTCAGGTGAGAAGTTGGTGCTCACCGCGTACCACCGTTTAAGCATAGTGGATCACATTTTCATAGTAAGGAGGATACATCGCGACAGTTTGGAGGCTGACATGGGACTAGGCGAGGGATGCGTTGGATAGGCCACGTTTCGCATTCGTTTAGTTTTAGGTTTGGTTTTGCCCGAATAAGTTTCGACTGGTTAACACTGTGCTTGTGAGCCAGCAGTGCATTCACATCTCTCAACCTCCCTGTGCCGTGTACAACAAGCTGCACGTTCTGCCAAACAGAATTTTTGCTGTCAGAAGACGCCGTTCGTCAAGTACCCACGACCAACCAGAGCCAAATTTCGTCCCAGGCGTAAACCACTGAGGTTGGGCATTCCATCGATATCTCCCATTTGACTAAGCGTGGCATCGTTGAGGACTTTGAAGAAATCTGCATAGTGTGGGCTACCTTACGACCCTAGCTTAAATGGCTCACAAACCGATCTCCATTGCAACTAATTATCCACTTCTTTTCGATAGAGCGACATTCTCTGGCTTTCTACAAAATTATTAATAATGCGATTAAATCTAGTAAAATCAAGACATTGACCACGCCTAGATCGGTTGGTGCCCTGTGTTATGAGCACAGGAAGAGTTGCGCAGTGACACCACTCGGATTGCGGCTTAGAGCCCTCCAGGTACGTGCTAGTAGGCATTTAGGGGAGCGGACGCCAATGCACTGTGACATGGTTTTACCGAGTTTCCCGTGTCTCTACTTAGTGTGTTCAGTTAAAACTTATTATTTAGCAATTACGGGGGACGAAGGCCTTCGACTGTGTAGCCAGGATAAATTAAGGTGGCTTGGTCATATCAAGGGTGAGTGCTGTAGATGAGGAGGTGACTGCGTTGTTCGTTCTGTATTTCCGTGTATGGTATTACAGTGGTAATACGGACAGCCAGCACAATGGCGCACACATACTACAGTGTGCGCCATTGTCTGGCTGTCTGTCTACTCCTCACTAGTCACCTGCTGACTGTGTATTCGCTCGCGGCAGTTTACTGATATTAGTATCACTCGATTGAGAGGACCGATCAGTCCTCAAATCGCTATAGCGACAGTCTCGATATGAGGACTGATGTGGCTGGCAGAAAAAAGTAACAATATATTGTTACTCTTTTCTGCCAACCACATCTGAGGTGGATTTGTATTTATGTCCACATTACTCCGCTACTAAATAACAGTGCTTTCTGCTCATGTCGCTCGATGGATGACTGAAATATTCAACGCGCACCCACAACACATTCGTCCGTACAGCGGTTTACATGATTGAGGAAAACGAGTGACTATCCAAATTCCACTCGAAAACGGCAGTCATTAGAAGACCATGAACTACTGAAGGACATAAGCACACCAAAACAACCACATTTCTTTCATCGCACGGAAACACTTGAAATAACGATACCTATGAAGTGAAATGCCGGATTCAATAGCCGAACACACCCGGTGACCTTGAGAAAGGCAATCGATTCGTTTTGGTGTAGGACGGTCAACAGACGGTTTCCTTTCACACCTAAGAAGAAACGACTGCGAAAATCAAATTTTCTGACCAATTGGTGGATCACTCCGTTGTCAAATTATTTGGGTAACTAGTACACACGTATTTATTGGCAGCACATTCATAAATGTACTCGCCAAGAAGCACATGTAATCACATGGAAAGGAGGCTGGCTGGAAAATCAATTTTTTTCACTTTCAAATTTCAAATCCAGAACTTGGTGAAGGCCGGTGCCTGTTGACGTCCTGATGCTTGATTGGTGTGACCCGGAGGTTGACCAGACTGCGTTTTCTGTTGATGTGTTCAGTGGCGGTCTAAGGGTAGTGACGGAAGAAAAAGAGTAACGAAACCTGGCTGGTCTAACTAGCAGAAATCAATCATACTTCAGTCAATAGAAAGCAGGAAATAGGTGGTTCCAACATTTTTCTAGCTCTCTTTTACATATATCTACGCTCGCGGCCTCAACGATCTTTGCAGGCAACTTGTTCCACGAGTTGACTAATTTGTTAGTGGAGAAGTTATATCGGACAGTCAATCGTGATCTTGTTTTTTTGACTGTGAACCTACGACCCCTTAAATCTCTGTTCTGACACATCTCGAACAAACCTGCCATGGGGCTTGTTCCGGCGTGATTGGTGATTTTGTATATTACAACAAGGTCTCCTCTTACCCGCCTACGTTCGGGCGAAAATAAGTTCAAAGAAGTTAATCGGTCTTGGTAGCTTGGACCCTTCATACCCCATACCATACGTGTGACGATCTCGTACTTTTTCGAGGGCGGCTATGCCCTTTTTTAGATATGGTGCCCGTGCCGGGACACAATATTCCAACTGGGGGCGAACTATGGACAGAAATTAGCGATCGCCGATTTCAGTCGATATAACGCCCACCGCGCTTTTGTCGCGGATGCGGTACACCGAGCAGATGGAGTAAACGCACTAGTGACTTGAATACCAAAGTCTCTTGCTGCTGCTTAGTTGTTAGTTCAACTGTATGTCCACATGCATCTCTTAAATACCTGGGCGTTGACTGGAGAGCTTTGGCGAGGATATGACTCTTAAGAACGGTCAGCGGTAGATCCCACTTTAATGTCTATTCGCAACTTCTCAGAATGTCCCCTTGGAGAGCGGTCGAGTCCGGCGAACTCCTGACCGGCTCTATATCGTCTGCATACAGATAACATGGGCAGACTGAGACGTTGGTCAGGTCGTTTTTGTGTACTAGGAAAAGCAGAGGGGCAAGGATCGATCCCTGAGGAACTCCACTTAACGGAGAACCCTTGCCCGACAGTACATCTCTTACTCTCACCCTATATGACCTTCCAACTAGAAACGCCTGCATCCATCTGCAATATCTAGTAGAGATTCCAGCTTGTCCGCGTTTTCAGCATGAAAGCCTGTGGTTGACAGAATCGAAGGCTTTCTGAAAGTCCAGATAGCACACCTCGACCACTTCTCCTTTATCCACTTTCTCTTAGACAGTGTCTAAAAAAGTTAGTAAATTGGTAGGACAACATTTCCCCTTTAGGAAGCCATGTTGAGGAGCCCTGAAGAATCTCTTTTCACGGGTAAGCCTATCTGAATACGAACTCTGCAACCAAATGTGAGCGATCGTCATGTTAGAAATAAACCAGATCCCCGACTACTCATCAGTAATCTCAAATAACGCCTAGCAGGTTTAAAGAGATCAGTGATCTCCACCTGTCTCGGAAGTCCTAATCGTAGGGTTATCTACTGGAGTTCACAGCACAGTTACTGTGTCTCTTTTCGGGACGGTCAGACAACCTGATCTCTGCTCACAAGCTATAGTGGTTGAGCGTTCAGATTTGATAATTGGGCTTTGCATAGTGTGGGGCCGCTGGTGCAGTGGCCAACACGATTGCCTTATGAAAGGCGTGGCCGGAGTTGTAGTCTCGGCCTGATCATGGGAAATAAAAAGAGGAGCACTGAGAAATCCAGGGGGAGCGGCAATGTTATCTTCAGAACTTTGCTGCCAACTGATTTCTGATGATCACGTCACTGTCCCTTGTGAGACATGATGTAATCAGTGGGCACGCTGGTGCAATAGGCACTTCTAAGGCCCTCAACCCGATAAGTGTGGCTCCCGAGTGTGTGGCGGTGCAATGCTATTTTATTGCACTGAATGCTGCAACATAAATTCATGCGAGAAGATCAGCTGTGACTTAATTCTTGAACACGTTCTCCTCAAATTAACTGAGCCCAACTGACTGGCAGTTCAGTTGTTGGTGACTGAGCACCAGGTTGATCACTTAATAATTATCGGTCCAGAAGATTTTAACGATGCGAGTTCAGATATCCCACCTACGGGTCTATCCAATTCGGGGTTGGAGTGTGACACCACAGGTACTCACCTCCACGTCCTAGACGCTTATATTCACTTCACCAGATGACACAACTGCAGTTAGTTCACAGTTCGTGTTCAGCAAATCACCTGCTGACGATACAGTCACAGGCATACCGAACTATCTCGCCGTTGTTGCTAATCCGACGAAAAAATCCGTCGGCACCGGTAAACTGACTGACTGCGAACAGCGGGAAGCCGTCAGCGATCAATAAGAAGGACCGTTTGGAAAATCTGACTCACAAGGTCGAGGGAGGGAAAAGAAAGAAATCCAAAGGAACCATATTCGAAAACTCCGATGCTCCGGTGGGTATCCCACGGTTATCAGAGGTCGTTACAATATCCCCCATAAACATACCATACGTCGCAGCTTTCATGCTTGCGGGCCTGGGCGGCGTTCCGTAGGGACCTCTGACTCCACAGCCCAAGCTACCGGAGTCTCGACTACCTCTGAGGAACGTGGAGCCTTCATGTGCTTCATATCCAAACTTGGTAGTCATCCACGAAGTCTAACCTTGCTGTTTGTCTCTTAAAGAATATAGCCCTGCAGGGCCTACGGGCACAATGCCCGACAGTGTCCATGGACTCAGGCTTATGTAATCCCGGGTGGCCCGCCGATGGTTCGCTTCCACATTTGTAAATTTGACGTTGCTTGCCCACGATCCAAGAATAATGATTCCGGCCTCCCTCATTTGATTTTCAGCAGGAGCGGGATATACGGAGTGCAAGCTCTAACTGATGAACCGCAACCAAATCAACCTGACATTACCTATCACAACATGCGCACGAC
The DNA here is from genome assembly GCA_008508345.1 of Paragonimus westermani. Lineage (NCBI taxonomy): Eukaryota > Metazoa > Platyhelminthes > Trematoda > Plagiorchiida > Troglotrematidae > Paragonimus > Paragonimus westermani. The sequence continues at coordinate 64,040 of QNGE01000947.1, read as the reverse complement.
AGCCGGGTGTTTCCAACAGGTCACGCACTGTTCAGAGGATATCGGATCCTCAGCGACAAGAAAGTGGTTCTTCTCTGTGCATCAAAAGTAATCTCGATATGATGAAGATCGATTTGTCCGGCTCTTCCCTGAAGCGTCAGGACCTTGATGCTGTTCATGAGCATGAGTCCAGGACGGCTGCTGACAGAGACTGCTATTCACCGAAATCTAACTTATTTTTCGTCTGATGTTTTGTGGTTCATTGATGGGCACATCAAGCGGATACCTAACTCCAGGGGATGTTAACGGGCCAAAGCTGTATTGTTAGCTCTTCTACTGTTCTACTGCAACAGGTAGCCTCACAACTGATCGCCTATACCTTATAGTTCGAATACCACTGAGACAGTTTTTAGATGAACAACAAGAGTTTTGGCGGATCAGACCTCCGCAGCGTTGGATTTCGTCTTCGAAATATTCGCCGACTTCGCTTACAAATCGGTCTGCCAGCAGCCACTAGACCCAAGAGATCAGTTCGTTGTGTTACTTCAGTGGCGTGTTTCGACGGCTAGAGGCGATAGCCAATATTGTTCTCTTAATGTCTGGAATGCATGTTTTTCTGTTGTGAGGGTCGCCGCGGTTCGTCAGCCGTGCCTGGTCACGGCGCAGGACTATGGAAAATACCTGTGCGTTTCTGCACCTTGTTCACCTCTCTCAGTGGTTAACCGTACTGCTCAAACACCCCCTTGGATTGGCCAAGAGGGTAGCGAAGCGACCAGTGCCACGGGGTATATCGGTTCCCGGTCGCTCACGACTTTTGAGGTTTACAGGTCAGCCCGAGTTACCTGCAAGCAGTTTTTCAAGGTTGTTAAGTTGTCCTATAAGAGAGGGATAGCTGACAGTTCTTCCCGTAGCCCGATATGTTTTTTCGAATAACTCCAACGTTTTTGAAGCAAAATATCCCAACACCTACGCTCGTAGACGTAGCTGGGTGTCACCGAATGACCCTCAGTAGCTAGATGCCCTTTCATTCTGATTTCGATGAGGTGTGCTTACCGGAGGGTCAGTATGTCAGCACCGTCGTATCGGAACCTCCCGTTCCATCCAAAAAACTAGAAGCAAGAAAGGAAAACCACCTCTTCTTGCGGTATGTGGAGATATCTGAGGTAAAACCCGTCGATTACTGAGAAATTTGAACAGCATAAAGGCCGATAGACCGGGAGGGACATGGATCAAAACCACTTCGTGAAGTTTCGAGTGTCCTATACAGTGTGCTAATTCTAGTCTTTCGGAAACAGAGTCATCCCATTGAAGCGGTGCGAGACGGCAGCATGCCCCGTACATAAGAAGGAGGATAGGACGGTATCTGCTGACTATCGACCTATGGGCCTGAAAAAGTCGTGGTGAAACTCCTCGAGTGGTTAGTGAAAAAGGGTTAGTAAATATTCTAGAAAGCTCGGGCTCCTCGTCCCAGCCTAACGTGACTTCAGTCAAAAATTTTCCTTTCAAGAGGGAGAGTGGGGAGGAGGCAATAGATCAGGGCTATGCTGTAAATGTAGCTCTCACGGACTTCGGAAATTTCCTTGATAAGGTACCTCGCCAGGGGCTGTGCAGGAAACTAAACTCATCTGGATTGGGTGGAATGGTTTTTTATTTTTATCTGCGTTTCTGCAAAGCTGGGAGTAGTGTGTTCATGTGAAAACGAGTATTTCCCTTAGACGCGATTTGATGAGCTGGGTGCCACAAAGGGTGCCTTCATTGGTGTTTGCTGATGGGCAACCAGCTTTGTGAGACTGTGGATAACTCAGGAGTTTGAAGGTCCTGCGGAAAGCCTTGTACTGGCTTTGGTTTTAGTCAGTAAATTGTGTGCTGCTGTCATATCGTGAAAACAGCACTGTGGTCTTGCTATTATTGCCAAACCTACTTGCGCCCTAGGAGAGAGGGCGCTACCTGTTGCCACTCAGCAGGTGGACCACGGTTCTTCTACCTTCGGCAACTTTAAGGCCAGGAGTCAGTGGCACCGCGTTGTTAGCAAAGATCCCCGTGTTTTATGGATTAATCGTCGAGCCTTCAGGACGCTGATATGGAATATGCTCTGAAATCTCTTTACGACATTCGTGACCCACCTCATATACTGCGTCCAGGCTAGCGCGTCATGTTCAACTCATGATAAGATAACACTAGATAGGACCTCCTCTAGTGTGACGCTCGAAAAGACTGAATAAAATAGGGATGTAATCGCTGGCTTGTCGTAGATTACGAGGTGATATCATCCTTAACCACTGTGTGTTGACCCGGCGCGTTGGTCTCGATCTCTCCGGGCTTTTGTACAGACATGAACGCAAATTCTTCGTGGACACTCTCTAAAGTTAAATTAACCCAGGTCTAACCAGGTGAGGACCGAATCTTGTCTCTCTCGGACCGATCCAGATCACAGGAATGCTGTTTCATGTGATGTAATGTCTCCGCAATCGGTGAAAGATTTTGAGCGCAAGCTTGCTGACATTGGACTGCAGTTTACTCTTTTCCCGTAGGCCTAATACTCCTTACCACTTGCTTCATACTGTATACTTATTGTTCGCTATACGTTTCCTATCGCGGTTTCACTGATGGCCGTTGTCAATAACCACTGATTCATCCAGCATCACATACCAACCTATTTATATGAACTGATTTATGTCTCATCTGAAGAGCCGCACACGGGGGCTGAGATGTTGGCCGCGTGGGCATTTCTGGTTGAGTTGCAGTAGGACTCACTAATTCCGGCCCATTTGGCTCAGTTTTACCTGATGTATCTAACATCTTGCTCTAGCTTACCTGTAAAGAAGACTATGTGAAATACCCCTGATGTTCTGGTCCTATCTGGATCTGAATCTGACGGGAACATGAAGCCGTTTCACTAACACGTGGTCAGCGGCAGCAAAGTTTATCCTGACTAATTGAATATGTTGGCGGTGCTCATTTGAAAACCGAATTAGGGTGGCGCTTCATATTGGGTAGAAGGACTGCTAGCCCCCCGTGAACATGCAGTTTACGTGTAGTGCACATGTGCAAGCCACCAGCAATGTTGCCCTTCTTAAAAACCACTACTTTTATCACGGTGCTGATACGACCAAGACGATCTAGAAAAAAAGCATTGTGTCAGTAATTTCTTTCTGTATTCTCTGATAAAGCGTCATGGCCACACCAATTCGCCTAAACTTACCTGGCAACATGAATGATCACATCCTTTTTCCACTGAATGAGCCTCAACTATTTTCGATCAATATCCGAGGTCTGCTTGACAACGCACCTAGAAAGTGTGCTGTGAATACGCCAATAAAGTCAGTGAGTTTCGATATGTGTTGCCACAAACATGGCTGAGGTTTTGAAGGACATTTCCTCCTATGTACTCATACCTACAGGTCACCTGGTCGGTGAGAAGTTGTTCGCCGGCGGCATCTGATAAAAATCAACTGCCGCGTGCCCACTTCCTTGTTGTGCCGTGACTCTACCATTGTCGTCGACGGAGCTAGAAACTCTTCAGTTGTGTACACAGTGAAGAATATACCGTGGACTATGTCACCGTCTATGTCACGCTTAAGATGCGTCGAGAATCCGTTACCCAGAGAGCACAAGCTACCATACGGTTAGTTAATTTGAGGGGACGAATTACCCTGAAAATTGCACATATTCCAGGTCCGGTGCACAAAACCCCTCGACTCGAAATATTTGGCTGATCTGGGGATTAAACAGAATTTCCAGGGATCATGCCACATGTTTGCGTTTTCGTAGCCTTCTATTTGATATGCCCCGGTCACTCACAATTTGGTTTGAATTTTCGCACTGTCACTGTCTACTCATACTTAGCCTGATCGATGTCTTGCACGTCAAACAATTGCATGCACCTACCAATAACTTTTATCGAGTAGCGTATTTTGATTATTTGGGTCACACAATATCTGTTTCTCAGTCTCTCTTTAATTACTGAAAGCTAACCGTTTTACACCGTATACTGCGTGTTCCCGTAGATACTGACTCGCATTATATCTAGCATTGTTGCGACTCGGCAGACTTACCGAGGCAGTGATCACAAGCAGACGTCACGTGTGCAAAATGTCTGAACAAAGTAATATGCACTGCTATCAGTGCCAGAAATGGCGTCAGTTCAAATACGGTCGGCGGCATCCGATTCTGATTAGCCTGTCACAGTGACCGAAGCCAGAGGACGCCTGCGCTTATCCATCACTGCAATTCGCTTGCACTGAACCACTTGCAGTTCTACCCACACGCTACATATCCAGTGTAAACCCGAAGGAATACGACCGGGAGGTGTGCCGGCTGGGCCTTTCTGTCCTGCCGGCCAACGCTGGTTAGCCACTTGATTGGCTAATAAGGAAAGGAAACTCTTATCTCTCGGAAACTAAACAGAGGGAGGCTGCAGTGACTATATTCAGACTAAGAAGAAAGATTTATGAAGTGTAATACAAGAAGCAACAAAGTATAGGAGTGCAGGTTAGTGCATCCCAGAGAGGATACGGATGAAAAACAAAATTATCATTGAAATAGGAAAAGCCAAACAGACCATTCATCATACAATACACCATCGAAGCTGGAGAAAGAATAGACATGAGACCGCAGACAGTCAAGTCTCTGAAAAGAGGAGCGGATTAAGTGCCAAGGATCAGGCTGTTGGCCGACGCAGTTATTAACAGAAGTCTAATGAATACATGACCAATCTGAGCCCAACGTACTCGTCGCCTCTTCGCCGACGGTGGATTATGTGTAAGTTGGTGACCTACTAACCCCAAACGGCCAGCACATATGCGGCCGCACACATCGCAACGCCGTATAGTCACGTCACCGCCACCTATGGCACCGATGGTTCCATTGTGTGCCGCACGCTTCCGCTCCCGACCACGCAACAATTGCTCGTTGAACTTTCGGACGCCCGTCCGAACCGTATTCCTCCAGGCAGTCCGGTTCAATGCCAACTCTTCCCAACATCTAAAATCAATGTGAAAGACTTACCCGCACAACATCCTGGTACCTCCGCTTCTGACCACCGGGATTCTGCTTACCTGTTTCCACTTTTCCGTACAGTAACTGCTTTGGGATACGGTCATCGCCCATCCGACGGACGGATCTGGTTCAGCATCAACATGGCTTCCATCCCATCCATATCCGCTCGCCGCAGTACCTCAGTGTTCGTAATCATGTCCGACCATCGGATACCCAAGATGAGCTTCAGACACCGCACATAGAAGCGGCTCAGATAGCTCACGTTCCGCTGACACAATGTCCACGTCTTACTACGGCACAGCAGTATAGACAGCACCAGTGAGCGGTAAACATACAGCTTGGTGGCCATCAGCAGGCAATGATTCTTCCAGATACGCTTTTTAAGACGTCCGAAAGCGACACTAGCCTTCGCCACACGCGCTCTCAGCTCGCGATCCACGGAGAAATCTATCAACAAGTTGCTGCCCAAGTAGAAAAAATCCCCTCAGCCATTCACAGTGTCTCGAGCGATGCGAATATAGAGTTGAGGTACACAAGCAGCACCTCCACCAGGAGAAGGCTGAAAAACGAAAACGTCTTACATGTGTTGATGTCCAATCCAAACTTCGATGCTGCGGAAGCGAAGGCTGTAGCCAGCCGTTGCAGCTCCTCTTCACTGTGAACTGGCAATGCGCTGTCATATGCGGACAGAAGCGTGCGCATTCTTGAGGTCTGTAGACGGGTTGGGGCGCCGAAACGTCAGATATTCAACAGACGCTCGTTCTTCTGGTACTCGACCTCCACACCATGCTCTCCAGTGTTCTGAAAAGCAACTGTTGTCATGGCAGTTAAATACAAACTTAATAGGTCTGGGGATAGAACACAACCCTGCTTCACGCCAGTGACGATATCAAAATCATCAGGGGTCGATCCATACGATTGCACCTTCGCCTCAATGCCCACATGCAGCAATCTAACCATATTGACGAACTTACTTGGACATCCAAACTTATCAAGCACCGTCCACAGCGCCTCGCGGCTGACGGAATCGAACGCCTTGGTGAAGTCCACGAACAGGGCATACAGGGGCTGATTCCGTTCCCGGCACTTCTCTTGAAGCTGTCGATCAGCAAACACCAGATCGATCGTACTCCGACTCTCCCAGAATCCACAATGCTCCTCGGGAACATTCTTCTCCACAACGGTCGCATTTAAACGGTTCAGGAGGATTCTGGCAAGTGCCTTGCCTGCACAGTTCAACGGGCTGATACCCCGGTAGCTTACGGTGCACTGCTTGCTATCCTTGTCTTTGAACAAAGGGACGAATAGGGCGTCCTTGAAGTCTTGCGGTATCGCCTCGTGCTCCCAAATGGAGTGAACCGGCTGGAGCAGAGCGCGTTCAAACGCCAGTGCGCCACTCTTCAGGATCTCACCTGGCAGCCCATCTTCGCCTACAGCCTTCCTGTTGCGCAGTTGACCAGTCTCCCTCTGCAACTCTAGCAGATCTGGACGGGAGCATGTAAAGATTTGACGTCCTGTTGCAGCAGGCTGTTTGCAGCCACCCAATCAGTTGTAGTAGGGCGGGTTAGCAGGCTGCTGAAATGTTGGCGTCTTACTTCCACGATGTCCTCCGGCTGGCTGCAAGAATAGCCGGTGTATACGTCTGCCAGTGCTTTAGTAGACGGGATGCATGGAACAAAGATCGCTTTAGGCGAATCTTGAAACTCCTTGTTGCCGAACCCTTGTATGCGCACGCCTTGTTTCCTCCACCAGTTGTCCTTAATTCCGCGAACACGCTCAGCCAGTTGACGGCGGATATTCCGGAACCTAGTCTTCTTCGCTCCATTAGTCGGGTCCATTGTGGATGTGGCGAACGCGGTATTCTTCTCTTGTACCAAGTTGGAGATAGCCACGTTGTTGTCATCAAACCAGTTCGGGCGTATCTCGCGTTCCAAACCGATCGTCCCGGTGGCTGCTTCCGTAATCTGTTTCATCAGATGGTGCCACATACCCTCGCGGGTAGTGGATACATGAGCGTTTTGCAGACGGGCGACGACTGCACGTTGGGAGGCAGTCTTCGTCTCCCAGTTCTCCAGCCGTCTGATATCCAACTTCTGCCGTTTTCCGGGAGATCTACAATAAACAGGCTTACATACACAAATAAAAAAATTTAGTCCTGACCAGCCTATCATCCGTGATACATTCAGCACCGCGCATCACCCGCGTGACGCGAACTTCACGAATGTCACGCTTCCGCACAATCACGTAGTCAAGCAGATGGTTGTGACCGCTTCGTGGATGAGTCCAAGTCGTGATGTCGCCCGCATCCAGCTGGAATCGGGTGTTTGTGATAGCCAGCTCGTGAGAAGCACACAGGTGCAGCAGACGATCACCGTTATCGTTGACTGAACCAATGCCACAGGGTCCAAGGACTCCCGACCAAGCTAACGAGTCGCGTCCAACTCGACCGTTCAAGTCGCCCAGAACAAACAGTCGGTCACTCACCGGCGCCAAATACACTGATCCCAACGAACGCCAATCCAAGCACCTTGTTCTTTCACGTCTCTACTTTTTCTACAGGAACTGAGGGTTCGAAGACGGGCAAGGCGCCGCCGCTGACTAGTCACACACTTACCACGAAAACTGGAGCGGCGCCGGAAACCTGCGATTGCAAATGCGGGACTCTTCTTAGCATTATATCTCCTCTGTTTCTTCCATATGGGGGGTGAGATGGAGGATTACTAACGGAAATAAAGTTCGAGCTACAGTTCTTCAATGAGTACATCAAACGTACCCTCTCTGATGTTGCAATGGCCAAGAAGGCATCTATCCTGTCAACCACAAACATAGAGAAGGCTGCAGCAAAAATGATGAGGGAAGCCCTCAGAGGTGGGAATTCGCTTTATGCGGCCACTTCCCTGGTCAGACTTCGATCGAACCAACCAAATCACTCTTAGAATCCTCACTCTCCCCGGACGTCATGAACTCCGCACTAGTGGGCCGCTGCCCTTCAAGACAACTAAAGGTCACATTCAGCTTTTTTGATAGCCATACCAGCCATGTACAGCTTCGCGGTGAGCGCTGTTCTCAGCAAATTGTATGGCAAGGAACAGTGAACCAGTAGTTTTTACGCCAGTATCGTTTTGACCTAATCACTGACGTCAACACGACTGGCGGCCGATAGAAAGTGAGAAAAAATTCAACAAACGAGGAGTGATTACTCCTGCAAATAAAAGGATCGACCGAAGCCATATTTGCCATGGTTTCGATAGCGAAAGTGGTCTTCAAGCGATCGTCTGGCTCGCGATCTTATGCATCTACTAGCATGTATCAGCGCTCATGGAAAGCAGCATCAGTGGTATACATTTGGGCGCTTGTCGCGGCAAAGGTCCGTCGAAAGGTGACACGTAGGCCCAAGTTCAACGCAATTGGAAGCTGACCTTAAAATGCAATGGGCGTACAGTTTTCTTCGCGCTGAAGTGACTACGTCCGTGTGATCTTAGTGGAGAAATGTTGACCTTCGCACCTCGGGGATTGACGTTCACCGAAGGCACTTGTCGCTTCCAGAAGCTGGGACATGATGTTCTGTGGTAGGACAACGAAACAAGGCGCGCGCGCTGTGTGTGGAGTTGCCTCGTGAGCATGTTCACACGGTGGGCTAAGGGCATCGATGTTTCTGGTGCTGGTGTAGATATTGCGATTAATTTTTCCCGTGTGTCCTCTAGAACCGGCTGGCGTTTTCTTACAGTGGCGACAGGTTCGTTTAAGGGGTGACATTCGAGGTGTTCTTTGTGTCCATTCGTCACAGACTTTCACTTGTTGTTTGGCCACGCTTATTCTACTGGCAACGTCTGTCTATAGGCCAGAGGTAAACTCGTCGCGACCGCATTGCAACGAGCATCTATGAACTCTAAGCCCGCTGAGCAAGTGATTTGATTCTGAAATGAACGACAGTCGTAAAAGAGGGTTTTTTGTTTGCCTATCCTTAAGCAATGGTCATATTCAAGTTTTCTTGATAAGAATTGCTTTAGCTTTGTGGAGTCATATAAGCGCCCCATAGGTCATGAAGCTTGTTCACCGTCTAACTCGTTAGTGCTAAACAGCTGGACGATACGCTAGTAGAATTACCTACCGGTGCGCACTGAAGTGGCCCCTTGGAGCTTTTCCTGTGATTCGGGAGGGTCGAGCCACCCCAAAATATCGTCCGCCTATTCTCTGATATGTGGAAGGGGGCTGTGATAAAGTAATGGAAATTGTCTATTTCGATCTGATATTTTGCCACGTGGATGCGGCCTACGCATATGCAAACAAACTGAATGTTACCCATCTTAAATGGCGGGATCAAGGCGGAAAGTGTACCGACGTGTAATCCAAATAAACCGACAGGTTACAACAACAACTCTTACTAAAACTGGATAAGTGAATGACAGGGTAGGAGTAAATTACGTTAGATCAAAAACGCACCAGCGGAAATTGTGAAACAAGCAGCTTCACTAATTCCGGCGTTCAAGTGCGCCAGTATAACGAGTTTCAGCTGTGCAATAGACGATAGACGAAAGCTAAAGTGGGAATAAATGAGGGAAACAAGATATTATGCGGAGGTTGCAGTGTAAATAGGGAAGATTACGGTCTAGCATACCAATGCAAAAGCGAAACGAATGTGTACTAGGCGACATTAGTGTGTAAAGGTGAACAAGCATGCCAGCAACAGAAGCATTAATGTGCAGCCCTCAAGTAGCAAACAAAAATCCTTAGGATAGGATGCACAAGGTGAACTGGTGGTTTAAAAACTATTATACGTTGGATAACTTGGGGTGCGTTGGTTTATCTTTGAGGTCGCTGTACATAACTTGGTCAGCGATTGAAGATGGCCCTACGTCTTACCGTCCCCCCTAAATAAATGACGTTTTTACCTTTACGTCAGATAGAGCTACCGTTTCCCAGACTGTTATTCAGTGTAACCCCAGAAAATTTCCAAATGCCACAATTATACATTTTCCTTTCAGTCTTCTTCTTGAGCGACTTATAATCTATATCATTTCTCGACGTGCGAACAGTTGTTTCTTGCTCATCTAACGACCATTTGTTTGAGTGAACTCAATTCGGTGCTTAGTCGCCAATGTTGTTGTGCGGGCGTACACTGGATGAGAGAGTCAACTTCTTTTGTGCATTTACCAAATTAGTACTATATCATATATTATCTATTATGATCTTCTTCCTGTCAACTGTACTAAAAATATGATCTCTCCCATTGGATATTGGGAAACTTTTATTGGAACATCAGATTGCACGTGACTGGGTTTAAAGTCGAGTCGTTAGCGACGGTCCGCTGGGCAAAGATTATCGAACGTCTACCTCTTTGTCATTTGTCCCTGCTAAGGTAGGCGTCCATTCCTTCAAATGTCTTCACTTTTACTACTTAACTTGGCTTTTTAACTTTATTTTTCAACGGGGAGTTGTCCTGGAACACACGTCTTGAACTACTGATTCAAGGTGCTTTTTCGGGGTTTGGCGATTCGAGGCAACACTAGTAAAGCCGGCTGCAGAAATCGCGTTCAATCTACCAGTAACAGTAAAATAGGTTTCATCATGAGACAAACACATGAAAGTCTGCTGCGCGATATAGGCCGAACTGGATGGTAACTATGTGCGAATGACTTCGCGCTTTGTTCTCTGGGTTGTGGGTGCGGTGAAAAGTGGAGGTTAAACCTGACTTTCCATTGACATCATCCCTAGCTCACATCTACCACCATATCTGTCTAAACAAATGCAACTCTGTGTAGCCCTTGCTCAGGAGGGTTTGGAATGAGCGAACCAGAGAAGGTTCCTACTAGACCAAACCGCGCTTTCTTGCTCGCGTTAACTCCCGTAGATTGTCCTCATGCTTGTGAATAAAATCTGTGCCGTCACTATGCAGCCCCAGCACTTCACATACAATTAAGCTACAGGTAAGATCGTGGCTAAAGTCTTCACGCTGTCGGTCAGCCGTCCGAAGTGCCTCTTTGAGACGCAGCGGGGAATTCGATTCATCCCCGATTTGAATTCTACTACAGCTTGGCGGTTAGTGTGCGGACACTAACGTATCCTCAGCACGCTAAGAATAATCAAGGGTGACTCGAACAGACCGTGTACATGTCGCCCAGCCAAACTTATGCAACCATCGCAATAAGAGGGTTCACGAGGTGATTTACTGGTTTCGGCGGGTTAAGCGACTTTACCGTTATCAGAAATTCCACCGATATATCGTGAGGCGTAAAAATATACTAATTAATAAGTTGCTATTGCCCAAAAGTCACTGTTTTGCAAGTCCGGGGCCATAAGTATCTCCGAATCAATTGATGAAGAAGCTCAAAATTGCGTTTAGATTACACTGTTGTTATATGAGCAGTTTCGTGGTTCGCCGGCATGATGTTTCAAGGTCGAAAACAGTTGGAGACGGCCAGTTAGACGTGAAAAGCAATTTTTCGACCTTTTCCTGAAATTTGAAACATTCTTTTCCCGTCAAAAATTTGAATAAAGAAGACAGTAGGCTAATGATGCACGATTTATGTCCGGACAAATTTCGCTGCATCTTTACGGGTGCATACTACAGACCATTTTTATACCATTATGAGAAAGAGAACAAGATACCAGAGAAAGCCAATTGTCAGAGTGCACAATCACTGTCACTACCAAGGTAGCGACAACCCTACAAACAGTTGTTTCTGAACACACAACACGGGTTTGAACTTTCGGATTGCAATCGCTTCGGCATAACGCAGTGTTCGCCTGTGTGACGTTGAGTAGATAACGCGAAATGCCGTTGTGGGGTCACATTGGTGTTGCGTCATTAGGATATGACGCGCAATGGACGATGCAGGCTCCTTGTTTCTATGCGCGGCTGTGACATCATGTGTTCGCGTAATCTGTT
>QNGE01000947.1:0-51952 GCA_008508345.1 Paragonimus westermani | reverse complement strand
CGCATAGAAACAAGGAGCCTGCATCGTCCATTGCGCGTCATATCCTAATGACGCAACACCAATGTGACCCCACAACGGCATTTCGCGTTATCTACTCAACGTCACACAGGCGAACACTGCGTTATGCCGAAGCGATTGCAATCCGAAAGTTCAAACCCGTGTTGTGTGTTCAGAAACAACTGTTTGTAGGGTTGTCGCTACCTTGGTAGTGACAGTGATTGTGCACTCTGACAATTGGCTTTCTCTGGTATCTTGTTCTCTTTCTCATAATGGTATAAAAATGGTCTGTAGTATGCACCCGTAAAGATGCAGCGAAATTTGTCCGGACATAAATCGTGCATCATTAGCCTACTGTCTTCTTTTATCAAATTTTCCTGATCGATTACATACTATACTTAAAATTCACTCGTATTTTCACTTTTGTTGAGAAAAATTTCTGGCACATTTCCTCGATGAAAGCATCATTTTAGGGTGTTAGCTACAGCAACATGGTTGGGGTATGTGGATTTAGTAGAATATATAAGGCATATGGGTATGAACTGAGTGTGTATGGCCTACATCAGTTTGACGTCTTCCTTTATGCTCCCACACTGGGCTATACCATACGACACGTTGTTATGAGCTTGCAAATTAACGAAACCGCGAAATGTTTTTCCAGTAATGTTGCCAACATTTTGCGTTCCCGAAGAACACCTTGCGGAACGTTACAGACAGCACCCATTGAAGTAATTCACTTTTGATCGTCCCGAACAATATGTACGATTTTTGCAAGAGCCATATAGTTGTAAACAAAACTGAACCCTTAATAGACATTGAACATCCAGGTAAAGAAGGACAACTGATCGATGTACCAACATAAGAATGAACGACTTCGAAGGTAGCAGAAGTGGAAGATCTTTCTGACAAAAGTCTATCCAATTGCGCTAGTGTTCGCGTTGGCCCGTCAGGCCTAGATTTCACTCTGTGCATAGAAGACACAAACGGGAAGGCTAGAAAGTTGTCAAGTGAACCACGCGCGGTCCCATCGTCCACAAGGTGTTCCAGCGAATGCACATTGCGCACCATCTCCGTCTGGCCATACAGCTTACAATAATTCGATGAAAATATGTGCGTTAATTGTTCCGTAAATTCACTATGAGTAACACTAAATGTGGGTTGACATGAAATATATGTAGCAGCAGACAAATCTAAAAAGTTGTTATACTTATCACATTCCAAAATATTCCACAAAGCCTCCGGTCCGATATACAATAGAAATTGTCGGCGTTCCGTGGCCATCTAGATATCGCGCGAAAGTCACAAAGTAGGCTTTTCCGACATGTTCGGACCTGTTCATTCATCCAATAGTGCGCTGGCAAGCCTACACGAACCCTCCCGGAGATTGGTCCCGACGTCCAGTCACTTATCATAGGACGTACAACGCCCAGACAAACAGAATGCACCTAACCAATGGGGAAAGTGGATATCATATCGACCGGTAGAGACACAAACGGGGACAAGGAATTAAGGCGTGCGATGCGAAGCGATACGTCCGTTCTGAGAGAAACACTTGGCGGCATGAATGTTGCTTTTCGTTCGCAGTATGCTCTTCGTTGATTACACTTATCACAGCCGTAGTAGCCGTAGTATGCACCGTGCCCGCGCACCTTCTTAACATACCAGCGAGCCAGTGTATCACAGATCATCGCTTTCAAATAAACCGTAACGGGAACACTGGTAATCTTTATGACATTGCATAGCAAATCGCGCGATTTTTGCAATACGTCTAAAAGATACACGTTAACACCTTCCGGACTGTCGTTTCCTCCGTATACACTAACTATACACGGCTCGGGTACGATCGGCACATTCAGGCGACAGAGTACAGGCCACAGTGATAACTTTCCTGTATACGTTGGTGATAAACCATTAACATTCAGCTGGATTCCCACGGACATCACGTGCTGTAGCCGGCTGCTTAGAACAGCATTCATAATGCCCTTAACCAACCCCAAATAAGCCTATTCGCCTGGATAAACGTCACGTATTGGCGAATTTCCCAGTGTCAACAACAGTGTTGGGGCACCACTGAGTAAATCCGGTATTTTTTCCTCTAAGACACGCAAAAGTCTTTTCACCTGCACTTTAGGAGTGTTACCAGAAATTGCCCAGTCTCGAAGGCGGTTAACAACACTAGCCTTGAGAAGCTCAGCTTCCGGATCCGCGCATAACAGTTTCTGTTAAGCTGTTCGGTACACCTTGAAGCAATCGTTTGCATTTTGAAAGTTTAATTTATCTTCAGAAGGCGGTTGTAATGTACGTTTCAGTACGGACGCCATAATGGATGAAGAATGTTGGCCAACGTCTACATTCTTGAAGAATTCTTGTACATTACGATCAAGCTGGTCAGGTGAGCGTTGTACATCTCGATAAATGGTGAAACGACTGGCTAACACCCCGAAAAACCACTAGCGCCACAATGAATAAAATGATGTCTCTTACATTACCCTCATTGTGATGCTGCTCAGATGCAGTGACAACTTCGGTAAACTTTACAAGAAACGGGAACGTCCTTCAGGACGTAAATTTGAACACAGTGTGTGACTAATCGGAGTGGTTAGAGTTCGATCAAACAAGGAACAAGTTTACCCGTACAACGATTATTCCCTCGATCTGAATGCTAAACCTCTGTCATATATTTCATGTATTATATAAGTGAAAAGAACACAGGGATGCAGGAGATTAGGTATTTCTTCATCCATCGACACACTATTAGTCAAAACCAAACCACCGCAAATTTTCCCTAATTCACCTACAAATGATTCCCTAATTGGCGCTAGCAGGGTGGGTAGGCGCACCGGACGTCCACAAAATCTTTGCTATGGACCATATGATGTAATTCCACGCTCTAAAGACCAGAGAGGACCATGTGCGATAGGCTCACGTCTCATGTTAGCCTTTGTAAGCGATTTCAACGGAAGCGGGATCTTCGTTAGGTTTACCACATACAGCGTTGATACATGATCCCTTCTACTCTTCTCTGTCAACATGACTAAATAATATCCGACCAAGCGGAGTACGTACAGCAAACGGCCCCGTCGAATTTCCACGTTTTCGTTCAAGTGTGCAGTAGGCCTCCGTTACGTCCATCCCTATAATACTCCAATTTTGCGATTACGGTTTTCAGGCAAAGTGGCATCCGGCAGGTGTTTTTCGGCTGTCAGGTGATGTTTTGATGTTTATTGCTACTTGTTCAAACAAGAAGTGTTGCCTTTCCGTGATGGAAAATCGGGTGATGCTTGACAGACGACCACCCAAACCACATCTGCATAGACTTTTCTTTGATAACGTCGACAACCGTTCTGCTATGCAGATAGATCAGAATCCTGAATGCTAATTCATGTAATGACGACCATCCCATTCTAAGCAAGATAAAACGTACCTCCGCCCCGATTCGCCCACCACGTCAGTGGTTCTTGGGGCAATACGGTTTTCGGGGTCCTCGGTTTGTTCGTTCTCATGAAGCCCATCGCGTCTTCAGTCTGATTCTGCCTTATACGTAGACTGTGCAACTGCCAACTGTGCAAAGTTGCACACGAATTCAGGAAATTCTCTGAAAGTGGGTTCTCGAGTTACTCGGAGTATGCCAGTGGACCTGTTGCACCATTTGAACTATGGCGCATAAGGCAATCTCATAACTATCGCCGCAGCAATTATGCGAGCGTTAAGATCTGCTTCGTGCTGCATCTGCCGTAGTGCACTGAGACAAGCTATTATCTGCACTACTAGCCTGGTTAATGCATCCTATCATTTGTTCTCACGATCTGTCCGCCAACTGGTTGGTTGATATAAGCCCGAACCATTAGGTGCGGGCGGCTGAACCTTACCTTAAGTGTCGCCATTACATCTCGATAAACTTTCCGGCTTTAATATAGCGCAACTCCAGACAGGTCCTCGTGCTTCGCCATCAGAGAAATGAATCAGATAAGATAAACGGGCTTACAGATTCTGCAAAGTGCCAACGCATTAGACTGGAAACTACAAATAAACAATCAGTAACTCATTGGATCCTCGCCGGATTCACTGTCTCTTTTGGGAAGGTCGGACGAATAGTTGGAGATCCGGCCAACGTAACTCACCTCCTGACGGTCCTTCCACGGCTTCTCGACAACCTTCATACATTCCCCCCAGCAGGACAGTATCTCGCGAATCACCCCGCTGCATCCTGCCCTCATACCACTGTGCTACCGATCCGACATCCATGTGTTATTTGACAGGAACATTGAGTGAGTTGCAGACAACACTACTGGACACATAGGAGTCAGCGTTCTCATTGTGCTTTCCTTCACAAAGTATCTGACGTTTTTCATCAGGCTCAGATATCCTTAGGTTTGTGTCGGCTGGACACTGACAATGGATTACGAAATCGATAATCCTAATTTCCTTATGCGCAATTCAACTGCCGCCAACCTCTCGTTTACCATAATGTGGTCGTCGCCACCAGCTTGCAGATCACCAATAGAACATCTGTCGTTGATGTCACTCATTTTGCTTGAGCCGTTGGTCAACCAAAGGAAGAGAAGGAGTACGCCTCTTAGCAGCCCGGTCTTAGACCAGGCTGGATATATATGTATATACATCGTAAAATCGGCAGAGGGCAGAAGATTAGATGTGAATATATATAGTGATATCGAGCGTGGTTCTACACATTAAGTACTAGCCAATTTCAATGTACAGCAACTCACGACCAGGTGTACAAACGCATGCAACAGTGCAGCAAAAAAGTGACAAGTCGTTCAGTTAACTGTAGTGATGAAATATGTAGTAAGTTACATTATTTATATAAACAAATGCGGCAGAATATGGTGGGAATCGAAATATGGGTAATAGAGTCGAATACACTTCAAGTGTTCACGTTCGATATAATGTTTATGGAGGTGGAATAAACTTTGGCGCGGCAAACAGTTAGGGGGGAATGCAAATGTTGCAAACAGACGAGTCGAGTTAAAATCGAAGATGAAGATAGTCTGGTAAAATTGTGAGTAGGATGGGGCTGACTGTGAAATCGGAAGTCACGCAACCCGTACTTCTGACATCTTCAGAGGGAACAATCCCCTGCACCACTTCACGGGCACAAATCACCCTAGAGTGCCTGCATTTTTTCGCCGCTGCACTGCACAGTTTGTTTCATCCTAGCATACGAGCTTCAGTTGAACTTATCACATAAAATTTCGTGTAGATAAACCACGGCGTCGGCAAGTGGAGCCGTTCTTGTCTTGAATGCCAGCGTTCCAAAGTCCAAAGTCATACAAAGAACTCCCTCCGTGCTATTCATTTGCCAGACGCAAGATTTCCTCACTTGCGCGTCGATCTGGTGAGCCCATTGGCATCCTCAAATTCACAAGATGACCTGCAGCCATTGTGCTACTTAAGTTTTCATTAGAAGCGGTATCCAGCTATTTTCTGGAACGTTGGGTGACACCGTTCAGTTGTTCAGCAATGGTGACCAAAGATCGTGGATCACATATTGTAGGAAATTTTTCAGCCCTCTTAAATGCGTTAAGGAGCAAGCACATTCACACTACAGCTTACCATCCGGTCGCAAATGGAATAGTTAAGCGCTGTCACCGCCGGCTAAATGCCGCTTGCAGTGTGCACGCTAGTTCTTTTCGGGAAGGGGCACACTCATTCTCTTTTGAGATAGTGAAACACGATGAACGAAGACAGGAACGCTTCTACAACCAAGCTAGTTTTTGGTGGCACACTTAGGTCATCCGGTGAACTCGCCTCACCGCACGATTATGGCAACTACGCGGCCCGTTTGGTGCACCACGTACGAAAGCTGCGCCAGGTAGAGCCTAGGGAGCAATCACGTGCAGGCTAAACTGTCCTCTTGTGTTAATCTTTCTACGAACGGACGACGTGCGTCGAACACTGCAACCACCATACATCGGCCCCTACGGTGTCTTCGCAAGAGAAACGAAAACCTTTACCATCAGTCGAAATGGGGGAACGCAAAGTAGTTCCTGTCGACAAGTAAGAACCAGCATTTATGGAACAGCCTTCAGCCACACCTCCGTCGGCAGGCGGCCTACCTCACCTGAAAATTCCAATGGCAGCAGAAAACGTTCCGTCCCTAAATCTCCCCGTGGTTGTCGACACCCCCGCAACCGCAACCCTTGCTCCCTCTATCTCTAGGCATGATCGTCTTGGTGGGGAGCTGCGCAAGCCTTTATGTTTTGCAAAATATCTCAACATTCCTTATTTCTAGAAGTGCTGTTCGTACCCATCATTTTATCTAACTGCTATTCTGAGTTTTGGTGTCTGGACTTGGCGACACATGTTTTTACAAAAAACACAATTTACATTTGGATGTTAACTGTCTACCCACTCTTTGTTTCTTGAGTTTTTGAGTATTTTGGCACGTGAAAAGATAACACCAACAAACACCTTCATACTGTTCATTTTGAGCTCTTTGCCTTTGCGGTTATCTGTGGCGTCACCAGGTCCGCAACCCTAGTGGCGTTTTTCTAAATCAGGTTTGTTCGCCTGTTAATCTTCCCTCTGGATTCTGTCAACTTTGAACAGAGTCACAGAAGGAAAAGGAAACCAAACTCATTGACGCACAAAATGGAAGTGTTCGTGCAACCGTCAGCTGTGAAATTGTTTAGTTCACCGGATAAGTTGACTTAATAAGTTGTCCTCTTCCGCCCGTTCTGTGGGTTCTACACTGTATTTTCTCTCTTCTAGCCGATCCGAACATGGTGCGTGGTGAGACAACTCCAAGGTAGCTATCTCACAACATTGTACAAACCTACCCCTCTTTTCTTCTGAGAGTTTTCAGAGTTGGGCAGCACGTTGTGGTAAAAAAGAAACGCATGGAAGACTAAATAACAAATATAAAACAACCCTACCGGCACAGCAGCCATTTTTGACCGACCCTCCGTCAAACTATGGCATTCCTTATGCCGTGCCATCATTCATTGCGCGTATCACCCTGGGTCTGTGATCAGATATAAAGACATGACAACTAGATTTTTCTCTCTCTGAGAAATTACGAACGTCTACGTAACACTTACTAGCCTCCTTTGGGAGGGCCAAGTAGCGAATATAATAAGTGATGTTTTAGATTTGGACTATTCACCTACTTTCATTTTGATCGGGCTATCCATTTTGCACCATTCATCCCAGGGCTAAAATCACAACTCGCTCTGTGCCTCACTAGTTTGACATGCATCTCTGTGTACCATGGTCAACACCAATCCACGGGAGGCAACGCGCTCTGTTCTTGTTTTTCATCGTCGATCGGCTTTCCATAATGAATACTAACTGGGCATAATCTTTTTGAATCATTTTCAACGTAGCGACGAGGTCTCTCCAAAGGGTGGACAATCAGCTCGCGAGCGTATGGCCCTCATTTAAACGAACCGGGTCCAGACTGAGAAATTTAACGTATCTCGGTCTTGATAAGACAATGTTACTTGCAGAAGCACCTTAATGCCAGCGGGGACCGCCATCGTGCATTTAGAAAAGCGCATAACTATTCCTAACAAGCTGTTATCCATGTCCAATCACTGAAGTGAGGTATGGCTAAGGGACAAACCACGGTGTTCAGCGGCAAAATCGAATACTACCCGTACCTTACCGGGTTTCTTGGGGTTAATCACTGGATGGCATGGCAAGTACCATCTCTGTGATGCTGTCGTAGCGCCCCTCATGTGTTTATCCGGGCCCACCAATTTAGTGCTCGTCGCACTAAGTTGCGTTTTCCCCAGGTACGCAATTATCAGACGCGAAAAGCATTAGGCCACTGAGGAGAGAGTCCAAATCTTTATTCGACGAAATGTACAGGTGGTCTCTGGTAGCGCTATAAAAGGCACCGACACGCGAAATAGCCAGAGAGGCTAGAGACCGGCCGTCGACGAGCGATTAAACCGGAAGAATGTAACACGTGTGTCCTTCGGGCTCGCGCCACGGTCACACGACATGTGGACAAACAATCGGACAGCATGCATCATGCGAGCTTTCTTAATAGCCTAGGTAAAATATGCAACTATGAGTTTTGGAACCACTTTATACATCATACCGCAGGCAGGCCAGTGAAATCTCCAGGCCGCTAAATGTGTAACTGGGCATAATATGGTCTAGTATTACGGCCGACTAGCCGGTGCTTAGGTCTGATTCTCAGATGAACCTTCTTTTTAATGTGACAAAGAGTTTTTCAGCCGTCTCTTTATTATTATGCAGAAACCAGTCGTATTTTCTCCATGGAAGATCCAACTCATACAGATCGTCCCCAATTCCTCGCTGCTTTCGGCATTATTTAATGTTCGTCTTTCCTCCGCAGAAGGTTCTCTGTCCTTCGAAGTGCCTTCGGGAATGAGACCTAACTCACACCTACTTCGGATCAAATCATCTGGCGAGATTTGACGTGTTCTACAGAAATGTGAATGACTCCACTCGAAATTGACTGGTCGCTGTTCGGTTAACTGGAACGTCATATAAACCCATCACCACGTTTCCAATGCACTCGCCTGTACATATTGCTTAACCACCCCGTTGAAGCTATCATATGTGTAGTCGGGTCGATCACCTCTCTGACGTTGTGTCCAATGTACGATGTGTCTCCTTATCGATATTTCTTTGACCCACAATCGTAAGACTAAGGTGAACTCTGAAAGCAGCCACTTTAATTCATTCAGCGTCCAACTCAACTCCTGAAGAGGATGGCGGGCCAGGTGGCCTGGCGAGGACCGGCCGGATATAGCTCCGGATAGTTAACGCTGAACATGGTAGATTTTCCAATTATGTCAGCAACTTTAGTGTGGATGCAAACAACACTACCTCGTCCATTTTTTTGT
The DNA here is from genome assembly GCA_008508345.1 of Paragonimus westermani. Classification (NCBI taxonomy): domain Eukaryota; kingdom Metazoa; phylum Platyhelminthes; class Trematoda; order Plagiorchiida; family Troglotrematidae; genus Paragonimus; species Paragonimus westermani. The sequence goes on along the minus strand of QNGE01000947.1, from coordinate 43,112 downwards.
GGGATCCGTGGTCACGGGAATCGCCATAACAACTACGCGGGTTCTGTCGTATGCATACTTCTACGCAACGCACTAGAAGAAACAATCACTTACTGATGTTTCGCATGTTGAGGGACAAATCCTGCCTTGAAGCCGCCACACGAACTAAGTAATGCGCGGTTCTAACACAGGCATCTTCATCCAGCGAACAGATCACAAGTGAAAGGTCATTATTACATCTACCTGTCCATCCGACATACCCCACGATTTCCAGTGTCCAGTGGTCCATAACTGTCACTTATTTCTGCTGTGCTATTTTGATTTTGATAAGGCCAAACATTTTGTTGTGTGGTTTGTTATTCGCTTACACTTGACACACCCTTACTCAAGTGCTATACGTGTATGCATTTTTGTTGCCGTTGTTCACCCTCCGATTATACGTCACGTTTGCGCTGATAGCTACGAAAAGAACTGCGCGATGTTCATTCAAAGCCATGATGCGACACGGACTTCTAGGGCTTCAGCCAAAAACGGCCGTACTTGCATAACGCTCGTTAACGCTGCCCAGTCTGTCCTCTTACCCAGTGTGCTTCGAGAATCTAGCGTAACACCATAAGCCACACCTCTTGTCCAAGTAAACTGTCGAAAGAAGTGCCCCTCGAATCAATTCATTTGTCAGATCCAGATTGTTGAACAAAGTCAGCCCGCATCAGCTGCAGCTGTTTTACCGTATATACCGGATCAGTTATGATAGAATGCTGTTGACTCAAGGATTGCGAATCACGTGACAGTTGATCGCATGGCGTTGTAAAAGTTCCATATAGTGTCTGGAACATCATCTGACAGGGCCGTCCCTGAAAACCAATCACCCTTGTAATAGATTCATTGAGCAACCCATGGCCAGACCCGTTATTCGAGAAGGTTAAGTCGTCACCGACGTTTCTGGAGCAGCCAGGTTCATTGGAACAAATGGTATTTACACATCGTTCAGACTGGACGTCGCAACGCACATGGATAATTTTAGATTCCCATCCCAGCCCAGTTCGGGCCTGTTCTTATAAACCAGTGTATGATGACGTCGACCACAGTTGGATATAACACACCGTATCTGTACCCTACAGGATAGCCATATATGGTTTGCTTTCAGGAGGAATGTAACAGCGGCCACTGTTCTTGAGCGTTGATAAAAAGATCTGCTGATGAGAAACGCAATCAGACATATGGCGGTCCTCCTCATGGGCGAGGTACTTCAAGTTTTCTTGTCATAAGGTGCACCTACTGTGAAATTGCACACTGAGTACTTGTCTCCCGAGGGTCCGGAGGACGTTGGATCATTCGTCTTGCTTTCTGACCAAACGGCTAAGTGTACAACCTGAATAGAGCCGACCACCACCTTTACCCCCACAAAACCTAATAGGTGCCTAGATGTACACTGCTTTCTGGAATCCGGTATACCATGAGGAACTTCTGCCCATCTTTCTCTAAATGGAAGGGCACTCCGTCGACTTCTTTTTAACAGTTTAATTGTGTACTTTAGTCTAGCTGCATCAACGTCGCCTGACAGCTCTTTAGATGACTGGCCACTCCACCGAAGTCATCGACATCGCCAGCAACCATGAAAACCTTCCTACATACCACTTGCATAACATGCCGGCGGCCAAGTTGTTAGCGCGAAATTCTCATAGCCTCCGTAAATCCAACCTCTTTTGGCAAGGGCGTGCAGTGCCTAATTGTCTCTCTCGTCCTACCACAGCAACAATACAACAAACATGAAGGTTATGATCTCTCGTTGAGCAAATTATCTGCCACGTTGCCTACAAAATTTCTGAAAAGGGTAAATTAGTTTTTCGGGAATCTATCGAGGATGTCCACCTCAAATTCGCAAGAACCAGCGATCTGGTTACTGGAAGTAGTAGTGGATACGTTGAATTAAACTGCGACTATGAAACATGGTCAGAGCTGGATACAGTAGTCTAGTAAACTGGCGTATGATGGAAAATTTGCTTCGTGTCATATGAAACATAGAAATAATGCATGCTGGTTGGTTAGATGAGTCCAGCTATAGTGTTGTGCATTGGTGATCCATTTATCCAGTGTTTTGAATTGTTTCTTACTAACATATACCCTTGAAAATGAGTGCTGCAGATGATAAGAAGGCCTTAAAGTACAAACATAAAGATGACAAATTTGGTACGGCTATGGGCGTTTGTTTGTTGCAGAAACCTAGAGGATGGACAAACACCATTTCTACTTCGATATGAATTCACGAACAATGATATTCCAAAACACAATGGGCTGATTGAGTCATTGTCCTAAGTAACATATTTTTGATTACAACACATTTTGTAAATGTTTTCTCGTAACCGTTACAGACTAACCACTTTGATGAGATTGGTGGCTCGTATGATGAGCGGAAGTCAGTTGGCCAGAAGCTGTCAGAATTGGCAAAGTCAGATTATTATAACACTGTCATTCGTTGTGATTGTCGTAGTTGATGCTAGTTTTAAGTGAAAATCTATCGAGGAAGGTTTTGTGCAGAGCACTGTTGGCGATCTTGCGGTTATCCCAAGGCCAACCAACTGCACCAATGCTTTACGCCGTTTCACCCGTGGGGTTTGATAGGACAACCATAAACTATTCTGTGCAATGTTTTCTCTGCTTTTATCACATGTGATTACACATGATGATTCCAGAAATACAAGAGAGCTAGCTTTGACGCTGTAGTTATTGTAGCGAGAAGGCGTCCAATAAAGCACAATCTTTATTGTCCAAATCGCTAGTCATATGCAACGCGCTCTCTCTCGTTTATGAGTCATAATTCCAATCCGCAGCACCCCCCGGTTTCCGTTCACACGTCGTGTGCACTTCTAACCGGTTTACGTGTGTGACCGGCGCTTTCTATCGGAGGGTTTTCCGCTTGCCATTCCTCGTCTGTTTGTCCGATTCCGTTGCGCGATGGCTCGTCCGGCTGCTTGTGCTGTCTGCCCTCCACCCAGTGTTGGCCTTGACCGTATTCCAACATCATGTCGAGATGTTCCTCTGAATGTTGGAAAAACCACGCCTCCGATCTGGCCGTCTGTCGTATTTCGCCTGCCCTGCCTCGCCCGTTGGTCCGATCCAGTCGAGCGGTGACTCATCCGGTCGCGCACGTTGGCCTTGATCCGATCGCGGCAGGTTTTCGAACGTAACTCCCCCCCACGTTGAGGTATTCGGCAGAGCGTTCGAAAACTCGCACCCCCGACCTGACAATCCACCACATCATGACACACCGAACTGAGCAAATCGGGCATTAATCTCTCGAGCGCAATTGTACCACTTATTGTCAACGGTGTGTTGGATATTCGTTTCCTTCTACAACAACATCAGTATGTCTAAGTACTTTTCATAAAACGGTTAAGAAAACCTGACCAACGCATTTTTATTTGGGCATCATTAAAAACCAGAGCTGAAAACAGGAGTTTGTGGTTGGCATTTTAGACATAAGAGAAGGACGAAAAATTGAGGACCAGTTACATACCGTGAGGATGATGATTGAAAATCGGCGTCTAAGGAAAGTAACCCAATTCACTTGTGGATTGTTGTATAGTCATATACGAACTGAATAGCACAGAAGGTTATTTAAAACAGAAGATATTTTGAGGTACCTGTTCTACAAATGAAAGTAATTTGTGCGCAGTTGAGTGAGCCACGAAGAAAATACCGCCATTCATAGTCGCAAATTGCTACTGAAATTCAGCAGTTTCAGCATTTATTATGCCCCTCATTCCGACCAAATCCTTTGGAATAGTCCAGAAAAACATCGGAGGTAAAGAGAGGGTTCTTCTTTAAACTTCAAACATTCTGATATTACCGTAGATATTAGTTTGTCAGAGGTTAACTGCGCGCTGTTCCTGTTTTTGGTTAGAATGTAGCCGATATACACACTTCTTGTATTTGGGTATGTTTTCGATTGTCAAAGACTGAAGGAAAGTTGCGTTGATTCATTCACATTTTCTGCTGCATATCAAAAATACTGACTAATGATTTTTGGGGCTGCATGATATTGCCTAATTTCATACCTAGTTACACAGAACAATCGGGAAAGTGGATCACTACAATGAAAGCTCCACCCACATATATTCATAACTGTCACATCCGAATGTCAGTGATGAACACTGTTTTTGTTATGCACAATCGAACATGTATTAAGGACAGATTTCACCATTCTGTTATGAGCAGTGGTATAATCATAAAAGTATTAGTCTATGTGTGTTTTTGTAACATTCCCACTAGATGCCATTCAAACACATTCACTCATTCACAATATCTGGTTTAGTATTTAATCTGATTTTCCAATGGCTGGGACTCCTCCCGAATGTATTTGTTATAACCAGTGATTATGAGGCACATTTAAGAAACTCGATTACAGTTATGTACTCCGTTTTTTTGTTCCAAATGCTTTTGTGTAGTTTGCTGCAGAGAACCCAATGGGAAGCCGATACATCTTCAGATTGATGCAAAACTCCTTGCAAGTAACAGAAAATTACACTGCATAATTTCCTCCTATTCGTTACGCAGATCTACAAGATCACCTGCACATTTTAACTCATTTTTTGTGCCCAGTATCGATGGGCATTATTTCAAGAACTTCCGACTATATTTGGGTGCACTCCATTTTCCTCCTCGTGTTGCTATTATTGGGGAGAGTCCAGGAAATTTAACAGCCAGAAAATGTCCTAAAACTCAAGAACTGGTCAGTGATTAAATTTTAATCATTTTCAGTCGATCAGATCAAAACGTGGTTTAACGCAAACGCCAACCAAGTGGGCTGGGTACTAATGTGCAGTGGATGTGCCATCGTGAACATTAGATATCTTTCTCGGTTCATTAGGGATTCAATCAACTGCTTCAACAGGTACGCGTTAATGCGGACGTTGCTAATAGGTGAGTGTTTCTAAGTCTTCCTCAACAAAATAATATGTGTATACTAATTGACGGAAACTTCAGACAATCATCATGTATACAGTTGACGCTGCGCACTGAGTATTACTGTGGCAAGACTGTTTCAATGCTGACACTTCTGGTTAAATAGCTGCAGCCTCCATCAGTCATATTAGTTGTAACTTACTGATAACTTTTGTGAATGCAAAGCCACTCACAACGGTAGAACTCGGGGTCAACTGTAGAAACTTATTAGCAATGACGCGGAATTGTGTCAGTTGTCAACTAGCGCAAATGATCAGTACGATGCCAATGGTTACCGCTACCATATGGGCATATAAACTGCTTGTGTCAGCCATCGCTGGGGAGTCGAGTTTGATTCGTGAACCGTCAGATACGACTAGTGGATTCGAGGTCATCTGAATGATTGTCAATTTGTATTTACTGTGGTGGGTGGGACCACATGTCATCAGAAGGCACAGACCCGTTCTACGCGCACAGGCAGCTGTATTTCCCAAGACTTACCGTACTAAAAGTAGCATATTCTCCAAATAAATGTGTTACTGAAGCATTGGCATATAATGGTTAAGATTGAGGTGTTATTTAATAAATTCAATACTTTGAACTACAGATGCGTCGGAATCGGCCAGCAGACAGCTTAATCAAAATGACCAATGGATTGGATTAGAGAAAATCACATTAGATACTTACTAAACACCCGCTTTCGCCAACTGTATCAGTAGGAACTTATTGCAGCTTTACACGGTGTATTTACAGCTGGAAAGTAAGGCACTATGAGTTAAGTTGGTCATGCCTACCAGACACAATGGAGTCTGTGGACAGGCGTCGTCAGTAAGGAATATCTCAAGGAATGTCATTTTGTCTGGAGCTTATGGTGACGCACAGTGACTTCCGAAAAGCCAAACAAGGCACGCGACCAAATTTGCGACTGTCTTCAAATTGTAGAAACACACTATGAAAAAAACAAAAAACAATGACTGGTTTGCACGTAAACCTTCCCTGCTTAAACATGCCATCAAAAGTTCCTGTGCGTCTGTGGGTTAATCTTTTCGAGTTGAATATCACTGACGTTAGATCGCAGCCTTCGCATTCAAAGAGAATTTCCAGATAACCTCTTTCGAAAAGAACAATTAGACTCGAGTTTTGCTCTCATCAGAGCTCACCAATGGTGCATACACTTGCCACGGTCGGGAATACAACTCCAGCCACGCTTCCACGAAGCAATCGTGTTGAACACCGCGTCACTGACTCCACATTAAGCACGGCCGAATTGTCATGCGTGAACGCTCAACAACTTTCACTGGTAAGCAAAATGATCAGGTTGGTCGGTTGTCTCGAGAGCAGGCACCGTAATTGTCCTGTTGACTCTGTCGTCGGAGTTTGAATCCCGGCTGTTGCAAGGATATGCACTACTGACGAGCTCTCATGGGAGCGGAACTCGCGTCTGGTGTTTTGTTTCCGGAGAGAGGCTGGCAAATCTATCTGAATGAGGAAGCTGCAATCGAATGTGAATGATGTTCAACTTGAAATCAACCAACTTCCCGACTACTTATCAATGAATATTCATCTGCTGAAGAAGTCCTACTGCCGAAATGTAATTGAAAAAATTTTGGTGTCTTGAAAATTTCTCCCCTATGTAGATAGACGGTTTTCATGTTAACTTGACATGACTGCTAGATATAATGGCGCTTTGCGAAGATAGCTGAGTCAGCCGGGAATTGTTGTGGAATACACCCAGCAGCATCTACATTCAGTTACCAGTTTGGAGGTTCGTCAGAAGAGAATAAACCACAGTAAATGAAAGTTCAACAAATGGGAATGGGGTGGGTAGCAGAGACGAATTATTTTATTTTTCAGTTTGTCACAATTCTCAGTAGTTCAAATGCGGTTCAAAGTGTTTGTATCGAACAGTTGCTAAAGGCATTCCAATTACAACAACGGTTGTAAAAATGTACAAGGTTATAATTGATCGGCGCCCACAACCCACTGAGACGTGAGCAACAAACTATATTTGATTACGGTCAGTTGTACCTTAATAGCCATGTTATCGGCGATCCAGTCCATTGATGTATGTGGGCAGAAAATCTTCCGATTCTGATTGCGCTGTTTCTGGCCTGCTGAGCTTTTGTGAAACTTTGGGTTGAAATTTCAGCAAGTAGCGGCTAACTGCTTTCCATTCGGCCTCGCAATCCTCAATTGTTTGCCGCCTCCGTGGTTTTTGTTAACAAATAAGGGAAAACATCACACAGGTATACAATGATGCGTTAATTATAATATCACTCATTGCTCAAGTAAAAAGCAATCAAGTAACCACTTCACTAGTAATTCAACGATGAACAGTAATTACATAGGTTCCTAATGTGTTCAAATCACAAACTTACACATGTACTCTTATGGTATGTGCTCATGTATTGATCTCCAAGAAGTCTTAAAAAACTTGGCTACACTTATTTCGGACACAAATGTTAATACAAGTGCCAGCAGCTTCAAACGCATAAGGACTTCAGATTTTCTTTAATCTTATGAAACGGTATTTCGTTTGGATTGTCGTTTGGAATGCACCGTACTCTTATCTAGGAATTCCCGGTCTGTCCGTTTTCGGCATGGTTTACTAAGCAGTATTCAAGCCCTAGGCTGACATTGTTTCTAGACGTGGTTGCTGCAAATGATCGCAGTCTGGGTGATGAGTATCCAATTTAACAAATAATGGGCATGCATAAAAGACTACCCATTCAAATTGTGCACATTCTTTGAATTGTCAGTTTTCAAACTGCGTACGACAAAGTAAACTATTTGTGGTTCGCAAAACCTCGAAAAAGCACGTTTGTAGGTATGCACTGAAACTAATAAAGTTCTACTCTACGACCTTATTACAACTCGTTGCCAAGAGTAGCACGTCAATTTTCCAAGAGTGCGTTGAAATCAGCCCTTCATATAATTTTCATACAATGCCATTCATTTTCTGTTCTTAGGGATTTTCATTAAATGCTATAACCTTCGATCCAGTGAAACTCTACTGCCCGCGTTGTCTTACGAACGAGAGTAGTATAGTTTTAGGGGAATGTTTTAACCATTCAACAAGTGCAGTAAAGCACTTAAAACTTCCTGGAAGGTTAGCGTAAGGGCTACCAGATATGCACGATTAAAAAGACATTGCAAGATCGACACTAGTGTGCGCTGTGTTGGCATAGTTTAATTAAACGTCTTCTGTGCTGCTACCGTAACTGTTGAACACTGCAATTATTGGGGAATGAGCAGAAAGAGAACCTAACAAATACATGTTGGTGGGGTCTACTATGAGGTCAGAGGGTTTAATAAGTGATAAATTGTGTCTACTGTTTTCTCGTTATGCTGTCATTCTCACTGAAGCCAATAGAGCCAAAGAAGCATTTTTTTAACCTGACTTGAACTGTGAGGCTTCGTGCACCACCAACCAAGTGTGACATCCATGATTTCGCAGTATTTTTAATAATCGTGTCTACAAGACGAAATGCGGGTGTTGAAAACAATGGTCAGATGATTATTATAGTCACTCTGTGGAAAAGTTGAGATATGAACTCACAAATATTATACGGGCCAAATTAGGATGGTTTTCAGTGCCACATATAAACATAGAAATGATGACAGTCGGACACAGTGTGAAGTCGGTAACTCAATGGTCAATACAACTGCCTCGTGAAAGCTTGGCCGGTGTTCGTGTCACGAATGCGGCAAGGATGTACTCTAGTGACGAGCTTTAATCAGAGTGAAACTCAAGTCTATTGGTTTCTTTGGAATAACTGTTAAGTTTGTGAGGAAGCGACAGCTGTGGTCAATTGTGAACGATGTACGGTCAATATAAGGTCGAAAATCCTCTAATACTCATAGGCACATAAAATGGAAAATTACCACACAACTTTTCCGTAAGAAGAATTTGAACAGAGAATTTTGCACAACCTTTCTCTCCAGCACAACTCGGTGCTTCTCATCAGATACATACTGCAGTCTACGGGTTTATATAGCAAGGTCCATCAGACATTTTGAAGCCGAATAACAAAACACAGACCTGGAAGGTCACATTTTTGTTGACATGTCGACTTAGAATGGGCATTGTAGAGGCGTTTCGGACACCTTACGCAACAAAAATCGAAGGCTTTTCCCGCTGGTGGAAGCGGTGGCACAACAAATGGAAGCCACCTCTCTGATTGCAGAAATACTTGTTCATCAGTACCAGATTTCCCTGGCAACCGGTGGACATTAGTGTGTGTGTGTGTGGTTATTGGTTTTGTTATTCGGCTTCAAAATGTCAACTGGACCTTCCTATCTAAACCCATGGACTGCATTATGTATCTAGTGAGACACACCGAGATATGCTGGAGAGATACGTTGTGCAAAACGTTTTCCAAATTCTCTGTTAACAGGTGAGATAATGAAAACAGTTTGCTAGTAACCGGAGCACAAAGAGTGAGAACGTATTTTCTGTACCCAGACATTTCAAAAGAAGTTAAGAATTGTGAGGCAAGTGAAATGATTCTTTTGATGCAGTCGCAATCAACTTTAGCGGGAGAGCTACCTTGGTTCAAAGCTGAATAACTGGCAGGTAAGATAAAAACCCTCATTAATACAGCAGATTTGGAAGATTATCCAATTGAATCGGCAGACTATCTCTGGTTGGTTACTGGGTTCCGTGTTTTTGCCAGATAATTTTCATCGTCAACATCATCATCATCATCACTCATACCAGACTGTAAGTTCCGAAATGATGTAGGATGTCCTTTTGAATGGCTTTCATTCATGAAGACAGCAAATTGAATTACTCTCATGTGTGTGACTATACGTATTGATCGACTGGTTATTCTTATCACAAAATCATTCGTGTCAAAGTCATTCAACTAACAGAAAGGGTGTAAAATTTTTGGCCACCAAAAGAGGACTTCATAAGATAAATTAGAGTTAGGTAACTCACTACTGTGCCTATACCTCCTTATTTCTGGGCGCTTAGGCAGTCTGTCTACAGGAAAGCTACGTGTAGTAGGCAATACCTACAATCCTCGCCATTTGTGCTCATGGTTTACAAGCGCAGACTGGTGCGAACGGTTTTCCATCGACCAGGGAAACTGTGCACAGCCTCACGTCTAAATTATGAATAGCAGCTCTTGACGAGTGTTTTGCGTGCGAATGAATATCCGGTCAGATTTATGTAAATTCATTGCAAAAAACGAATGGATACTTCCCAATCACAACCAGCACTGGAGAAGCACATTTTTGTCAACCTTTCTTACACAGGAGACCACACTCTTACCGATGTAATTCGAAAGTTGAAACCCGTCAGTGATCGCACTTATCGAGCAACGGAATTGTGCTTTTTGCTTTCCAGCCGCAGGATGAGCCACCACTATACCAGTTGTCCTTTCTCGGAAAACTCATGTCGTCCGCCAGTTCATTTGCAGTTGCGGTGGCTCACAATGGCAGGAAGTACCCAAACTTACGACAGAGGAAGTTGGAGCACATCCCACAGTGGTTAGTGCAACAATGACTCAATACGGTTCAGAACACCAACATCCGGACAGAAATCCGGCTTCTTTGACCACGAAACATTTAATCACAACGGGTCACGTGGATGACCCTGTCACTTCATTCAAGATCTTATTGATCAATCGCAACTCTAGGTTGTTGATGTTTTCCGACTTTAGTAACATTTGTCTAATGATTGCTAAATCACCTAACATAAGGTTAAATAAATGTCCTTTTTCAAACTTCTTACTCAATGAGTGTTACAACACTCGATATCAAGTTTCTACGGTTAAATCAGTACCACAACTTATTATGTCGTTAACCGGAAAAGTTTACCTACATGAACTGTAAACTACACAACTGAACACGGAATCAGTGTTCAGCTACATATTTTAGTCTGTTTTAAAATATTTGTTTTTAGTTCGTGTTGGCCCTCACCAGCAGTGCTCACAGTTCAAATATCGGCAACTGAACTCCTATGTGTTCCGCAGACGTTATCTTAACTACTACTATATTGTAGGTCACAAATGATGTGTATCACCAAACCATTACATTTAAATGGTCAGTCATTTTAACTTATGTGATGCGGTTGGCCTGCCCATTAATTTTGATAGGGGACGAATTAACCGTTGGGCCACCCGAAATAATTGGTCCCACGATCAGAGTTGTTTACCTGAGTTGAACTCACAGATTTTACTTAATATGCCAATCGTTAAGCCCTAAACACAGTGGTCGTGTTCGCGATAAGTAAAGCCAATGTATGTACATAATGCAACATTTGGGGTTTATGAGCAAAGTTAACAAACGTTAATCAGTCGTTCGCATTCGGTTTCACGTAATTATTCTTCGATAAATGTGAAAATTCTTCGAACTACTCGTACACACGAAAATCACTGTAGAAGCACAATTGCTGGTATCACATGATTTGGACAGTGAAATCTCCATATAAAACACCCAACGATGAAATGAAGATTTGAATAAGCAAAGGTTTACGTCTTCGAAATGAGTTTTAAATCAAAAGGATATCTCAGGTAAAAAGTTTGTAGGTAGTGGTGAAATTAACATACCTCCACTTGGTTCTTCTGTTCTGGAACCAGGTTTTTACTTGCGCATCAGTCAGTTGCAGCAATTTCGCCAAGTTCGCTCGTTCGACCGAAGCAATGTATTTTTGTTTGTGAAAACATCGCTCCAACTCGACAACCTCGGAAGAAGAAAGAGGAGTTCAACTGTATGCTGTGTAAGAGTTAAACTATGCTGCAATATACTTCAACAGATAGACAGTATATGTCCTCGTGGACTCCAAGGGTTGGTGAAATGTTACTTGTTATTAGTTTGACAAACAGTATTAGTGCACCACACAAAAGAAGAATCCACTAGGATGAAATAACGTGAATCCACTTCTTTCAAGGAATAACTTAATCTACTGAAGCACCCTTTGTAACGGTGATGCACATATCGTAAGTTGTCATCTAGAGCAGTAGTCCCCAATTTGTGCATAGTAAATTCAATGAGTCATCTATTTTTATGTACGCAGTTAATATTGACCACTGGATTCAAAGATTCGTAAGTCTGTACAATAGACAGGAGAAGACACAATTTATGTGCTATTTGGCCTCAATGTTACTTATGAGAGAAACTGGTTTGACAGTCCAAATAAAACCTCCAGTTATATGGAAGCAGCAACACGAACAAACGGCGTGCCGACACTGAGCAGTGAGACGTGTCTCAACAGTTCACTGATACATCTGACAACGAACACATAAACTGACAGTGAGAAAGTGACAGACGGGAAATTATCGAGTTGCCTAAGAAAGGCACAAAGAGTGGTGACCTAGAGGACCTTAGGGTCAGTCGGTATTCCGACGTGTTAATTCCCAGGCAGTTAGGTTTTAGAGAGTCCACCACGGGCTACTAGCATGTATGGGCTTTAACCACGCGAGTTGGAAGCGGCGGTACACAAGATACACAAACAATATCAGTGGGTGAGTTGCGCGAAACATACAGCAGTCGCACTCCGCCGAGGCTCTTTCTCCTCACGATGATTTTACCTTGAGAGATACTGGCCAAACAGTCAGCGATGTTGCTGAAACAAGTCACGGAAACTAATTTGATCTTCACGCTGAGGGTGGTTTTTCATATTCTTGTCCACTACCAGGCCGAGATAGACGGACAAGATACGTAATCAAAATAGACCACATTTCCCACTTACCGATTTACGCTGGGAGAAATATCTATACCGCTGGCAAAATAATCGTAGAAATGCAGATCTGATTCAGAGTTGCGCCCTGTGTGTCAGAACTGTTGTGGCTGATGTGAAATTTGAACGTAAGAGAAAATTTCAAGTAAGGTGGTAACGTTGTCGAGACCTATTCCGTCTAATATACACAAACATTCTCTGAGGCAGCAACCACAATGTCGGATTGTAAGTGGGGTTCCATGTTCTTTAAAATGTAATGATATCTTACATATGAAAGATAACACAAGACTAGGTTATACTTCAGCCGACTGCACCCAAAAATGAAAGTCAATTTTTATCATGGAAAAATGAATTTATTTCGTTCGATGATATACAACATTCCGAACAAATGAGAGCAATGGGTTAGGTATATTTTATATCCTGAACACTTCGACCACGGAGTAACTGCGTTTCACTTCGAACAACAATCACACTGGATCGCAGCCTTCGCATTCAAACAGAATTCCCAGATAACCTCTTTCGAAAAGAACAATTAGACTCGAGTTTTGCTCTCATCAGAGCTCACCAATGGTGCATACACTTGCCACGGTCGGGAATACAACTCCAGCCACGCTTCCACGAAGCAATCGTGTTGAACACCGCGTCACTGACTCCACATTAAGCACGGCCGAATTGTCATGCGTGAACGCTCAACAACTTTCACTGGTAAGCAAAATGATCAGGTTGGTCGGTTGTCTCGAGAGCAGGCACCGTAATTGTCCTGTTGACTCTGTCGTCGGAGTTTGAATCCCGGCTGTTGCAAGGATATGCACTACTGACGAGCTCTCATGGGAGCGGAACTCGCGTCTGGTGTTTTGTTTCCGGAGAGAGGCTGGCAAATCTATCTGAATGAGGAAGCTGCAATCGAATGTGAATGATGTTCAACTTGAAATCAACCAACTCCCGGAATGCCTATCAGAATGTGCTTTCTAACACTTTCAATCTGATTTGCTACGATGTGAGTTTCTAATGAACTACTTGCTCTATTCGCTGCAGAAGGAACTCGTAAACCTGGCCATGTGATATTTTGGCCTAATGCGCCGTTCATTGCTGACGTGTCGAGAAATATTTTAGAAAGGAACGTTCACTAGTTACACAGATAAAACGGGATAACTTCAACGTGAATGCCACCTACACTTATTTGCATCTTTCGTATTCAGATGAGAATGTTTGATATCACACTTCAAAAGGAAGCACTAGACTCGAGTTTCGCAGTAATAGAGGAAAGATTTTAACTCGAGTTTTCATACTTTTGATAACATCATGTTAATCACCATGTTAATAACCTCATCATAGGCACGCGCTGAAGGTCACATACAAACGTTGAACCACAACTGTGCGTACTTAGTGTTCACTTCACCAGATCATTATGGAAGGAAAATAAACAGAATCGCAATGTTCATTGAAATCGGTAACCCCATAATCAGGGTGTCTCAAATAGCTTGAAGTTACAGTCTTCAGTGAACCGGCTGAACATGGTTCAGGTCAGTAATAAAATCTTGGAATAAGTTTAGATAAAGTGACATCAGCGTTACAGAATCATGCGCTTTAATGATTGTAGCCCGCTGAGATGCCTGATAGCGTTCCAAACCTGCGACCTGAATGAGCACTAAGCAGGCGGCAAGTGTGGGTTCCGCCTAAAGGAGCAGCCGGAGACTTCATATTATGTGCAACACTCATGTATCCGCCTAACCATCGGTGGGCTCGGTGGCTGATCCCCTTATCGGCGAATTCTGAGAATACATTATCCGACCATCACACAGAATGAATTTACAGTATTTAACTCATTGGTCGCACATTAGAAAGTTTTGGAAATAAGCACTACTGAAGTGCGGCGTCGTTCAACCTGTCCCAATATTGGAGGATATAACGTTGGTCAAGCGTCAGCGATCAATTTTTATCTTTGTTGTGAAGAAGTCACGTTTCCGATTTGGGAACCAAAGATACTTCTCATTCCTATTCTTGCCGACATTTTATCGTTATTAATTATGATATCGTTATACATTTCTTTGGGATTTACCTTCAATTACGAGAATGTAGATATAGGCACCCAATCTTAAAGCAGTACTATGCACTTTAAAATTATAAAGCATATTCCACGCAAGCCACCCCAATCCTTCACTTTACACAGAATTATGTGCATGGTTTTATCAGAAGGGTTAAACAGAACACATTTGTAGGTTTATCGTCGGGACCAGACACGCTATACTGGTATTAGTGGACCATTCATAAGTGCTTTCCAGAATATCGTCCATGGCTAATTTGATTGAAGGGGGAGATACCAAGACTCCCTGGTGAACATCACTCAATGTGATGGTCACTCTAAAGGTTTGACTATAAACACTCCAGTGGATGCACTGATAAACCAATGAAGATATGCTTAATTCCAGCGAAGTTAATGCAAGTTTACTGTTCCCTTTCTGAAAATGGGGGCAACTATTAATAAGCATTAGTACGAAGTATCTCTTCGGCTTCTACGTATTCCTAAAAAATGTTGCCAGTTTTGATGACACCCTCTCAGTTTCATCTTCGAAAGTTGGGAGAAGATGTGTGTGTGAGACGGTTTGTGCTGCAAAAATTCAACTCATGATACTCCTCCTTATTTCGGCAAAGGCTTGTTCATATCCCAAACTACAGTCTAACAGGACTGTTCCCCGAGAAATGTTTAATCCACCTCCAAAGTGTACACGACCGGTTAGTGATAATTGAACTAACGTTTCCACATACGTTCTATCGAGGAGGAGGATTTACACAACCACAAATCAGAAAGAACGGCATACGACTATTTCCCATCAAAAAGATTAACTCCATCCCTTCCAGCCCTTCAACCAAATTAATTTCACGGTTTTTGTGAAGACTTGTGTTCAGGTTCTCGACGATCGATGTCCTGCCCAGAACTTACAAGGATGCACCAAAACCTTTTGCTTAGGTATATATAAATGGCCAAACTTCACTTTGGTCCTAGCCGCACGGGTCCTTCAGAATGTGCATCATTGTAGCAAGTTTTGTTGGTTGTTTTGGTTTTTCCCTGGCTTTCGCTTCGTTATCCCACATGGCTCTACTTGGAATACAAGATAGTCAGTGTCACCTTATAGACGCAGTTGTGTACTCTTTGCTCGAAAGGTAGCTAATGCTCACACGTTTGTGAACACGGCTTTTAGGCGAATGCAGAATGAAATGGGTATGAAAAACGGCATAAACTCGGGCGCTTAGATCAAACTTCACGAAAATGGTTTCGTCAGTAAGTAAATACTACATGATCGACTTGTGTCCCTGCTGTGATGACACTGATTACTCTGCTGATATTGGGCGTGCAGTTCTCAGTACCTCTAGTGTCAAGTACTCCAAAAATTCAGAGATAAAATTTCTCACTTATGAATAATTGCTTGCGGGGCGGCTGCACTGACTATTCAAAATATCGCGCTACAAGAGTGACAGTGAACAATCTGTCAAGAAAGATGTTTGCCTGAATTTGCAATTCAAAAGCGATGTCATCGGCAATCCTCTGATTCAACAAAGAGGTTATGCGCTGAATTACAGTGTCTCTCGCAAAAGACGCAATTCCACTCCAAGCCATATCAGGCCGCAGGTAACACTTTCGATGCAAGTGCTCGGTTACTGACGGAAAAATCAGCGACACTACCACGTCACTCACTAAACGTACATGATTCGAAATGTACTGGTCGTCAGACTACCCAAATCAACGGATTTATTGGTTGCTTTGAACATTCTGAATACATATCGTTAAGTAAGCGCTTTGGAGATATTGGGGATAGCGTCCACAGTTGATAATAATTTGATTTGCTCCGCGGAGCAACCTCGTACAAAGAAGTGGCAATCCGATCCATACAAGCAGGTTCAACCGTTTATCATCCTGTCTTTTGGCTTGGTAGGTCGCTCAGTCAGATCACCTAAAAGTTGTTGTTGTTTTTTATGTGACTATTTCTGCATCTACCTGTGAAAAGCTCCAGTTGCACTCCTAGATGATATCCGCATTGTGCTGCATTAGGGATGCAGCGGAATACTGTATCATGCACATTTGCGCCATCATCATCATACATAGACAGCAATACAGCGGTGGTTCACACTAATGCTTAACTGCCACACAACCATGAAGAAAAAGCAAACCCTATATAGGAACAGTGAAAGAAAAAAGAAGGGGACGCGATAAGACCTAACTATCGAAAATAACTAGATTTATATTCAAACATTCAACATCAAGGTACCTACACCCTGCAAACAAACAACCGAGCTGTAAGTGTGAGTAAGGCTTTCACTGCCACGCGTCACTGAATGCACTCACTTCACAGACAACACTCACGTCACTGAGCTCGATTAGCCGCCATCTCAGTCTCCAGCCACCGACTCTGTGAGTCGCGAGGGCCCCAGCCCGGGAGACGAACTCGATCTACAGTGGCCAACCCCTTGGTGAACGACTTCATTTCCCTACGCCAGGTCATCAGTCCATCTCGCACCTTAAACCAGTCGGTCGCAGTGTCAGCGAGCAGTGCTCGGTGTGCAGGACGATTAACTGGCATCCTTAATAAACGACCTAACCATCTAAGCCTGTGTAAGCGTGGAGATTGAACGAAAGAACTCGTTTGGCAATCATTACCAAACACCCGCTCTCTAACCTCTTCGTTACTTACACGCTGATGGCACTCGATACGAGCGACTGAACGCAGACATCGGTGATCAAATACTTGAAAGGAAAGTTTTAACTTCATCTTACTTGTGTACCACATGTGTACAACACTTAGAACAAGCTAAAAGCATATAAATTTAGATCTAAATAATGCCTGTTGTTATGTCAGAAGTAAAACATTTCAAAAGAAGGAACTTAGGAGTTACTGAATAATATCGTATAAAACATTCGCTTTGAGAAGAACAAATTTCCACCATTCATACCTGTACGGTCCATCCCTGTCACGTTCCTGCATATGAATGCACACACGTACGCACACACGCACACTCACGTGAACCTTCTCGTTGCACATCTGCCAGTTGAAAAGTTAACGTGCGGCATGCTTTGTCCATCTCTAACTGGCTTGTTACTGATTTATCGATCCGCCCTCTGTAAACTCTGTTCATTGTTAGATTTAACGCACGTTACGAGCTGGCTCAGCCAGGATACATAAGGTTTCATCTGCATCACTTCAGTCCTCACTTCCGTGCGTAGTGTATACATAACAGTACATATTTGGGATGAAAATGGTACAATACTTTTAAAAAGTAGTGGCACGGCAGAGTAGTCTAATTAAAACCAACCCAGTTGCAAAATAACTGCAGAGCAGATAGGTCAGTAGAAAACAATTCTTGAACTCAATTCACGCATTGTACAAACAAGTTAAAATCTCTCTTACAACAACAAAGGCAGCGTGTCTCTAGTCTCTGATGCGCATAAGCGACGTCCTACAATGAAGTTTTCATCCAAATGTTGATGAGGCTTTCATACTTCTAGTGACTAATTCACAGTGTGTGACCCGAAACTAATTGTTTCTTACCTTCGATAGTGGAATAAAAGCAATTGGGAAGAGTGAAATCAGCCAAACTTGTCAGCTCATTGTAAAGAGCTTGAACTAATTTTGAACTTGTTTGGAGAAGGTCCAGTCAATCAATGTTCGCGCACAAGCTGCTAGAGTTGGAATGATGGTTAAACTGACAACAACCGGTCATAAACCGCAGCCAGCTACTGTTGAATGCGTATGTGTTGCGGGCAACCCAGTTGTTAAATGCAAGGTCGTGGAACAACACGGCAACAAACGTGCGGACGCCTGTCTCTCAATAGCAACTGTAAGCACTGTTGTTCCTCTATAAAAGGGTGTTGTTTTTCTAATAACTTGAGACTGCTTAGTGTCGCTCAGATTCCCGTTGTGATTCCCTATTCGATTAGGTAGCCCAGTACACAGCATTTACTGTCTTACCGACTGGTGTTAACCACTTTGCGGCTTGTCGAACAATACAGAAAAAAGAATAAGACAACCACTCATGGGCATAAAGAACGGGAGCTGAAGAGATACATTATCTGCACACGAGTCAGCTCTCTTAAAGTGTCTAGGATTTTAAATAGTCTTGGTAAAATCCACGGAAAACTCATCAGCGTATGCCTATTTGGGCGCTCAGCACAAAGTAAAGTTGTTCCGACCAATACGTCACCTTCATATCAATCGGATTTTGATGGACTAAATCGCTGTCGTCCAATGAAAACAGTAGCTCCTTCAGAAATGAGACCTCTAAACGCTATGCAAGACATTCGGCATCACAGGGGGTTTGTGCAGCCACTTCGGTTGATAATCTAAATCTGAAACTCTCTATTTAATCCTAATTTTACATTCCTTCTATTTTCGTCAGCAACAAAAGCAGTAATTCACTGGGCATGTTCACTTGATTCGAGAAACAAATTAGTGTTCGCTTGACATCACTGTTCCAATCTCCAAATCTTGATTAACGTACAAGCGTTGTGTTGGTTGGGTAACAGCTTTCTATCTTCTGTTAGGCAGAACTCGTAGTAATTTTCTCGAAAAACAGGCCTGGACCTAATCTATGGGAATTTCTAGTGCATTCTTGTTGAAATCGGTTTCTAATGTTAAATATTAATAGCATTTTACAAGAAATTGTTGCTTTCCAGTCTTCAATTCGCATGATGGGTAATATCACCCACATTCGGCCGTCTAATTATCAGTATTTTCTCACTACGTATTGCATTCAATCATTCTCTGCCACGCCTGTAAAAGCTAGTATTACAGAAAGTTGGCTGAGTTCGTACACCATGTAAGCGGTTGGACGAACATTGTGTGAGAAAAGTTCCAAAGGGCCATCTGGTTAGGACCATACATGTGAACGACGGCTCCCGCTTGAACCTCATTGCACTCCAGCGCGCTCACTCGCTAAATATCCCCCAACCAAGTATCAATACAGCCCACATCTTGATACCGATGGGATACGTGATTCCCACAGAACGGTGCTTATTCGTCAAGTTATCAATCACTCAGCTTAGTATAATTCCTTTAAGTCGGCAAGCCGACCGTACATCTGGAAAAGTTGTTGATGGATTGGAAAGAGAAAGGCGAATTAACAAAACACTAAAGGAAGTTATTCGATGGAATAAGTAAGGAAAGGCTTCATGAATGAGCGACTGACTATGAACAAGAGCATTTCCACAATATAAGATAATTTCCGTTCAATCCATGCGTAAGCTGTTACCAAACGGAATGACTCTCTGGGCCTGTTTGTACCCCAAATTAAACGGTCCGATATCTAGGGACTTGATGCATGAAAATTAACCACAAATATCATTTGATAGAATGCTCGTGTATCTCGAGTTGATATAGTTCACTGACCTATTGATGCACACCTATATTGGATGTTACATCGTCTTGTAAGGTGTCTTGTAAGGCAACTTATGCTGTTAAGTTCGTTCACTCTTTTGACTAACCGGGTTGGGTACTTGAACAATGATGTTTAGTTTTGAGGGAAATGTGATAATGTTGGCAGGTTTCTACGAAAATCGATCAATCGATGGGTGAACACATTCAACACACTTCACCTAGGAGATCGACGAAGAGACGGGGACGTGTATGTGCAAAAGTGGTCATGTACCTCACCGCTAGGTTCCAGTCGGCTTTTCGAACCCATCTGACTCCCATTGTTTGTTTAGTTCCTGAACCTGAGCATACGTAATTTTTTCGGGTTATTTGATCAGGAACTGTGTCATAATCATGAGTGTAAAGGTTGGCTTGCTAACACTGTTTTGAATGCTAGTGCCTATACATATTTCAGTATGAACAACCAAACGACAAACAAAATTTCCTACCTGATGACGCGTAAAAGAGGTTCTGGGTTTTTTGCGTTTTCTTGGTGCACGGCTCTGATAGGAATGACCAATTCTTCGTATACCTGCAAGAAAATCCTGATCGATTTAGCTTACTCCTGTCTCAGAATTCGTGCGAAATAGAATACAACTATTGCAAGGTTCCTCAACCTTTAGTCAATTGTCCACCGATCACCTGCACAAATGCAGGTACTAATTTCAACGAATAACCTTATCGCACACAAATATGATGTTTTTGAAAGCGTGGAGAATTTAGTTGTAAGCAGAAAAATATGTCCTCATATAGACATCAAGTGACCAAGGTTTTGTTCGTTTGTCGTTGGCAAGTGTGCACATTTCTGCACACAACTCTCTTTTTATACATTTAAAACCACCATGCCATTAAATGTTCATGTACAATTTAAGCCCAGTGTAACCGCTTTAAATGTCACAATGTTAGCATACGGTATGACTAAGTCTTATAAACAGCAGAGCGATGTTTCTATTTTTAAAACTTTATTGAACAGCTGCGACAAAATAATGAGTACAACTGGGAAGACTTCTTTCTAGGAGAGGCTGTGCTTTTCACAGTTCTGTTGCTAACCACAAAATAAAGTCTGCATGCTGCTGACACTGCAGTCAAACACAGTTAGCTTAAACCTGTATTTTTCCACTTCACGCGTGAAACCATGTATCTCGTTCTTGTGTATGCTTTCTGGCGCGATAAACGCTAGAATTTGACAATGTTGTTCAGATTCATATTATGAGTTGTACAACCAAACAGTTATATCCTACAACACATACGCCTCATTTTGGTACTTGGGATGTACGCGGAGACACTGTTTTGTGTAATACTTGGAGACAAGAGACATCACCACTTCTAATAACCAGAATTGGATCGGAAACTCCTGCATAACTAGTAGGGGGAGGATCTCGAACGGGTTGCCTCAAACAGTTTCTAGTCGTGAGGCAAGAATACGAATTTACAAATGCTTAACCTTGGTAAGGAAATCGTTGTCTGGTATTGTTTGATATCAATGGCCAATGCAACGTCACAAGCTGTAGTCTGATTTGTCCAATACCGAACAAAGAACTTCGAGAATAACCAAGGGTAGAAAACAGTTTCTTTTAAATCCTGGTGGTTTACTCCAAAGCTACTGTACATTAACACATTGATGGAATATCTATCATGTCGAGGTTTGAGTGACAGGTGAACCAAACCGGTTTTCGCCTGTCTTTATCGAAACTTGACTCACTTTAGCATACTTAAAGTGAAAATTGGAAATGAAAGTTTTCCAAAGGTAATGAAATAAGAAATGGAATTTCGCTTGCCATTCAGTTTGTCTGATTCAGTCACGTTCTTTACTGTGGCTGTAACTCAAAACGGTACTGATCATCCATCATTTTTTACCGTCAAATCACATCGGTTTTTCAGTTTCCACCAATTACTCTACACCTATCTGGACGTTTCAACTAGTACTTCTCCTCTGCGATGTGTGCGATTTTTGATTCTGTTCAAGCGGAAAATTGGGAAACATGTTGGCAATCAAGGACACTATCGTTTTCCGTGCTTCTGGAATTTACCCGTGAGCAATAGATCTATCTCCTTTGCTTCGTAAGTGTCGAAACGGTCAGCACCAGCTTGCGTTTTGCTGCCACTGCACTTGCTTCACTGCACACATTGTGGCTGTCTTCCTTACATGATGTTCCCAATGTTTCTTGGTTGATGTTGTTGGCCACAGAAGAAGCATTTCTCAGAAATGCAGACTGCGCAGTTTGACTCCCAAACTCCTTTGACGAACTGCCTGAAATTTAAAATCTGACCTACCATTACCGCACTCGGAATTGCAACTCTGACTACGATGGAATCAGAAACATTACAAGTGGCCGTCTGATCCACTGAATCAGTAGGACACCTAAACTGACTTCGTCTGTAGGTTCTGTGATGTCTGGTGTCCGTAGTGGTGAAGTCTAGAGAAAATAGCCCCGAAGGTGGTCATTTTGTCAACCTTTGACTATTTTGAAGTGATAAACCGGTTACAGAAGTTAGTCTATCGAAAGCTTGTTGCATCGAGTAGTTTGTTGATAGATGCAGGCGTCCCACAGATTACTGTTAGGGAGTTGCCCGAGAAGTCTTGGTGTATGCAAAGTCGAATGAAAAATTCTTGATTGAAGCTGCTATTCCTCTGCGCAAACTTAGTAAATACACAGTGATGTCTTATGAAACAATCAACAGCATGTATGCAAAATTTCTGTGTTAACTATGGCAATCCGCCGCCGAACTTTAAGTGTAAGTGGAACAAGACGCGTCGTTGATTTCTTTAGCTGTTGCGATTCATTTCGCTCATAGACTGAAATCGCTCGACCGTCTTATGGTTAACCTGCAAACTCGCAAGCATCCACCACAGCCTCACAAACAGTCTTCTAAGTCTCTGATATTTATAAGAGTTTCTTTAAAAAGACATTGAAAATGTCATAGTTATGACCAAGCATATCACTTAATGTACAAAAGTTGATAATGAGGTAAACTGATGGCTTGCCTCCACAACCGACCAAGCCGCTTAGAAATAGGGTTTACTAACTGAGATGCATGTCCGTTAAAGGGATATGAGTTGAAACCACCTAACGCTTCTGCGTGAAACGGGCAGTAACCTAAGACTCCCGCTAATGAAAGTGCCTGTCATATTTCTCTGTCAAGATATTGAATGGTATACACAACTAACTTCATAAGTTAACAGCCAAACCTCTAACTAGCCGAAGAAAAGTTTTCAGTCGAGTGTGCTTATTACCGTCTTGATGGAACTTCATAGAATAAGGATCGCTGACAAAACAACAGTTGTCCGGCCGTGTTCAAACGACAAACAATGCTTGGCTGATGCGTTTCAACAAAAAGTCTCGCAATGTTTTTACAAGGAATCGCTGTAACCACTACAGAACCTCTTTAGTATCTATCAGAGCAGTTCCCGTTGCAATGGTCTTCAGTCTGTATGGGGTTATTCCTTAATCCACTCCATATGAGAGTTGTAAATCTTCAGCAGGTCAACGTTTTTGTGTGCACGATTATCACTGAAACGTATCAGCTTCGTTTGGGTACGTCTGTTCATCATTTATTTTTTTGCAGGGAGATCTAAAACTATTAAATTGTTGGGACCGGATTATGCACTACAGAAGTCCACCAAAATCTGTTCCTCAAGAAACGTTTGTACTTCATTTTGCTCAAACCAATCATGCTAGTGAAGTTGTTATACCCTACATCTTATATGTACTTGAACTGTGACACTGTAAAAGTTCAACATTTGACCAGGTAACAGAATAACACTCACCCATGGAATATTGTTTAGAATGTATGCAAACTGCAGTTGATGATAACGAATTCCAATTCGGGTTAGTAGAAAACGTCTTTATTTGTTGATAGAAATTGTCGCGTTCGGACGCGCCTGGATACCTGAACAAACGTTGATCCCAAATGTCGTTGTAACGATTTCTCTTTAGACTCCCGCACAGCTCGGCAAATAACAAAACAGAGGCAGGTGGGAGTGTTTCACAAACCCTGTTTGCAGAGTTTAATTGTCCCGTGGGTCTCCCTGTAAACTGATTGAGTGTACAAAATTTCGAACTGTATTGTGCAAAGTCCACACGTGATTCTGAAGGCCGAAAAAATGTTGAGGATTGAGACTGGGAGTATGAAGTACGGAAGCCACGCTTTGTGTTGCCTCTTACATCCGTTTTACGTAGAGCAGTGATTTTCAATAACTCCTCTGAATCGTGCTTGAGTGTTCCTGCAACCGAATTTTTGTCGTAGCCAACAGTGAAATTCGGACAGCTGAAATCAGACGGTTTGGTCGATGGGACGCCCCAATTCAGAATATTTACTATATTGAAACTCATACACAATAAAACGCTAGCACGGTTAACTAGGAGCGTAGTGATCAGTATTAGCCTGAGTTATCTTGATTCCGACCGGGAGGCAAGAAGGTGTACCCAATTGGTCCAGCTAACAGAGAGAACGCGCCCTCCGGCTGACACTATCCATGTAGTTGACAGCCAATCAGACAAGCGCTCTGATGTTTACAGTTCGAGTTTGAACACCCCGTTTAACTACAACTATTCCTTTCAAATATGCCGTGTTTGCTAGAGAAACCAACGCTCACTGCAGTGATAGACACGGTTAATCTTCTCCAAAATATTTACTTGGGTTTCACTAACTAATATGGTAACCGACAGCTGACGATTATTTTATCCATATAGGTTAAACATCGCATACACTTAGATCGTTTATTCAACTCACTTTCGAGAAGAATCGTGAACCTCTAGTTTTACATTCGTTGAGTCTAATTGATAAAGCATGTCCGCCTCAAAAAGCTGTAATTTGCACTCCGGTCCATGCTCCTATGAAATAAATGATCATATCACAGCACACTTCAAACCACATCAGGGACAACCGAAGTATCGTTTGTAACAATTGACATAATCAGTTGTAAATAAAAAACGTGTTGCAGAGACGGCTACCTTGTTCGAAAAATAACTAGTCTAGGATGTCAATCTATACTTGTCATTTTTTGAGTTGAGTAGACTATAATCGCTGTCAAAATGTCATATCCAATACGACTGAGAACTAGAAATGAATGGCATGACTGATGGTTAAAAACTATAAGTAGAACAAATTCGAATCAAATCAAATGAACGATAACGACGAATGGGATGCTTATTACGAATGCCGATAGAACGCTAAAACTGACTATTCCGTCTTCATTGGATGAGGATTCCCTTTTCCCGCTGGCAGAATTACCGACATTGTAAGTTCGACTATGTGCACAGGATTTTTTGAAGATTCAAAATGCGCTCGACGGTCTGCCAGCGATAGCTTTTCGTGCTAATGCTCGGACGTTGTTTAGTTACTGCTTCATATACCTCAAAATGTGACTGATGCTGGGGGAGTGGCTGTATGTGAATTATCAATGCTTGACAGAAAAATCAAAAAATTCACTCGATTTCGGTCATAATTGCAGCATTTTTTGAAAACTGTTTCTCGAGGCAAGGAAAATTCACACCTCCAGCAGGTGCTACAATCATTCTATCTACCGTTACTTTCGTCTCATTTTTGATGTCATCGTTGCCTAGTTCATCCCGCCTTGGCTTCGCTTGGCAAACGCCTATAGCCGACCATGTAAAGTTCTTACATAACCGTGATGCAGGAGCAACGTTGACAGAAAGACCTTGCTTCAAGCTGTCGACACCCCCTGACATGTAATCCTGAAGCATCGTTTAACTACTTGGTCAATTCACTAATCGCAATCAGTTTATTCACTACGATACAATCCACCACCAGTTCATGCCTTAAGCTTACATGGCATCCATGCGAAGTCGGAATCAAATGCTGT
Source organism: Paragonimus westermani (assembly GCA_008508345.1). Classification (NCBI taxonomy): domain Eukaryota; kingdom Metazoa; phylum Platyhelminthes; class Trematoda; order Plagiorchiida; family Troglotrematidae; genus Paragonimus; species Paragonimus westermani. Next base: position 17,272 of record QNGE01000947.1, on the reverse strand, counting down.
TGCTCAACTATGTATAAAATATGGCTTTGAACATCACAATCTCAACCCCATTTCTTTTGCGCACCTTGATGAACAATTTAATGTGAACAGTCACGTCGGTCACATTTCTCTGTCTTTCTCACACTACACTTGAATGTGTGAATTCATTGTTCTGGTTTAGGGGGTTTAATTAATGTAAGTAGAAGTTCCCCACAATTTTTCACACTTCTAGTTAGACAGTAGTGTTTTATCACTTTTCATCTGTTGCGAGTAACACTCCGCTGCGTACATATCGTGTTAGAACTGCTCTCTCCGAAACTAGAAGACCATCATTCAGCGTACTTTGTCTGAATTTCCTCCCGAACAGCTAAGTTCCCAGCATATGATTAATCCCTCAGTAGATGTGCTGTTCACGAGCTGTTTCTGCTGGTCGATTGTTGGAGATGTCAATTACTCCGAAATTGTCCAGTTACACGGTGATAAACATACGTTATTTTTGTAAGTTCGAATTTCTCTTTTTCGCGTGATTACTGCAGCATCGTTTTCATTTCTCGCTTTGATTTACATACTGGACGCCAATTCGATGGTTTATAAACTAGGACGCTTTTCATGCTCCTTGTTAAACATTATTCAAAAGGTCGCTTGACGAGTTATAAGTACGCAAGAGCTGCGCTTGTAACTTGTCTTCGGACTGAAGCGGTAAAGCTTTCTTTCCGGAGACCAATGTTTTTCCTTCATACTCGGCTTGGGTATCGGCTCTTCGGGGTTACAACATCGCGTACAGTACTATTGCGTCGTAGGGATCGTTCCAGCTCAATTGTGTTTGCTCTGTTGTCCCGCAATGTAACATCGAACTTTGGAGGCTTTACATTCCGTCAAATCTCTGCAGAATAAGGGAAATCGTGGTGAAATGTCCACTGAAGATTGGTTGATTTTATTGTTTTTGGTTGTTGCAAAACCTGAGAATGTGTTCCAACTCAAACGCCGTCCGTTACTGTGTACTCTCTCATTTGGATTTCCCTCAATATATCTCGACGTCTTTGAGTGTGATAAGGTGTGGATTTGTCTGCGTGCATACTGTTTTAGTGCATTTTGGTTTTCCTTTTTTGTGATGAATTGTACAAACCCACTTTATCATTATTGAATCAACCACAGACTCACTAATTATTTCTTCCGGTCGAAACTGATAATTACCATTCTGCAATCCGCCCACGGTTTTCAGTTTGACTGCTATTGTCTTATGGATCACACTTACTGAGGTAATTGTCTATTATGTGACAAAGTTGTGGCAGTTAATATATACAGGAGCGTACCTACTATTTTCACCCGGCTTAATTCACTACTGTGCTGTTAACAAGGATAACCTATACAAACGTGAGCAGGATTAGAAACAAATTCAATATTTGTAAACTAAAGTCGAGGGAACGATCACGAGTGCAGTTAGGAATTCAAAGAACAGCAGAAAATTTTCGATGAGTGTCGTGATAGTGTCCAAAGGAAGCCAGAGGGTAAAATGAAAATAACTGCGACACTTTAAGTGCTCATAAATTGCAGTACTGTTAACATGAATCTTAGGTCTATGATACTGCAATTTGGAATTAACTGACAAGTGATTAAGCAAATCAGGGTTCTAATGGAGAGGATGACGGTAATATTATCGTCTTTTGCAATCAAAAGATTTGTGGGTTGTATATATGAATGGAAAAATTGAAGCCCAGAATATTTGTCACGGTGGTGGTGAATAAGAAAGGTATGTAGTGGGGAGGGGCGCACAAGACAATTGTTACGATTATGCTATGATGACACAAGTAATTAGTTGGTTGCAACGCACACTATTCGTGAACCCTTTGAAAGTGAAAATTGGATTACTGACCGAGCTAACAATCAGTGCAAGAAAGATTGAAAAACACCAAATGTTCAAGCTCAGGATAGCCATAGCTATCCATAAGAACTAGTAGTTCAAAGTAACAAACTTTATGAAATTTTAAAAAATCACTGAATCCACAAACTTCAAAGAACAGTTTGCAAAGTGTGATAGAGTAACGTTATTTCTGAAATCACTGTTTATCCATATCTCGATGCTGAAGGCTTTGTTACTTAGCAACTTTCATCTGATTTCAATGTTGATGAGAAGTAGAAAGATAGTTCCGATAGGTTGCTCGATGATGACAGTTTTGATAGTGTATGCAGTGAATAGCAATGTGAACTACTGAGATCACAATAATAAAAACGCTTCGGACGAAGCCGAAGAGGGGGAGGGTAAAAATAATGCGTGTAAGAGATAGTATGACTCAGATGACGATCAACAAAGGGACGAGGTCCTGGTAGGAAATCGCGAATGTTCTATACCTAGAAATGTTTATGTGTTAGAACCAACCACATGGACGAGTGCAGATTTCCCAATAACATTGACGATAACTTCAATACTTGGGATTCCATCACTAGTTGAGATTTGTGTAGCCACCAAGAGAATCACCAGGGAAAATACAAAAACGACTAGGAGGAACAAGAAAGTTAATAGAAGGTTAGTGGTGATGAAAATATAAAGTATTATGCTGTCCCCTATGTGGATGAATGCCAAGATGATTATAAAAATGATGGTAACAACTGTTATGCCAGTGTAAGTGATAGCGTGAAGTGTTGAAAGCGGTGACAACGACCTGAGCGATGGTGATTGTGTTGGTGGCGACGTTCCTGGAAATGATTATGCAGATGGCCTTACCAATGGCACCGTTACTAAATGAACACTAAAGAACGTGTGCAAGTTGCTGTTGGCTTTGCCAACGGCAATGCTGACGAAAATTAGCAAGAAACTTTTATAATTGTGTATCCGAACGGTTGTTGATCCGATGGATTAACTTGGCGCGTATCGTTCTTAAGTAAATTGCTACTACAGGATGATCACTTCCTTGACTGAATGAGTTTCAGTGAAGTGTAGCTTGTCAGTGGTGCTCAAACACATAATCTCTAAGTTGCCAAATATTGATGAATTTTGATTAGAATAACGTGTGGTGTGATTTATTCGCTAATCACAATGCTGTTTTTTTACAGCAGCAACTTGTTGGGAACTCTGTCACTAAAATTCCCCTTCCGCTGTTTTGTCACCAACATCTAAAAATTTGAACTGTATCTAGCTACCTTTATAACCCTTTGCGAAATCGTTTAAAGTGCTTCAAATGCTATTCTATAACATTTTACGTTAATCTATAACACTTCACGTGATGAGTGTGGAGACATTTGGGTCGTCTCAAGGTCCCAAGCATTACTTAGTGTATTGTGTACAAATTTGAAAATCCCAGTTAGCCACAAAATTGAAATTAATAGTGAGGTTATGGAAAGTTTGATGAGAGTAATTAAGAATATGTTTATGATAAGGATGAATAAAGCAAACAAAACTGGAAAATTGTCTTTACGGGAAATACGTTGGTTGTAGATGTAGCAGTTGAATTAATACCAGCTTATGGTTGGGTAGCATTTTCTGACACATTTTGATTGCGTAATCAGTGTCTGCAAAAATGTCTGTAGATCTATTGCCACTTGAAAATTGAGGTTTTAGTTAAAAATTTTCAGAAATTCTTGTTGCAACCCTTGAACTAACCAGAGTAGATCAGAACAATTTCCTCACCGATTTATTTAAATGAACTTTGTGAACAACTGTTCGTGAGATTACCAGGTTGATTCAGTAAGTATCACGGTGATTAGCCTATATTACGTGTGCGACAGACGCAACCCTGAAGAAATGGACCTGATGGTTACTTGTTTATATGGCCAGACATATGTAGTCTTCTAATTCTATATCTGTTTTGTTCTGTTAATTTCGCCTGAACAAGAAATTAACTTTTATTATCCCCAATCTCTGTTTCTAGTTATAGACAGGCAACTCTGAACAAGAAAAAAATCAACTCTACTAACAAGTCATGTTCGAGGTTTGCACAAGTATATATGTATATCATATATACGTGCAGTTCTTATCGCAGTCCAGTTGCTTTAATCAGTACAGCACGAGAAGCAGTGTAATTAACCTCATCCAAACTGTTATCATCTGTCAGAGGTACAATATAGAACCAGAAATGTCACCGGACATCGAAAACAGCTTCGACCTTCGTAAGTTGCCACTTAAGTTTCGCAAACATTAACACTGGTGCTTTGATACGTTAAGAGTTTTGTATGTTCGCTAGGTTATTCTAAGTTATATTGGCCCGAATCGTTTGTAGAGGCGTTTAACAGATGATTCCTTCGTATAAACTTAAGAGGCTTTGGTGTAGTTTAGCACATTGTTTGCAAAGATAACTCATTCACACCGTTGCAGCTATCTGAAGATTTCACTAACCTGCCTGCAGTATGATGTGCATAGTAGTTTGAAACTTACAGTTACGTATTGTACCTAAATTATTAGGTTCTCGTGTTGCATTTTGTCCCGTTGTTTGTTCGCGTGTCACGTGAGTGTGTGGCATGAACCCGAAAACCATACACTGTAACAATACAGAAACTGTTGCACATGCATTTTAAACCTTCCGCTGTTGTTCACTTGTTTGCTGTTCACTTCAGGTGGTCTGCCTACGTGTTACGCAAGATGATCAACACCAAACGAACGATCGCAGAACGGTGACCTCAACACCATTAACTGACATGTTTAAATTATCTTAAAGGACCCTGGTGACGTGTCATTTACGTGACTGAAATCGATGTTGTGTGAACCAGCGCCTCATCTGTTACACTTACTGTGACTGTCCGCTAATGTTTTTCCCGTGCTTCTGGATGGTGTCGGAGCTGTCCATGATTGTTGTTGTGTATAAGTTGCCATTTGTTGTTACCATTGCAACACATCTGGCTTACAAGTAGTTTGACAGATTTACGATGTTAAATAAGACTCGACTGTGAAAAGTCAGCGCTTCGGCTGAATTCGAACCAGCGACAGAAACAACATACCACAACGTAGCAAGCGCTGTACCAGCTGAGCTACGAAACCACAACATGAGCTCAGAAATTTCACAATTGGACTCTGTTACCTACTCGTCCCACTGCCTCATATGGAATACAAAGTATGATCCAAGGGAGCAACTGCCCAGGCAAGATGTCTTGAACAGTTCACACTGGAATCCACCAACACCACTGCTGAGCCTAGAAATTGTATTATTATTAAATCGTTTGGCAGATTCTTGGGCTTCGTAGCTCAACTGGTAGAGAGCTTGCCGCGTTGGGCATGCTGTTTCTGTCGCTGGTTCGAATCCAGCCGAAGTCCTGAATTTTCACGGTCAGGTCTCATATAAACTCGTAAATCCGCCAAACTAACTAGTAACAATAAAATTTATGTGCTCAAAAGTGGTCTTGGTGGATTCCAGCGTGCACTGATCGGGAAGCTCTGCTTGAGCATTCAATCGGTTGGGTCATTTGGTGGATTCTATATAGCACTTGGTTGAGCGGGTAACTAGGTCCAACTGTGAAACTCCGGAGCTTCCGGCGTGGCTCCGAATTTCAGGTGGTATAGAATTTACCGCGTTTTTGGCATGTTGCTTCTTTCGCAGGTTCGACTCCTACCGAAGTCCAGATTTTTCGTAGTTGAGTCTCTTCGGAAATACAACATGATTGCTGGCATTATGTCATATGGTATGGAACGCAAATTCTGAGAATTTACTTGTTTTTGCTAACGTACAAACATCGTTGATGAAGCTATAGGCGACAACGCAAGCATGGTAGATCTGAGTGCTGCAAACAATCAACAGGGAACATTGAAATCGGTGTCTGACTACTTGATATCACTCTATAGATATGAATGGAATGTACCCAAATCGGTATCTGTGTTGTGCCTAATGCAGACGCTTACTTGAACTCCCCAAAACTTACCTGATTAGTACGATATCACTTGCCCCAACCTCAGTCTGAAACCTACAATCGGTAAGTGCCCAACAAAAAAAATACTACATTATAAAAATAGACCAAGCAGGTGTTCTGGTTCAAACTAGCTGTCTTTTTTCGGTCGAAGCTTTAATCCTTCCATCCTTGTGAACCGTGTGCGTCGAACAATTGCTGTAGCGCCCCCGAGTAGAATTGTTTGATTAAGTAATTTGCTCATCTCTCAATTATCTCATCCAGAAAGCAAACTAATGGCACCTTAACGTGGTCACATTTCTTGTCCGCTTTTGTAGACTGTTAATAACTCCATAAACACTAATTGAGTTATTTGATTGATTGCTTTAAAATCACTTTGTCTTTTCTAATTAACAAGCATGTGCATCTAACCAAACCACTCGGAAGTAACTTACGGTGGATTAGCCCGAGTTGTCGTCATTAATTTACATCAGACTCTGACTGAATACTGTAGATGCGGATTGGAAAAACTGGTCGGCCGTAAACTTACTAGTCGCCATTGATGCCTGCTGCAGTCAATGGGGGCAGTTGAGGAAAATAATATGGTTGTCGTCTACTGTACATCGCCTGTAAAAAAAATTCCGTTATACCACACCTAACCTGACTGCACTGCAAATCGAATTACATATTTAGCTGATGTCCGGCGATTGAGTTCCAGATGAGGAACTTATTAAGTTAACCCAGTTTGCTTACTGAAGTGTTAAACTTAACTATCTTGAAACTTTGGTATAATTGCTTTGGTTACGTCGATCGGTGCATTGCAATGAAGGTGAATCAAAAATTACGATTACATTAAGCTCCTGGTAAGACAACACAAATAACTTAACTCATCAACCAGTAACTAACGGGAGAAAAAATAAACACTTCATTTCATTTTACTACTCTGTAAACATTATCAACCACGATTGTTTGTGTAATGCATTATAATGGTATAAACTGGAAGGCTATCAGAGAGTTTGCTCTACGTTCTAATTGGGAGAGTGCAGATAAAAGATTCTTTTGGAAACGACTTCGTTTAAATGGACGAAAGCATGTGGATTACTGTCCAGGTTTTGGAAGCTGGTGACTCACGTTTATCTCTTATTGTAAGAAAGTAACGCTTGAGCACCGAATGCCATATCAGTGCTGTTTGCTAAATACATTAGAGTTGAAGGTGAACAGCTTTCCACTATTAATGATACTGGAAAAAACTATTTAAGAAATTGTACACTTCCAAAATTGTTTGATGGATTAAAGTTGTTCAATGTGAACTCGCTGAAAGAAAAGGGACAACATATGGTGGCTGGAAGATACTGATAAGCTATCAAAGTGCATTGATTTCTGTACCATAATAAGTTGTTCAGTTAGGTAAGGATTATGTTTCAACCATCTCGGTGACTTGCCAGGTGCAATGAACGCGTTTGCTACGCTGTTAAATGGTTTTTCAACTTTACAATATTTTATTCGACGTTTTTCTAAATATGCCGTTTTCGTTCGCTTTAACAGCAAACACGCAGACCAATGACGAATTATAAGCATCCGGTAAGTTGCGTTAGTGTTGCCGATAAATGTAAAGGTCACTAGAAGACGTGCGAAGGACATGATGTCAGTTGCATCACTTTAAGATTACAAAAATAGTGTGCAATTGTAAAACGTTTTGCTAAGTAGTTTTAGTCGATCGCAGTGATTTCTTAATCCGCTTTACTGTACTCAAACCAAAAGCTAAACATGAAAGGTGCAGTCTCATGGGGGGCGGTTTTCACTCCATAATCTGGTGATAGCTTCACTCACCACAGTTTGTAGATATCTAATTGAATAGACCTGAAGTGGGAACAGTAATCTCCCTACATAGCCAGGCTAGCAGGGCATCAACACTCAAAGTCGCCGTCCGCTGACAAACATTCACACAGTTCTTCTCTGCAGATTGTATTAACACCCATTCTGATTGCTAATCTATCCACAGCTGCCAACTCAATTTGCTTGTCATGGTTTAATTCTAACCTGTCACCAGTAAAAATGTGTAGATGTAAACGTGGATGATGAATCACAAGCTATTTACTGTGTTGCGTGTCTTCGTCAATACGCTTTAACTTCAACCCCTGTGACTTTTCAAACTGAACATATTAGTACACCAAACCCCTTTTGTTCTGACCAGGTTTTGGCGTGAGCCGACGCTTGCAGCCAACATAACGGATAAATTTTGGGGTGAAACTCAGCGAACATACGAAAATTAAGATCAGGAACAGAAGTATAAAAGAAAACAGCCCCGTGGATGCCACATGCTTATAAGTTGCACTGCAGTTCTAACCAATGATCTGACTAATCCGAAGACCGTAACCCAATTGCAAACAGCCACTTAGTTAATCCAAACTCTCAGTCAGAGTTCCCCTATTTCGAGCGGTAAGGTTGTCTGAACATCCCGTGATTTAGTTCACTCGTTTGTTGTCCTCAGCAACATATTTATTTTGGTACGTCATCGTTCTCCGCTTGGAGTGATGTCCACTACTGATTTAATTGAAACGTGTTTGAATATTTCTGTAGAAACGTGGTCTTACTTTTGTTCTCATTGTACCTTTTGCTCTGCACAGCGAACAATCATGGTGAAGTTTGTATCATGATTGCAGGTAAATAATACTTCTGTTTACTTATTTTTATATCTACCCTTGTTTTCATGTTTGGTATTGCTTGACAAGCTCTCACCGACATCAATACATAACTGCCCTAATGAGCTACTTTCCCGTTGACAGGAGGCCATCTTATGAGGTTGTTCTTGTTTGCTTCATCTTGAATGCTTTCTGCTGGATAGTATGAGTATCCGGCTAACACTCACTCAACGAGGAAGCACATTTTATAATGAATCTTTCCCATAGTACTTCATAAATTCCAGTCGGTTCGATCGCTAACCTGCTATTTTTCCGGTCTATAGCATAATACAGGTTAATTTGTCTGTGAGAATCGGCTTTATTAAAACTGTAGATTACGCGTTGATGTGTGAGATATCCTAAGTCACCGAGAGCGACTTAACAGAACCGTCTTGTTAAATTACACTTGTGTATGGCAAACAATTAGCTGTTTGTAAACCATTGAAAGTTCACATTTTTCACATTGTTACTGAGGGTATGAAAAATGCACCTACCAAGCTACGCCATTTGTATCTGACCGTCAAGACAGACCCAGGGAAGAAACGAACTCGTGCTCATTAAATCAATTTTTGGTCAAAAATGCTTTATGAATTGTGTCCCCTTTTTTCAGAGGCATTTCGCGATTACTACATCAGAATAAGTAGTTCCGACGATACCCAGTTGTGAATCAGGACTTTGGGAGGACTTCAATTGGCGACAGAAACAAGATGTCCAAACGCGGCAAGCGCTCTACCAACCAGCAAGAGAGTAATTCTGAGAGCTTGAAAATTTCGCATTCAAGCTTTGTTACCCACCCGTCCCACTGAGTCGATCCATCTTTGTGTTGGCGAGTTAGTAGGACAAACAGATTCTGTGTTGGGAACTGTGATTCTCATCAACCGACCACATGAACCCCCTTGTTAAGACAATTCAAACTCGTTATGTACCTTGTTATGTATCCAGTGGTTAGGATGGACGTGACAGATTTCAAGTTGTGCATTAAAACACACATCGCAAATCGGTACTATCTCCTTAGTTTCATGTTAATTGGCTGGTTGCTGGAGTGAACTGACAGTCTGAGTTGAAATGTTTTCGTTCAATTAAATGTTTGCTCATGCAACCTCGAGATATGCTTGCAATGCCACTGGTACACAGATGCGTTCAGTGATCACTTTTGGATAAGATTACGGTTGCTTAGAATGAGAAATCAACAATCAGTGGTTGTTTATAGATGTGAACCTTGTTCGTAAAATTAACCGTCCAATATGGATACCTCAATTACAATGAGTGACAGTATATTTAAACTAGTAAAAGAACGCTTGCATTCAGCTTTGCAAGCTCAGAGTAGCAATGTTTCATTAAAAAATTTGCTCCACATGATTCTTCATAAAGATTGCAGTCGAAATCTTATTCGTTACAACTGGTAAACAACAGTGTTGACGAACTATCAAAGCAATTTTCATAATGAAACCGAATGATACAAATGTTGTTCATCGGCATGACACTGTGCCATCTAAGCGTTTATATGTTTGCGTGCATATATGAAGCAGGAACAAGACAAGAGGCAAATGGGTAGGCAGATCCTAAAGACACCTTTCAAGAATAAACCAAAAATTAGAGTTCTGGGTCAAGTTAGCGTGGCTATCTAAATGTGTCCACATCGAGTTGTTCAGCAATTACCCGAGTAGCCACATTATCAACACAAACTTTCCGTTAGTCCACAACGGTCGCGCGCAAATTCCGAGTGCTTATCAGAACCGATAATTGATTAAATTAAGTAAATTTTAATATATCGCTGAATGTATTCCTTCTGACCCGGTGAAGTTTTTGTGTGTTACTCCTAGAAGTGTTTTTATAATTCTTTGAGTTACTGTGGTGCTACGGCGAGTGTGACCAAAACAATAAGCCGTTTTTGTAGGCCCTTGGCAACCACCAAATCCTGTACCGATCTTATATTCCCTGCTTGCGCACAAAGCAGTTTGAGATGTTTAGTATATTGATTGAATTTATCAAGCCACTTGCTATGTAAGCTGGCAAGATTTATTTTATAACAGAACATTTTCACCCCTTTTAACATAGTGGGAAATGCAAGTACGGTTCTGAGTCCCACCAAATTGTCCCAGTTGTCCAGAGTATCGATACACTATTATCAATTCGATCCTTCAAGTTACTCAGATCGTTCCTATCGGTGTACGTTACTTTCCTACTTTTTGAAAACACGAATAAGTTATTCCTCACCATCAGATCTTCTTGGCACTCGGCCACAAGTTGAACCTTACTGTGTCAAACACGTCCATGTAACTCGAGATGAAATCACACTAGGTGGCAACTTCAGAGTTCAATTTAACATGTCATATGAATTTTGGTCAAAAAGATGGATAAAACCCTTGGGTGTCTAAGTTGTCAGTTCCGTTGTCTGGTAGTAGTCGAGATTTACATACGGTACAGCCAGCGCAACTCTAGCCTGAGAGAAGGTTGATTAGCTGTTGAGAACCTACTGAGTTTTTGAACTTACAGAATACAGCGATTGGTGTGAGTGCCCACTTCTGACAGTTTGCATACAATCACCATTCACTTACGTATTTCGATTCACAGTTAAACAGTCAATTAGGCCAGTCGATTGGATCAGTTCCCTTCACAAATCCCGATAACTTGCAGAACTGAATCATTTTGGGCAGGCGTTGTTCATCTGCTGAGTATAAAGTAGAAACACCTACAAACTGGCAGTCTATCGACTTGACTCAGCTCTGAATATGTGTTTTGTTCAAGAGACGGATATTATGCTGTAGATACTACAAACTGACATAATGTGGTGGATTGCCAGGTCGGGGGTGCGAGTTTTCGAACGCTCGGCCGAATACCTCAACGTGGGGGGGGGAGTTACGTTCGAAAACCNTGGACAATAAAGCTTGTGCTTTATTGGACGCCTTCTCGCTACAATAAGGCGGATTCAGACGGCAGATTTGGGTTATTTCTTGTTATTTGTAATCTGTGAACCCAATAACAGGAAGGAAGCATGATGAACCAAACGACTGTAAGACCCCTATAAACGTAAAAAGCCATCGGAGAAAAGAATTTCTAAGGTGCTGAAGGAAGTGTGCAAAATAATTATTTCTTACCTCAAAGGCTAACCATTCGGGTTTACAGGTGAAAGAAGATGGTACAAGAAAATCAGGGAGCAGTACATGATCCACACAGAATGGTTGCAGATGAAAAATATTCAGACTTATTAAACCAACCGAATCCATGTGGTATTGAGACACGTGATTTCAGGTAAATTTAAGAACTATGCAATCACAATATTTAACCAAATTGGAAATCAAGAATAACTTTCAAACGTTCTCCTGCAATCATTCAGGGTTTTTGCTTCAACAAGAAGTGTAAATGTGTTAAAAAATCAGGGTGTTTTCTTTGCAGAAAAAGTGAACATTGCACAACAGATATACTACAAGTGTAGTGTACGAACTATGGTCAACAATTCACTAATTTCAACAAGTGTAATGCGAGCGCTACTCAAGGTGACCAGTGGTTTCGAAAATCGGGTCAATTATAAGGCAATGCTACAGGACTAGTTAGAAACGCTTTCTGGATTTCTTGCCCTATTTTGGACTGTAAGCCCTCCAGTCCTTTCGTGAAATTTACGAAAATTTTATATCCGACGCCTTTTGGAATATTTCGTTTCTGACATGCATTTTGTTTTGATAGTCTTGAATTTATTGGTTAACAAAATCGTCCTCCTACTGTCCACATAAGAATGCAGACAAAGTGGTAAATCATTCACGTCTCATGTCCTAATCTCCGAGTGGTCAACTGTGTTTTAGTCATTTGAACTCCCGAAAATTACAAACAAAAAGCAGTATGTGAAATCAATTTTCATATTTTCATGTGTACTGTTGCATTATCCGATCCGGTCTGCCTTCTAACAAACAGAACTGTAAAACGTTTCGTGCTGCAAGCTTATAAAAGCTTATAAGCGGATTAGAATTCCCAACTGATGATTGCTTCTCACAAACTATTCAACACGTTGCGGTCATTTCCAGTGATTTATATAACTTGGATAAGTTTTGGATTTATATCGCAACGAATGAAGCCTATCTATTCGTAACCAGCCAAACCACAAAACCTGTTATTGTGGTAGGTAAGCCATAAGTATGTACTGGCCCAGTTATACGTGCCGCGTGCACTCCAGCTCATTCTAGTTTATATCAGAATAAACTTGAAAATGTCACACTGACCAAGTTATAAACGAATACAGTTGCATTATATGTACTCAGAAGCGTTTCATTAATTGAAGGGAGAAACACCTCAAAAATGGGTTGCTTTCACAATATTTATTCGACTTGATTGCAAATTCTGAGCCATAACCAGTACAGGGTTGGGAAAGCAGTGTGCGTATTGAACTGGAGGAAATGGTGAAGGTGGATCATCAAGCCACCGAAAGATTTTTCACAGTTTTCCGGAAGGCTTCAAGAAATGTATTCAGTTCAACAAAACTTGGTCGGAAATCGGGTTCTACTCTCCAACATTCGAGCATTTTGTTATAAAGTTCCGTGGGACACAAATAGTTGTCAATTCGAGACACTTCATATTCTTCTTGTGTCGGAAGAAATGGGGCGGCAGAAATTTTCATCAAAGGTCGAGGAAGTCGATACCCAGAGCACACACGCTCCTTAACTTCTTTAGATGTAAAACCTGTTGGCAATTTTGGTAGATACGCAGTAATCAAATAGTTAAATTTCAGTACCGCTTGGAAACTGGTTAACTCAAGATATCTGGCAGAAAAATCAAACTGCTGTCCTACTTTGATGCATATTGTTTGATATTTTTACCAGGATTACTGTGTTTCCTTCAAAAAGTTCTTTACACTAGTACTATTTCCAAGGTACGCAGATTTATAATTGCGGAGGACAAATAAATTATGGTGCATGATTGTGGTGAACATATTAGGCTTCAATTAATGAATCAAACCCATCCAAAGCCAAGAGCAGGACTTCCCTGAGTGTGATGCTATTGCGTTTACTAGGTTTAAATATCAACAATGAAAATATCATAGTCTAAGGGAAGCAGAACTATGGTATGAGATTAAAAATATCTAAAACAGCCAAATCAACGAACCAAAATGGTTGTTCAATTTGAAATAGGGGTTTACTTGTCGAAGGAATGGTTAGATTTATCGCAAGTCTCATTTCAGAAGCAGTTTCATGGGACCACAAGGGGGCCTGGTTTTTAGGTTCCAAGGTGTCCATACAAATGGTTCACTGGTTATAACTAATATCATTAGCTATTTATTTGATTTTTCCTATCATTTGCTGGGTGAACTGTAATCTATGAACCGTTGCTAAAATGCTTGAATTTGCTTCAAATTCCTTAATATGACAAGACTACGAAAGATTCGATTTTGCAGCCCGACGAGGTGGAGGCGGGTTTGCCATCTTGATAATAAACGAATAGATCAGTGCTGTATGATTGACCAGTCCATTTGAAAAATACGGCAGAGAAGATCCTTTGGTATGCATTGTGCAACAACCCAAAAATTCTGTTAAAAGTGATTAAACTGTGATGTAAGGAAATTGCAGATACAGTCAATGACGGCGGACCGTTTAGTCTCGGTTAAAAAGTGAAACTCATTTATCACATGTCCTGACCGCAAAAATAACTTCCGCATTCACTAACTGTAAACCACAATTTGGTTTCATCCCTCATTATAACATAAACCTTCTCAAATATTTACTGTCATCGTGAACATAAACCTATGATTGTAAGCCGTCAGTGTTATTCTGAATAAGTGAAGTGGACCACTGCATAAAGTTTTCCCTATCGCTCACCCTTGAGTTATATTTACTGAACAGCTCGCCGCTTCTGCGTGCAAGCAGTGCTTTGGCATTCTACGTGGGTTTTCTTCAAACAGAACACAGTAGTCGAAAATCAGTTTTTTATGCTTCTTCAGTACTATGCATTCTCCACTGAGTTTTGATAAGTTCTCCAGTCCAACCAGTTAGCTGCATTGTATTTAGTTTTCGTCTTGACGTTTGTCGACTTTCAGCGCACAGTTTACCGCATTTGTCGATTAATTCCGCCGATGATTATGTTTACTTCAGTAGTTATTGTCGTTGGAAGGTATGACAAAAATAAGATATAAATTGCTTGAAGAGATATGAATTTTTTGCCTACGATTCGGGGTGGAAAAATAGCTAACAGAATTTCTGGCTTTTCAAATGACGACATGAATTCACCGCCCGTGCATAACACCAATGGCTGACAGAGCGCTCACCGGAATAAGGGACTTCGCAAAATGTCAATATCTCGTATAAAAGTACACCGAAAGACCATACGTCGGATTTGACTGAATAGATCTGTTTCAGCATGCCTTCGGGTGCTGTCCAACGAATGGGAAATTTTGTATCTGCAAAGTTTTCCATAAAAAACGATTTTTACGCAGTGATAATGTGAACCACTGATGTTTCACAAACATCCACGCGCTGTATGCATTGTGATTTTAGAGCAAATCTATGGCACAATTTATAAATTTATTTACCAATCAGTCATAGTTGTCCCCAGATGAACTATCTCATTATCAGATATGGGGTCACCTCTGTGCTACTGTATCTAAGCTTGATGTTCCCCATCAGTTCGGCGTTCGAGAAAACTTGTCCACTGGTTTTTATTTTCTCCTTTTTCATAACCTGACCATGCCACGCAACTCAAAAACAGTACACGGCTATGCTTTTTTCTGTAATTCAGTGCTAGCGACATTGGCACTTCTCTATTTTATGTGTGACGTTTGCATAATGTTCACGGAGTCACCACATTCGCAACTTTAATTTGAAATTGCGCTCCAGTTAACTGCACCGACTATAGATATCACTTCTACTGGCTAAACCAAACAGACTTCATGATGAGTAAATCAGCCTACCACTGATGCAAAGTTGGTTCACATCCTGCGTAATGTGGATCGCCACGTTAGTTTGTCGGCTAGCCAGTATTTTGTGACGTTCGCCTCTGGGATAAGACTCCACGATCACCTTTCATCAGGTGGTACCAACAAGGCTGACGGTTTAGCGGAAAAGACCTATGAACATTAACGCGAACTGTTGTCTGTCCGACGTGATCAATTCTAGCTGAGGGGCGCAAACAAGAACGAAGCTGATCATTTCAGCCAACATCAATGTTGGTAGTTTGTTAAATCTAGTGGTCCAGTGAATACGTTTTCAGCAAAGTACCACGAGGGTCATGACTCAAAGTTCCAGTTTACCTACGTGCTACGACGTGTATTTAAAAACACCACTGAACTTTCTGTGCAGTATGTAAGTATGTTTTCACCGAGAAGCAAACAAAACGGCTTTCCTATTGAATAATAGAGCAGGTTTTCAGCTTAATTCGTCGTCTGCATAGGGAATGGTTTCTGAAAGCTTTACTGGCGTTGTGGTTTCTCCAACATTTTTTTCTATGCATAGCGACGGGCTCGAGATCAGTAACTGATTGTTAAATAATCCGTTAACTTGCAACTCATTTAACATTCTTTTCAGTTGATTGTCCGGATGGCGTCAGCGAAACTGTAACATTATATTATTATGCGTTGGTTTGTCCATAGTACGCTTGGTCATAGTTGACTCTGGTGTATGGATAAAAACATTGTGACCTTGACAAGCTGCGCGGTGCCGACCATTCTATACACACTACAGTACTTTGTTGGTATATGTTGGAATGTTATGTTTACTGTAGCGACTCTGTTGACAGAGTGATCTTTCGGAGACATAGAGCTAATTAACTGTTACGCTGAACAGTTTTATTGTACCTGACGAGTTACAACAGTTTCTACAGGTTTTGACAATCATACGTCTTGAACTGCATACACAGCATGCGCCAATATTCTGATACCTCAGTTTGTCACTTACCACTGTAAACTCCAGCGGTAGACTGCTGAAACTGTAGAACATTCAGCTCACTCTGATCAAACGACTGAACTTAGCTCAGTGTATATGATTTAGGTGGTGGGTAGTTCCTCTTTGCTATGCTAAACCGTTACCATGAAGTTCAGATGAGGTTGACTAACAAGTAAAGAAAGGTGAATCTATGATGTTAGAAAATCGCGCTGAAAAATGTTGACTGCAAGGAAATGGGCCAGTAATGCTTTAACTGTGGCCTAACGTAGTCATATGGGTAGCTTTTTAGGTAGAACGGATTAAACTTACCTAACGATAAGACTTACGTGATGTACCAAGGTATTCTTCAGAATCACCCAGCATGTGTGACAAACCAAAGTCGGCCACTTTCAGCTGATTTTGGCTGTCTACCAGCACATTGCTGGAACGTAAGTCTCTGTGCAAAAAATGGTTTTGTTCCAGATAGATCATACCTTCAGAAACCTGTATAAAAAGATTGTAATTGACTAAAGCCAACTAGACAGGAGGAAATTTTATTCACTATTGCAAATTTACACGGAAGGATGTCTCGAACATTCAATATACTAAGAACAAAATAAGATAAAACGAAAAAGAAAGATGCTTAGAAGGTGAAATATTGCTCGCATAATCACTTAGGTTAGATGCGGCACAAGTTAAAAGTTCACTCCGAAATAAAAACTACTGATAAAGCAACAAGAAGTTCTGCCATGCAATTGGCAAATGTGTATAAAGTGACAGGCCAAAAACTACAACATTTTTTCCTCTGTGTGATATAAATATAGCAGTAGATTTCCTTGATGTTACTCAAGAATAAGGTTAGTCACAAGTCGGTTAGTAAACAGACTAATATAAAATCTTTCAGTCTCCACATATTAGAACGCACAACATTACAGTAATCGAGTTAAAAAATTCAGCATCTTG
>QNGE01000946.1:176708-206535 GCA_008508345.1 Paragonimus westermani | reverse complement strand
TCATAAAAGCCACACAACCATTCGAAAGACTGTCGATTGATCCTAAGGGTCCCCTTCCATCAGTAACCCGCAATTGTTACTTATTGACAATTATTGATGAACATCCTCGGTTTCCTTTTGCTTTTGTATGTCCCGATCCGACTAATGAGACCGTTATTGAATGTTTTGTCAGTTGTTCTCGTTGATTGGTACTCCGGCCTACATTCATTCTGATTGTGGGTCGTCGTCCATGTCGTCAAATGTTCAAGTTTCTCCACGGAAGGGGAGTCACGACAAGTAGAACAACACCATACAACCCCCACGGTAAAAGGCAAGTTGAGCGTTTGAAT
Source organism: Paragonimus westermani (assembly GCA_008508345.1). NCBI lineage: Eukaryota > Metazoa > Platyhelminthes > Trematoda > Plagiorchiida > Troglotrematidae > Paragonimus > Paragonimus westermani. Next base: position 206,206 of record QNGE01000946.1, on the reverse strand, counting down.
GAAACGCCTTGGAAAACTGTGTTGCTCGCCCTGAAATCTCGTAACTTGGCCATCAATCAATGGGAATTTGTTCTTCTTGATGCTTTGCACTCCGTCAGATCATTCTTATATACCGCAACTACTGCCAAACCACATGAAAGATTATTCCTCTATAACCGAAGGTCGACGTCCGGAACAACCCGGACCGGTGTTTAAGAAGAATGTCAGACAGTCTAATTATTACCCACTCGTCGAAGAAGTTGAATAACTTTTGTGTAATCCACAGTACGCGTACGTTCGCTTTCCTAATGGCATGGAGGGAACAGTTTCTGTTCACCAACTGGCCCCCAAAGGAGAAGTCATGTCTGAGATCCCTTTGCAAGGATTGTCGACACCTTCGATCGAAGAGACCTCATCTGTACCCACTGATTGCGTCCCTATCACAGAGCAGCATAACAGCACTCCCTCAGCTGACATACACAACACTGAAACATGATTCCCCCAAGAGCGATCACTCACGTAACCTTGAAACGTTAATCAAACAACAACAGCGTGTTCATCCATATTGCCTGAGAAAGAGAGACGCACAAACGAATTACATATTGACGCTCACTAACAAATATTGTTTCACCGATCAGTGTACACATGCTCAATTATTCCCCTGTAACCTGTTATTTTTGTCTGCTCACATTTCTTGGTGGGGTGGTGTTATTCGTTTCATCCTTGAGTTGGTAATCCATTTACGTTTTCCATTTTAGCTGTCATACGCCAATTGTTAGACGAATAAAGCCTATCATACGGGCCACCTACTCTTCTCTTTCTGACTCAAGATTGATCGTTTGTGCTGTCGAATCTGATTATTCCTAACGGCTGTTTCGCCTGCAAGCTCTATTGTAACGGCCTACAAAGTAATCTTTAATGGTCAGAGCCTTACCTCGCCGATCGGTAATACGGTGCACATGTGAACCCTGCGATTTGCAACGCTCGTCATTTCAACCATCTATGGTGGCCTTCCTCAAGAGTGTTGCAATTGAGACCCTACTAGCAAAGGAACATAGATCATGTAGGGATTACTGTTGTTAGATCGGACTGCGTTGTATTTGAACACATTGGTTGGATCCGTTGCCCATTAATTAAGCGTGGGACCGACATAAATAAAGACCGTGTGTCTGATTTTACTTATCAATCTGTCCGACAACATTTCTGGAGGAGGCCACCAGAAATTACTGAAACGTTGGGTACTACAACTTGCTCGAAATGTTGTGTTCTCAGTCCGTTTAACAAAAGTATGTTGAACACGATGCCCAAACATTTCGATTTCATTCACACTGAATTTGATGCAGACATTCGACAATATACGCCGTCTAGTTACCAAATAAGCTAGAGATGTGTTCCTGAAGGTTTTATTCCCGGCCCGGTTCTATTCCTCATCTTCATAAATGGGATTCCTACTATAATTTCGCCTCCCGTATTGCTGGTTGCAGAAATTAAAAGCTAACGAGCTAAGAGCATGTCGGATGACCCAGCCCTCCTACAGAATAACTTTAACAGTCGGCATGCCTGGTCCCATGCAAACCAGAACACTTTTGGCGCTGAAAAGTGTAACTTTATGCTAATCCGTCGCTTGACAAATACTACTTGCTACCTTTGTGGCATATTTTCTTACACAATCCTGACTGGGAATGACATCGATATGTAGGTTATCATGCTCTTTCAAGCCCAGACAACGTTGAGGCAAACGTGGAAAGAACTATCGAGGAGTCAGCGCTGCTAAAGCAGCTCCCTAGTTAGTTTGATCCTCATCATTTTAAGCCGCTATCAATCCGCACCTCGAGAAAAGAAGTACAATTTGCTCACTGTCTCTTCAAAGGGACAGAATGATTTGCGAGACAGTGTGACGACGTGCTACTGAAGTTGTTCGAGGTCTTCAGGCTGAGCCGTTTCTAGATCCTCTTGTAAACCTCGTTTGGGAAGTTTTTATCCCTTCGTTGCTTGTTGTCCCATAATTACTCCATGTTATTGTTAAAGTGAGCGGCAATCCGAGTCAGCACCGTCTAGTTAGGTTTTATGACTGTTGTGAATGAATGAATAAGTAAGGGAATGGAATAAATAAATGAAACCGACTAAACTTTGATGCTCGTAAGTGATAAGTTATGCACATCTGCAGTTCATCGCCACCCGCTTCAGGCAGTTCCCGTCGAGAGAAAATTAGGGAATTTTGTCTCAATACGCTTGCGACGTATGCAATACTCTTTTTAACTTTGCCGTTTCCGTCAATTCTGTAATGATTTTCAAGGCTCGTCTTGAGCAAAAATTATTGCCTTAGTTCGGATACTGCCCACTTCAGCCCATCGCTGGGGTACTTGCGGACCTACGAATTGCCACACTTTCCCTTGGTTCCTACTTTCGCCAACAATCCAGTGATCCACTGATTCTGCTTTTAAGACTCTTCCGGACAATCACATTACCTTAGATCAAGTACCGCATCTGTGTTCCACGTTTCAGGAATCGCTGCTACTTTGAAGTTCTACTTTTAGAAATACGAAATCCTCGAGTTCCTACTTACTACTTCCGTCACCAATCCATTTGTCCCACCAATCCGTCGCATAAGGTACGGCTGTAAATGATAACGACAACGCCCTTTTAAACAAATGGGCCATTGACTGCAACGCTAGCATCGCAGAGGCATGAAATGATTGCCGTTGAGGCTCGTCCCTGTCAAACAGATCCTGCACATCTTCATAGATAAAGGTAAAGTTAAATGCAAACCCAACTTTAGCCCGAAACAAAAAAAGAGTAATCCTGCCGATTACCTCACTTCCCATAGAAAATCAGAATGCAGCTCCTGTTTCTTAAGAAATAGCGACCTCCTGCAATGGCCAAAACGTTTTCTGTAGGGAATTCATACTCCAGCAAACAGTTCAAACACTTCAGGTAGTATTCCTGGTTCGTCTGAGTCTTTGCAATTGAACGAAAATGGCCTCCAATGTTAAAAACACGCACTTGCTCCTTCGCTATCCGCAAACATAGTAGGTAATCAACGGCCAAATCCACACAGACTGAAACTAATCGCTCCTAGGTCGATGTGCCACTACACATCGCTTGAGAGTAAGACCTATCCCACGGCCAAAACGACAGTTTAATAACAATACCAATAATAAGTAATAAATGCCGCTGCAAAAAAAACAGTGGTCGCCTTAACATAAGAGGAAGTTTTCAGAGTTGGAACAACGCTCACAGGTTAAAAAAATACGTAATCGCCTCGGAGGCTGCCTCCCTGCATCTACTGTAGAATCGAGTGCTCTCAGGAACGATCCAACTTTCTTTAATGCGGTCACTGTCGAAGCTTGCACAGCCTCGTTAGGTAGTTCACTCTGCGTGTTCAAAGCACAAGGTGAAAACACTTTCCTCTGACAGTGCTTATAGCCCGCTTTCTAGAGTAGCATGAAACTGCGTCTCATTCGTCATTGTCTTCTCAAGTTTACTAACTGTCCAATATGGATGTCTGACAGTCCTCTTACCGGTCTATAAACCTCAATCAGATCTCTCATTTGAAGTTAATCAGAACAGCCGAGAACAGACACAGTCCTCTTAGTTCGTCTCTTGTGGTGAACTGTACCGTGGAAATGTCTTTTTCTCACATTGTTCCGCTTTATGACTCGTGATAACTACTACCCTTTCTCTTTTAGTCACCGATCAAATTGTAAGATGAATGAGCCTTCACTGCGGACCTCATACACTTTCAGTCTCCTGCTAAATGATTCGCAGTGCTTGTTCCAACGCAATACTTCGCCGTAGCCTAAACCTTTTAGTCCCCCCTCACCCAACGTGCTGCCATGTACCGAACCCTCTTCAGAAGTTGTGTCTTATCTAAGTGCATTGCCACTGTATGTACACAATACTTCAGGTGCGAGTGTGCGAAGCCTCTACGCATGGAGTGGTGTGAGGCGGTCCAAAAACCTAAAAGGGAAGACAGAAGGATGTTTGCTAAATGTCGATCCGTTAGCCTGACTAGTATCATAGTGAAACTGCTCGAGAGGTTGGTAACAGAGGGACTAATTAGTCTGGTCCAACAGGGTTACAGAAGCGAATGCTTCTGGCTCATAAATCCCGCTGTGAAGGATAAATGGGCGGGGGCAGTAAGCCTGGGCCTTGCCATAGATGTTTATATCTACTCTTGAAAGGTTGATTCATCAGAAACTGTGTAGAGAAATACACACTTCTGGAATAGATGGGATGGGCTCGTGGTGAATATCGGTATTTCTGTGGGGGAGGTAGTAGCGTTCGTGTATAAACGAGTGTCCCTCAGATATGCTGTGATAAGCGCAATGCAGCAAGGCTCGGCGTTGGAACCTCGTTCTTTAGGACTTAATATCAACGAGCTACCTGATCACCTGGGAGTGTCCTCTAACGTTTGCGGATGACTCCAAGATGTGAAAGATCGGGAACAGTTCAGGGGGGGCGAAGAAGTTGCAGTGGATCCTGAACCAGCTATGAAAGTTGCAAACAGAATAGCTGTAGCCAACAAACACGGCAAAATACACAGTGTTGCACGTTGGTTCAGCAGCTGTGGCCAAACCCACGTGTGCATCGGGAAAAACGAAGCTAAACATTTGGTCAACGAATAGAATTCAGTTTCATTATTACCGGCGACTATAAGGTCAGAAGCCAGGCTGTCAGTAAAGGCTTTCTTGTGTTATAGAAGGTTCGTCGAGCTTTCGGCATGCGGACGACGATATTTCCCTCAAGCCTTAAGCTTGTGTTACCTCACTCCGAGTACCGCGTCCAGGTGAACCCACCATTTCTAACGCGCAATGAAGTAGCACTGGAGCGGGTAGTGCGTGTGGATAATAGTTTGATACAAGGTTTGAACGGTTCTTTACTCACAAAGACTTGAAAGACTGAGCATGTGTACGCTGTTTTACCAATGACTACAGGATATGAACCTCATCTACCGTGTGCCAACCAGTCGCATTGCTTCTGCTCTATCCGGCTTATTTATTTCTGCACGGCCGCAAGCTCTCCGTGGGCACCTTCTAAGGTTAGACATATATCGGTCCGACAACGTGAGAGCGTCATAAATCACTAAACTACTCCTCAGGAGGATACAGCGCTCATGCCGTGAATCGATGATTTAGAGCGTAAGTTTGACAGTTCCCACGCGTTTAGTAACCCCTACCTTCTGCATCACACTATATAATTATCGATTACCATCGCCGCTCACTTTCATTAACGGCCCCTGCCAGTTACTCCTGTTTTATCTGGCCTCCTGCACTGTCTAATTCATACCAATTCATTGTTTTATCACGTGACTAGTACACAAGAGAATGCTGTGTCAGCCCCGCGGGCATTAATGGCTTATTGCTGATTGGATTCATGAGTACAATTCAAGTTGACTCATTCCTGCCTGGTTGTATATCTCTTGCTTCGGTTCCAACGAAGCTCATCTGTAATAACGACGGGGGTATTCCAAAAGTTCTGAACACCACCCGAATAAACTCCTGAAGGTATAAAGTGGGCTGGCGCCTTGGTAATCAGCAGTTATTGACAAAGTTGACGGCTCTATCTCTTCAAACCATAACAACAACCACTATCTCAACGCTATTCAAAGGGCTAACAATTTTTTAAAGCAAGTAATGGAACCTGAAGACAAGATCTGCTTTTCAATAACGGATATGAATCGTTAAAGTTCAATGTTCGTGGCTATTAATGACTAAAATTAACTAACAAGTTCAGATCTGCACGAAGAAAACGAACAACTTGAGTGGCTATGAGCTACGATTGTAGCTCATATACGCATATATACCTTGAAAGTTTGTGACGCCGACGTACAGATCGACTTACATAGTTATATCACCACATCCTTTTATAATGACTGGTTCCGGAGTGATTTCACATCGTGTCTGTGGTAAGTACGCAACAAAATCTATCTCCCCTGTCTCGTTCATTAAAATAAACGAATTATGGCATCGCAGTAATGTAACGGGAAAAACCGTACGTCCCGCATTTTTTTCTGATGAGCTCGTGATTCATTAAGATTCAGTGGTGTGTTCGCAGCCGGTTGCTGAAGTTCAGTTCTCCGGGCCGATGCGATCCTCCTTCTAGTTTCATGCTGATGGCAGCCCTCTTGGAATGCAGTCGGGGGAAACTGGCATCAGTACAGAAACAACAAACATGAGGAAAAACGAGACCTAAGCGGCCTGTTGCTTCTACCAAGTAGGTAACTGTCTAATAATGCTCTAAACTGCAACCTGGAACAAGAGTTAAAGAAAACAGGCGCCCATTCTATGGTGAAAAAAGTTTTGTCTGACAGGATTTTGAGGTCTTTTTTGGGAAGTTTTCACTGTGACCTCAACCCATTTGGATCTGTGGGAGCTGAAGATCAAGGTTTCCGAGCCGATAGTCCTATGTAACATTCGAAGGGTGTGCTACGGTTTCAGCCAGAGCTCACCGTACATGTCCGCACGGATTTATGCCCTTCAAATGACAATACTACGTATTTTCGAGCAATGTTCGGTACAAATCTCTTAAAAAGTTTGAAAGAACGTGGTGATTGTCACTAAGCTTATTTCCCATTTGTTGAATCTTAAATCAGAACGCTAAGAAGAGTAACGAGTTTAAACTAGCATATATGTAATCTGCCCAGTGTAGAGACACTCTTGGTTTGCCACGTATTCTAACTATTTTGCTATTTATTCTGACTGTTGACACCATTGACATTGTTTGGCCGCATGCCTGTATTTTCTCGTCTGCTCGACCGTCCAAGGTTGCAGTTACAATTGCAATTTCCGGTCGCTAGCTACTGGTCTGTCGCACTATGTTTCTGTTGTGCTTTGCTTACAGATTGCATTCTCGGTCTCCTTGTAATAAACTTCGTTGTCCCATAATCGGTTTTTCTGGTCTAACTATTGTGGAGAATAGGCACGACTCTAGACAGAAACGTTCTAATCCTCTACACCAGTAAACGTGCATAAAGAACATCAAATCATTGATAAGAGAGAATTAAAACAATCATAGTCGCGATGTGCCACGCGAGCGTTAGCAGCTAATCGGATAGTAGGTGAAAGTTCTGGCCTCGTAAAGGATGTACCCACATACATGCAACTTTCTTTTTCGGTCAGCTCCGAATCAAGAGTAGGCAAAACGATCGACCGATTGCGCAGCCCGTGATGAGCGATAATGTTCTGATGGGTTTGCAACGGGTTGCTCCGCACGTGAAAGCAAGCTGACTGTCCGGGTTAATCCTCCAGTATATAATTGACGTTGATTGACTTTCTGGTTTTTATCCTACTCCTATATACCGGGTTCGTTAGTAGGGTTCGTGGAGATCAGAGATCAGAATCTTGTTTGCCCTTTGTTGTGTGACTGATCCTTCAAGAGGATGCCAGAAATTTTGCTGACGATGGTCTAATCTAGACGAGGTGGACGATCGTAAATTCACACTCAATGGAATCCAGGTGAGTGATTTTGGACAAACAAGACAAAATATAAAACCGGGAACTGAGTATAAGGCACTTAGTGTACGAGAAGCACGCCAAGGATGCAGCCGTCATCAGCGTTGTTAAAACGGTTGTATTTGAAGAGTATCACTTGTGGTATCGCGGCTTCGGGATCACGGTGTTGCAGAGATAACCCGATTTCTGTAACGGGAGCCGAAATGGAGGACTGCCGTCCACAGGAGACATGAACCTCACCAAGCTTACTTTGTGGGCTTTTGGTGTTTTTGTAAACATAACCAAGGGAAGTTTCCACAAATCGTGGGGCCGATATAAGTGTCAATCTCGCTACGATCATGATTTTGAGACTAAAAGAATAACGGTACACGCCGTGCAGTTTAAAACGCCCTGTGTGGGAACAGGTGCTCGGAAGCTACAGCGAACCAAGTGAACAAATGCGGCGAACATACCATTCACCGATAATATGCCAGAACGAGCGGTCCTTTGTAGCACAAGATGACTACACTCCCGGTTCGGCGGCGGCCAGCATGGAGTTCGGTATCCTCAGGCAGCCAGCGACGGCGTGAGTTTGAGCATTTGAGGCGGCGTTTAGGATATTTCAAGTGGCCGAAGCCACGCTGGTCAATCTTGGTGTCGTAGTTCTTTTCCAGTGGGCCGGTCGCCGAAGTTGCATGAAACTACAAACCTCTGCGGTCTCCGAAAAGACCCACAACTAGCTTTCGGCAAAGGCTTATTGGGAACAGATGTACGATGTGTTACTTGCGTGTCCTCCCCATCAGTCTGTCGATTATGATGCGGTATAATGCAGCGAGGCTGCGAAATGCTCAGCAGTGGGTTTGGGTTTACAAGCTTTTGGTCCTTTCGCCCAGTCGACAGGCCAGCAAAAGTCCTGACGGTACTAGTTATGTTAGTGCGCAGCAATAAGGATGTAAATGTAATGTTCTTCTTTAACATTACACTTGCGACCTCTAACTTAAGCAAGTCTGGTGGGAATCGGCCTGGCCGAATTGACAGCTGTGGTGAATAAAACCTCCATCTAAGAGCAAATCCTTCGCCAGGCTGACTGATCCTCGTATTATGTTCCAGTTAAAGGGCAGTCCGTGCCCCCAAGAGAATTAAGTATGACCGGAGTGGTCGTTGAGGCGGGAGTCTCAGCAACAGATCATCCTGTGTGCATCAGAGCACCGTGCTTGCTGGGACATAAAATAATGGGTTTCCCTGGATACTTTCGAGGAAGATCGGTCAAAGTATGTAGTAAATTTCGACCTAGAAGTTCAAAAGGCTTTCTTGTTGGAGTTTCCATCCTGGTTGAGACCGATCGCGTAACAAGCCTATCTGATGTAGCCGATCATGTCCAAGTAAAAGTGGCACAGTGGCTCAAGACAGACTGGACCATTCGAGTGTAGGTTGGACTCCTGATTCGACGTAAGATGGAACGGCCAGTTTTATCTGCGCTTGTAGAGCGTGGATCTACTGTGAGGAAGATTATAACGTACAGTAACAAGAATGCCACATCGGAAGGAATCCCCGTACACATGAATATTAAGATGAAGAATAGGTGAGGCGTAGGAGCTAGTGAATGAGGGAATATAACAAACTGACTTTCAGACAGGCAGAAGATAAAGATCTTGAGGGATCAATTTGTTACGCTCTGAGTAAATCTATCTCTGGGGCGGACCACATGTCAACGCGTTACAGCTGGATGACTACAAGTATAGCAAGCCGATATTGGCTTCGTGATTGTGCGAGATTTGGAGGACACAGGGAGCACGACACAAGGAAGAGAAAATCGAAATAGGTGACGGTGTTGAGAAATGGTAACCCGTGACATGGGGAGCTTGCAACCTAATGAAGTAGTATTGAAGTGGTCTGAATATCGAACCAGAATCAATGTTGGCAGAGGGCGTATTTGACTAAGTTAAGATGACAACATGAGCGTGTCTGTAAGTTAGAATATGAAGTGTTTTAATTTTACCCAGAACGGAACCCTGAGACCAGATATCTGGTGGTTCAACCAAAGTCCTGTGAGCGGTCACATCAAAGTAGGAATAAATTAGAAATGCGAACCTGCGATAAATCTCCAGTAATGTTAGCCAAAATTTAGCGCCAAAGACACTTCGAATATATTCATGAGAATAATTTATTCGAGCGCTTGATGAGACCAAATAGTTTGGAGGATGTGGTTGTCGGTGAATTTTCTTGGCTTCTCTGGAGTAACAGCTCTTTGTGAACAAAAATCAAGTGAAACTGATGTTTAGTCTCAATTTCACAGTGACAACGTGGTACGTCAGCGATTCAATGGAAGTTCTGAAGTCATAATTTTATGCCCGAGAAGTCAGCAACCAGCAGTACTCCTGTTGCATCATAACAGTTACTGCGAGATCTCGAAGCGCCCTTTCCACAGTGGAAAATTACTTTGCGCAAATCTGGTTTAACGTAAGTTTTTGATGGATTCCATGTAGTAAAATTAATTGGTCGATTTTTGAAAGTTTTCACGACTGTTACGGGGGTTTATCTTAGCGATGTATAGTGAGAATATATAGCCGCAATATCGCATTTTGGGTCAAATAGAGTGACGGCTACCTTCAAAAATTGTCTTGTTATTTTACACTGAGGTCGTTTGATCGTCGCCTGCGGCAGCAGTCTGAGGGGAAGCAACTACCTTATACAGTGGTACACGGCAGAGAACTGCACAGAAATATCGGCATGCTCTTCAGTGCAACTTGGGTATTGATTGTTTACTTTCAAGTGCTTTCCATATGCTTCCTTGTGTGAATCCTCTGGGCATAAATGAAATTAAGAGGAACGAATGACCTTTTTGCTCCCCATTCTGTTCGTCTACCGTATGTCAGTGTGTTCCTTTTGGTTCTTGTATTCTGGGAACTCTAAGGTCTTGGTCATGCAGCTCGGTCCGACAGGCAGTTAAGGTCCACATGCACTGACATTTATCGTGCGTATCAACTGATATTATAGGCATTAGTTGACGGCCACTCCACCTTTGCGTCTTTAACAATCGTACAACACTTTGTACCTCAGAATTTTCCGTTGATTTTCACCCTTTAACTCTTTCAAATTTACATGCAACCTGGTGTTTAAAAACTGAATCAAAAACCCACCATATTCTGAAGTTTGTGAACCATGTGCTCTGTCTTTATTTTTGCCGCCTTTGAGTGAATTTTTCAGAAAGTAACGGTTGATGAATTTGAGTGTCCATTTCAGCGTATTTTTGAATCCAACGGTCTTCATGAATGCGTAAGATTTGCACCCAAAATCTATCTTGAGTCGTACGCGGATCGGATTCACTGGAAGTATCTCCATTCATTTTGTTGGAACACAAATTCAAGGCACCCTCAGGGATTACTGCAGGTCAGTTCCCATAATTTTTGACATAATTTGCCTCCTGTCCGTAATGAAGCCGTGTACAGTGTTCACACCCACTACAAGTTATTCCTCGTGGGCCTTTCCCGGCAGAAATGAAGTGAGCCTCTGTCATGTCCATTTGCACCACGTGGAGATGTTCGGATCGCACGAGTGTGAGAAATCCATCAAGATCATCGCTCGCCCAAGTTCTTCAAACTTAACCGATGTGAACTGATATTCCATAAAAAAAATTGTTTCAATTTTAGAGGTGATCACGGGGGTTTGAATGACTACTTTCTAACGGTCTTTCATGGCTCATTACATTCATCCTCCGTGTAAGTATTCCGGCATTACATTAAGGCTATTAGGACGAGGTGAATAATTTATTTGTTCCATTTAGAAACAGCAAAAATGAGAAGTCCATGGTGTCTGTAGATATACGAAAAACCTTATTTGCGATAAGCGTCAAGTCTGGATACAATTCAAGTGTATCAGGACTCCGGAAGTTCACAGTCAATATTAGCTTATTAAAAACTGTTTATGAGGCCGTTCGTAGTGGCATATTTGACCTGCAGCCCATCGCCCAATTAGGACAAAACCCAGTGCGGTTTTATAAACAACTAAGAGCGCTTCAGTAAAAACCGGGTATTCCCGGTCCGTTTACAGATTCCCGCTTGACCAACAGCAATCAGGAGGCAGCAAAAATCCTTGCTGATGTGCCTGGAAGTGTATTCCTGGAAAATGCCAACGAAAGCACTTTGAAGGTTATTCGCTGAACCCCTACCTCCAGTGTTCTATCTGTTCCCAGCGACGAAGGCTTTAGTTCTATCAACGTCCTCGTGAAGATCGAACTTTTGAACCCTAATAAGACTCAGGGTTTTCACAACACACCACCAAGAATGTTAAAAAATTGTACAAGTACCCTAGTTGTGCTGTACGATTTGATATTGTTGGACCACAACCGGAAACCAACCGAGGAAATAGATACATTCTTGTTATGAAAGATCTCTTCACCAAATGGTGCGAAGCTGCGTCAATGCCGAAAGTAGACGGCGCAACAACTGCCAAGTTTATCTTTGATCATTGGACCTCGCGCTGAAGTACTCTGACTCAGTTGCGTTCTGACCGAAGATCGAATTTCGAAAGTGCGGTGATGTATGAGCTCTGTAGAATATTGGACATAAGGAAGACGAAGACATGCACTTATCATCCACTGGGCAACGGTGCCTTGTAGACGTTCATGAATTCAGATAACAGTAGATCATGGGGCGAAGCCGTTTCTCAGTGCCTGCTCTCATACCGTGCTAGCGTCCATTTTTCTACAGTACAGTCACCACATTACGTGTTGATAGGAAGAGGGATGCGGCTGCCATCTGATTAGATGGTCCCTCGGTTATCGCCGAAAAATCTGCTGATGTCGAATTACTGCATCCAGTCACGCGATAAATTGTCAAGGGCATATACGCTAGCACTCGAACACTTGCGAACAGCTCAGCGAAGACAGCCTGGTGATAAAGACTGGCTACGTGCTGAAGCGCTGGAAACTGGAATTCCCAAATAAATGTTTCGCGAATGGAAGGGACCATACATCGTGCACGAAATCATTTTCAAGTTCACCGACACCATGCGTGAGGCAAACGACAGCCGGTATGGGCCCAGAGTGGTACATTTTATTCGGTTGAAGCCGGATACTGAAAGACGAGATCGACCGATCACTGGAGATGATTTGAAAGTAGCTGGGGAGTGCACCGTATCGCCCGATAGAGGACTGGCAGAAGCACTGCGGCCAGTCCTTTCGACGGAGTGAGTGGAGTAATAGCATGCACTGTGCCGCCATTTATTTACCGTATATATTCTCCCTTTCGCTTCCTTTCAGGTCCTCAAAAAGTGAGGATTTAACGTGTCCTTGCACTGAGCTGAAGAAGTTGGCCAACTGGAGGCTGAAGTCAGCGGCCAGTAAACGCGAGATGAGCTATGATTGGTGTTTTATTCACGGACTGGGGAACCCCGATATATATATGGACGAAGACGATTTCGGATGCGCCTTCGGTATCTGAGTTGTGCTTATATACGTTTCTTGTTGATTCATGGCTTTTCTATTTTGAGAAGTAGACTTGATTGAGCTCGATTGCGAACGTTGGGCATTGTGTGTACTGTGGCCTGTGACTGACCCAGCTGGAATATTACTCCATGAATATATCGGCCAGGAGGTGTCCTGGCGCGGATCCCATTGTTAAGCCATCTATCTGCCAATACAGCACATCGTCGAACATCACTCGTACACTAAAAGTGCACCGGAGCAGAAGTTCTTTCAGTTTCAATGACGGTAACCTAATGTCGATTCAGACAGACATGTAGTCACAGATAAAATTGACAGTTTCTAGCAACGGTACGTTTGTGAAGAAAGACATTACGTCCAATGAGCATGATTTCTGTGAAGTCACATTAAAGTTCTATATGCGATCAAAATCTTCAAACATATCAATTAGACTGGGCTGGACAATCGCCTTTCGGAGAGGTTCCAGCAGTTTCACTTGCCACTTTGCCGTTGAGTGGCAAGGCGAATTCATCACATCAGGTATTGGACGAACCGTACGCCAGGTTCGTGTACTTTGGTAGCCCATGTAGACGGGATATAGTAGAACCCTGGGGTCGTAGCTGCTCACGAGTCGTGGAGGTTATCAGCTTCTTGTCATTTAATGACTCACGGCACTCAGTGATCTGATTTTCGGCATACTCGGTTCTGTCTTTTTCGGTGGCAACAATACAGAACTTGGTATGGTATGCTAGAATATCATTCACCTTCTCGATATAATCACTTCTGTTCAGGATTACAACTCCAGCTTCTTTATCTGGTGAGCTGAGTCGGATATCTAGATTCTGCTGGAACATCTTCAGTGAGGCTAGGGGTTTCCTAGTTAAACGATTCAGCGATTGATACACGGGTTCGAGGCAGCGACCCTAGGTTACCGGATCAAGTCGGTTTTCCTTGCTCAGTGTCAGCGGGCGTCGGCTGATCTGAAAGGAGATCATTGAAAACAGGGTGTAGCACCGCTCTTAGGGATTAGAGTGAATACCAAAAACAATGTAAGATTACTCGTATAATGCAGCTTTAGGTGAATAAGAATCAAGCAAGTATTTAAAACGATCTCTAGAGGAGCTGCTGACGACCTCAGAAGGAAGGCTTCATCAACAGTCAACAACACTGTGAGAAAAAAACTGCTGCCTAAGAAATTCCCGAGGACGAAGTTTGAAAAGCTTCCTATTATGTTCTCGTCGGCCGTCATTATTCGTCACAGTGAAGAATTGTTCTACAAGACCTACTCTAAAGAAGTGTGTGAGTATTAAATCACCACAGAGTCTTCGAAATATAAGTGGATACAGGTCAAGAATTTCACGTCGAGACTCGTAAGTAACATTACTCAGGCTCGCGACTACCTTGGTTACCATGCGCTGGACACGATCAACAGCTAATGTCTTTCTTCAGGCCGGTATACACGACCTGATTGGCATACTCGAGGAGTGGTCTCACATATATCCGGTAAAGTGTTTGAAAAGCTTTCTTGTCTATGCGGGGGGAAAGTGCGCCTAATCATCATAAGAGCGGAAAATCCTCTTTGCCGCCATCTCACGATGATACGTGAAGAACGGTTTAGACGACAAACAGATGCTCAGATCTCTCTTCAGATCGATACTCATGATGTTTACTGCGCTGGATGCGCTACGAATCATGGAGGCATTGCCAGAATCTCCACCGAGTGACATGTGAGAACATTTATTGTCATTCACTGGGATGCTGCAATCGTCCGACCAGCGCTTGATTGCGTCAAGATCAATCTGTAGCGCACTGGGATCAGTGGCATTCCATATTTTTAGGTCGTACGCGTATAAGAGGACGTTGCTGAAAATATTGTTTGGAAGGTTGTTGATGTAAATGAGGAATAACGAAGGACCTAGCACTGAACCTTGGGGAACTCCCGCAGAAATGAAAGAGAGAGACGAAAAGTCTGATCCGGTCTTGACTCTAACAGTTTTATTGTCGAGAAAAGAGGCAATCCAGCGAAGAACCTCTCCTTGAATACCATAGGCTTCCAGTTTGTGCTTCAGGGGGCCGTGTGGGACATGGTCAAAATCCTTGGCGAAATCAAAGAAGATAGCATCTAAGATGAGGTCATTGTCTTTGGCCTCCGTCATGTTATGCATGACCGATTAGGAAGGAAGCCATGCTGGGTGGAAGAGAAAAGATTATTTGATAAGAAGTGATCGAGCATGGCACGCTTCAGTAGGCGATCCATCATTTTGCACGGGATGCCAGTGAGACTGATTGGCCGATAACTAGCCGGAGAGTGCTGGTCACCCACTTCAAATATGGGTGTGACGGTCGCCTCTTTCCATGCGCCAGGGAGGAGGCTAGTCTGGAGTGCTTGCTTGAACAGCTTATAAGGAGGTTCAGTCAGACTAACAGCTGCTTCCTTGAGTATTCTGGGATGGATCCTGTCAGGACCCATTGCACTGTATGAATTAACCTTGAGTAAAAGGTGTTCAACATCTAGCACAGAAAACTCAGCGGTCAGGAGTGGTTTCCTGAACTTCTGCGGCGGTAGTAGAGGATGCCAGCTTGGGGATGCGACGTTGTAGACTGCCGAGTAGTACTTCCTGAATAACTCGGCCACTACTAGGAAGTCAGGTGAAATCTCCCCGTTAGGCAGTCGTAAAGAAAGAGCCGAAGGCTTGTGATTTCGTAGTCGTCGCGTATGCTTGAATAAGAAGCTTTTGTTCCCGCGTGCTCTGAAGAGGATCTCCTCTTGTACGAGTTTAGTGTGTTCGCGGATTTCCCGCCTACACCTGTTTCGGACACTGTGGAACGCGCTTAGGTCCTCTGAGTTTCCTGTAAGCTTATGCTTCGCGAATAAATGGGAAAGGTTGTCGAGAACACGATGTATCCTGCGTGAAAGGGGTGGCCGATAAGAGAAAATGCACAGTTTGCGCGGTATAAATAAGTCGTCCGCTTTCTGAATTGCGCTTTGAAAGGTGCGGCAGTTCTGGTCCACGGAGTCCGGGTCAAGAAGAAGTGATCCTAGGTAGGTTCTCGGGCCGTTAAAATCTGCCTGAATAATGTTTCGAAATGTGAACCTTTTTGCTGGTTGTTTTAACCAGCAACAGATAAAATCAAAGGCTAACGGATAGTGGCCACTATGTCCAAGTGGCGGCTTGATGATCAATCTGTCTACCAGGTGGCTCTCACTGGTGATAACTAAGTCAAGCAGAGAGGCAATCTGACCAAAACGGTGCCGTGTCGGAGCGGTGAAGTTCTGTGACCACGCCTTCCGACGTCTCATCGTCGATAAGGAAGTTGAAAATCTGCTTTCACGGTCCTGATGAGAAACTGATAGCCAGTTTATCTTGGGTGCATTAAAGTCACCAATGATAAGCAGATGACTAGAGCGTTGTAGAAGGGTGTCGTCGTCGGGGACGTCTGAAAAAGAAGAAGGAAAAATGACCCCCACTAGGAGTGAGTCTTGGCCAAGCAGTGGTAGTCGAAGCCACAGCGTGTCACATTTATCAGAGGACTGAAAGCCACCAATAACCATGCGTGTCGGGAGACGCTGCTGAAGAAAAATGGCAGAAACCCCCCTTCTCCCTCGGGCAGAGTCAGTCCGGTAAACTGAATATCCCGGGACACTCAGCTTACTCTCACTGATATCACCTGTAAGCCGGATCTCCGTAAAGGCAAACCGGTGGGGTTGGGTGTCATGAGTTAACTGTCTGATTTCTGGTGATTTATCGAACAAACTCAAACAGTTCGTATACATGCATCTGAAAGCTACTTTCTTGCTGGATTTCGCGAGAAAATAGAAAGGATGATGTGAGGAAGAGCCTGGGAATGAAGGTCTAGAATTGAGGAGGGTGGAAGGGCTGGAATCGGTCTGTTCTTCCGAGTTGTTCTGACGGCCATCCTTCGAGGCTGTGGACGCGAAATCACTGACTGTGCATAGGTCAGCGACCCTACCGGGCGTTTGATCAGCATTCTTGGCGCTGTCACTTGCAACCTCTGCGCCCCTGTCAAATTCCGCTGCTTGGAAGTGTGTTTGGAAGTTTTCACCCACGGAAAATTTGCTGGGCGCGGGGTTTGGAAGACGGGGATGTGGGCCAAATTGATGCTTTTTGAGTTGCAGGGAGCGGCTCTAACAGGCTGCTTCCGGAAGGAAGGAAGAGTATTTTACTGAGCAGTTTGGTGAGTTTCGGGGTGGGTAACTCCGAAGACGGTTTTTGCGTGGTGTCGATACCATCAATGCTCATGTCTGTGACTAAGGCGTCAGTCGTTGAAACGACCATGCAGACGGTACCTCCGCTTTCCACGATAGGCACAGGAGTCTGAGGGGATACTTTGAGAGCTGGAACTACGACTTCAGTCTCCAGTTGTAGCCTCTGCTCCGCAATGATTTTTGACTTTGTCTTAGTTCGCTGTTCACATCTTGCTCTCTCTTGCTGGGAGCGGTCGAAAGATACGCCTTTCAGATGGGCGTCAGCGGACTTCAAACCTCTGTTTTTCCCACCACTACCTCGAGGCTGAGCATGGCTGACAAAGTTACAAAAGGCCAAGTGACTTTTTGGTTGTCTTGGCCCGCAGCCTACTCGCAAGTACCAGGTTTGTTGCATCCGGGGAGAAGGAAGTCCCTAGGACTGTTTTAGCTAGCTCGGGTGGAGAATAGGTCGTAAGGAAGAGGCCACATAAAACAACTCTCTCTTCTCCCTGTGAGCTCTTTCTTTCATTTTTACTGCCGCCTCCCCTATGTGTGCAGTTGATAGGGCAACTGCTTTCTTGGTGATTGCAACACCAGGTAGAGCAAGCGCTATATACTCATTCAGAGAATGTAGTTCCAGTTTCATTTCGGACAGAGCCCCTTGGTACTCCTCTATCTTACTCTCCATGGAAGCGATATAAGAGATACCGAGCTAAGAAGCGCCCCACATATACAGTCGCAGGTTTTCTACGTCACTCCGCTTGACGTGGTGCGTGTAATACCAGTCAGCTGCGAAGCAGTGCCTTGCAATTCGTCGAACCTTCAACTCATACAGATGTAGATGAGAGATGAAGAAGCTAGCTGTTTGTATTGGTGTTCATTAAGACCAGTGCACTTAAAATGGCACTGCATACCGTTTTGTACGGACATTTTACATCAATACCGGCCGCAGGCGCTTGCTGCTACAGACGGTGTCTGCTGAGTCCCAGCACTGCCAGACCTGACAAGGGTCATTGTCGACAAGGGTGAGTATTATGCAAGGAGGCTAAAAAATAGTAAGGAAAATATCGAACAAGAATAATACAATACGCAATGAGTTATGCTATACGGCAAGGTATAGCAATGATCGTATATAATTTTTTGATGCACTGGGCACCAAGATAGCAAGAATATGAATGGACAATGATTTATTTGGCAACTGTGTTCTCGTGCTGCTGAGCAACGTTTTCGCGACAATCCTCCCAGACTCGAAGTCTTTCCTGGTTGAAGTCCTAGTCCCGTGTCACCCAGAAACCGGGCAGTCACAAGTCAGATACCTCCTGGATCTGCAAAACCCGGTGATACCGACTGAACCAATATAATTTCTGCAAAGCGACCTTAACGTTTGAAGGTCGCTGGGTTTTTGATGTGCTTGTTTTCGTTTTCAACGCGGTTGGTGGGAAGATTACCGAACAATACTGTAGCCTCAAGTTTATGCGAGACCCAACCTCTTTGATAAGGCATTCAAGTGTTCGCAGGATACTGGCAGGCCTCATTACTGATAGACTTCACGGCCTGCACCAAACTATTAAACTGACCCTTATTCCCAGTGATGATCAATTGAGCCTAATAACTGGCGATAACTTGGAGACACATCGTGCAGTAAATGAAACCGGCAGAATACCATGGAAACGATAAAGGTACGAACAACAGACATCCAAGACAACATTTAAAGCAGGTGTTCCAACACTATCTTATAACTTGCCCTGGTTTCGTTTGACATAAGTGCGTAAAAAACGTTACACCCACTCCAGCATGGCACGCCATATTGTGAAGCCCGCCATAATTTAACTGAGTAGCATCTACTAGAAAAACATCTCCATACCTTGGACACACTTGGAAAGCACTTCTCGGCGCACACATGACGAACCTTAACACTTTCTCCCGCAGTAGAAGTCTATAACTGCCTTCCACTTCCACTTAACCCCGCAACTTTATAATTTCGTTGCCTCGTGCGTAGATTACGTAAATCGTGTTGACGCATTCTAATCCCGTACTTCTTGTTCACATACAGCCTGATTTCACGAGCACTCTTAAAATGGCTTATCACCTTACACGAATGCAGTTCATCGTCAACAGCCAGACGTCTATTCCTAGGATACATATTGGGCTTACCAACCTGAAAGTTGTGTGAGTGAACAAGGTTTGCCCTCTCGATTTGATATCCATCGGTGCGATAATTAATGACCGAAGGTGCTTGACATATGTAGTCTTCAAAACTACAATTTGTCACATCAGTTGAGTAAATAAACATTGCTGTTTGGAAGGTTTTGTTCGCCGTGTAGTGTACGCATTTGTACACCGCACTTCCTTACGGGCAACCTGGCTCCAGTTTTACCCCCCCTTTATGTTTCTTAGCCCTTCCAGCTACCTGCGAAATGGTAATTAGAAAGCTTGTGCAAGTTTCTCGTTGAAATCTGCGCAAGTCTCCCATATACTCTTCAAAATTTCTGTACTTCACTTTGAATATTCTTGCAAAGATGCTGTCATCGTCCACTGCCATGCTGATTCAACGTGCGGAGGTGATTTGCCGATAATGAACCATTCAAACACTATGTGATGTCAGATGTTATCATATTAACCGATGCATAATGTTTTTTTTGTGTCTGGCTTGTAAATATCATTTGTATCATTTTACTAAAACTTCAGATCACATCCGTCCCATTGGAGTTTTCCAGTTATTCGTGTACGAAAGGAAAATCACCCCCCACAATATGTGCTTTCGATGTAGGCCGTGTGTTGGGGATCTTACAATCAGTCGATAGTTACTCCTAAATGCCTTGATTTTTTTCGCGCACGGATATTTCGGTGAAAATCTAGAATTTCTTTGCTTGTTTCGATTTATTCTGACTCGTTGTTGCCTGTATACAGCCCATATACTCCGACCATACATGGAGCCCATAATGTCACTTACGTATCAATAGGTATAAAATGAGTGTGCATGCGTTACTTTATTCTGATACCTCATTTAGATTATTCAGGACTTGCACCGTACCTCCTTCTATTCAGATGTTTCATTCCTGTAGTGGTGCATTTTTTCACAAACCACATACCTTTTTTGTAATCTTGCTTGTGTTCCGTAATATCAAGAGACATAGGAGACCTAGGTGTCTTAGTAATCACCGCGAGAATGACGACAATCAAATTAACAGTTCATTTTTAACCGCCCAGAGCAATGCACATGTTCACCAACTTGGCGCATTGAGGCCCATTAAACATCCTTGCAGCCCATGCGATTTAGGTGTGAGCCAAAAGTGACAGAACACAGAGCTCGATTATCGGACCTTTTCTTCTCACCCATATAAACGATATAACCTTCTTACTCCTTTCTCCCGTGCTGCTATCCGCAGTACTCTGTTGGCTGGCCTCGGACAAACCTTCGTGATCTTAATGTCTAGAGATGCCAAGTACTCAACTTCCGATACATTTTTGGCGCTCTGTATTCTAATGCTAATCTTAATGGCAATCCACTCAGAGAGGCTTGAAAACATTCGCTCCCAATATTTCTCCTAGCTGAATAGAGAAAAGATCTAATATCAAGAAGGCCGACAGGACCTTGACAGTCCCCATTCCGCATGATTTAATCTTCTCTGTAACGGCCTCATCCGACATTATATTGA
Source organism: Paragonimus westermani (assembly GCA_008508345.1). Classification (NCBI taxonomy): domain Eukaryota; kingdom Metazoa; phylum Platyhelminthes; class Trematoda; order Plagiorchiida; family Troglotrematidae; genus Paragonimus; species Paragonimus westermani. Next base: position 185,506 of record QNGE01000946.1, on the reverse strand, counting down.
GAGTGGCACTGCGGTTCGACCTCCTTGTCTCCGGAAAGACGAAATCTTACACGAGGCTCCCCATCGAAGAACAACTACAACCTGAGAATACACACAAAGTCTGCTTAAAAAATAACGAAATTAGTGTGTACCCGCTCGAGTTTTGAAGACCGTAGTTTGGTTTGTTGTTTTTCTGTAATTCTCATGTAGAGCTTTATGTAGCACCTCTACTCACATTCCTTTGAGGTATCATGCCCTCTCCAGATTTCCGACACAATCGACTGGAATTTCTGCATAACCGTTTCTTGTTGCCTGTTTGTAAAGTTTAGAACCCTCTATTAATTCTCCATTTCCTTTGGCATTCGTTTGGATCGTTTTTTCTCTCCTGTCATTCGAATACTGATCCCATGGTTCACTGCCCCGATGTGCGCACATCTTGAACGGCGTGCTTTCTGCTCCCGTTGCCAACCCAACGAGCATCTAGTACCTACGTGCACTAAATGAATTTCTCCCAGATACACGTGATAAGAACCAGATGCGAAATGAGAATACAAGTAAATAGGAGACCCGGCATGTGCTATCCAAACGCTACGGCTCATCTCCCAAACGCTATGTATTACCCGATACAGAACAACAGTTGGACAGGTCGAAGATCCAGCCGTCGAGTGCACGTGCAAGCCGGAACTGTCTATCGCTTCACTGGCGCACATAATCCAACAAGCATCAAACAAAGAAACACGATCGCATTCATTGAGCAGGGTGGCAGACAAACGTTCTTACGGTCTTAGGTACAGTATGAACCAGTATTTTAAAAAGTATTTTACACCGTACTGTAGGCAGCCCGGGGTTATCTCTAAGCACCACAAAACAACTGGACAGAAACTAGGGAACACTCCTGATTTCAGCTATTGAACTGTCTGTATCCTACGCTTTAGAATTGCCACCCACAACCCCTTAATACCACGGTTACTTCCAAAAATAAGGCAGTGCCTGTTCTGCAGCGTTATCGTAGGTGTCGTCTCATTGTAGGCAAACCATCTCATCCTGATCGTTACTAGGAGAAACATGAGAGGATGAAACTCGACAACCCTGTTCGCCTTAGTATCGTTGGTGAATTTAAGAACACAGAAACGATTCGGGGTTGGCGTTCACCTTTTAACGATTCACTTCATTTACATTGAAAAACTCTAGGATTTTCCTCCATTCTCTTAATGGGAGGCCTTAACCTTCCAGAAGTAAGCTTCCCTCTGTTCTCGTGAATCATTTTCGAGGGTTCCAAAGCATCATCCCTTTCACTCAATGGATTCCTCAGGTTCATCCTTGCGTGTATGAGGTTTTGCACGATGGCGGAATGATTGCAGTCCTTTGCGCCTTGATTATTCACTCTAGTGAGAATCTGATGGTCAATAATTCTAAATACATTGCCTCATCGGGTCAGAATATCGTGCTGTGATTTGGTTCAATCGCGTCTGCAGCACTAGACTAATCTGTTCAACCAACACTAACGGTAGAAACTATCGCAGAATGAATGTGGATACACCACGTTCCTACTTAACGCCCGAGGCTTGGAACGAATTCACCCTTTTCCACCCGGTTCACGAGCCACGCACCAAGTCGATGTTTTCTCCATAGCCGTTGAGAAGTTTGTACCATTGACAGTTCTAAGAAACAACACTTAGATATCTCCTAGTGTGAAGATTGCATCGTCATAACTATCACATTCGGAGATATACTCAAAGACCGAGGACGAGCTGTAGTTGATCGAGGTGGTCAATTTGTTGGGATTGAGATTGTCAGGGAATGACCAGAAGTTAGTAGACGTAAAACGCCGGTGATCCCACTCTTTAGACGCGTTAACTGCGTTGAAGTCGACATCAGACCTCTCGGGACGTATGATCTGATCTATCACGCAGTTGTTAGGCGACTACGTTGTTGCAAACAATCGGATTCGATAGCGCAAACCAACGATCTTGCGTCAGGAGCCGAAGAGTAAGAGGCACGTGTGATAGGCTTTATTCGTCTAACAGTTGGCGTGTGACAGCTGAAATGGGAAGAGTAAGTAGATTGCCAACTCAAAGATGGAGGAAATGTCACAGAATATTATGGCACTGTCTGCACCTCGAAATAATGTTCGCATACAGCGTCTAAGTTGACAGGCTGGATGATTGGTATCGCATCTACTAATGACATCAGTTGTCGGTTTACGATGGACGGTAGTTTCAAGCGTGCCATCAGGTCTTCCTATTGTGGTGGATTGTCAGGCCGGAGGTGCGAGTTTTCGAGCGCCTGGCCGAACACCTTAACGCGTTGGGGAGGTACGTTCAAAAGCCTACCGCGATCGAATCAAGAACAACGTGCGCGACCGGATGAGTCATCGCTCGACTAGATCGGACCAACGGGCGAGGCAAGGCAGACGAAATACGACAGACGGCCAGATCGGAGGCGTGGTTTTTCCAACATTTAGAGGAACATCTCGACACGATGTTGGAATACGGTCAAGGCCAACACTAGGTGGATGGCGGACAGCACGAGCAGCCGGACGAGCCATCGCGCAATGAAATCGGACAAACAGACGAGGAATGGCAGGCAGAAAACCCCCGGTAGAAGGCGCCGATCACACACGTAAACCGGTTAGAAGTGCACACGACGTGTGAACGGAAACCGGGGGTGTTGCGGGTTGGAATTACGACTCATAAACGAGAGAGCGCGCGTTGCATGTGACTGGCGATTTGGACAACAAGGATTGCGCTTTATTGGACGCCTTCTCGCTACACTATGACCGACGCACCGAGAAACGCCAGACATGAATTTTCTTCACACGCAAGGGTTATTCCATTCATTACGCTATTGAAACAACTGCGGAACTGGTCAAGCTGATTTGGGCGTAAAACAACAAATGCATCCTGCATATCGAAACCACACTTTGGGTTTAAATGTCTGAACGGATTCAGACAGGAAATACATCACTACAGTGTCCTTAAGTAATCCCGGTGTCGTTAACCCATTGGTGTGCCTCTCTTCTCCCTCTCTTCTTCAAACTGTAGATAAGTCTCCATCCAGAGCTCCACCAACTGAACCAATTCTTTTGAAGAAAGATTCGTTCTGTTGCGGGGGCTGTCGTCCTCACCTGTCAGGGGCATCAAATTTTCGATTGCAAGTTTCTTCGGCTTGCTAATGAAAAGCGACTTAACATCGAAGGAAACCGGTGTATCGTCTTCCTTTTACTCCAGGCTATCAATCTGTCTCAGGAATTATGCTGAGCTGTTTGCGCCATGCCATAAGACAATCATGATAAAAAATACGAAAGAGAAACTTTGTCAGTTGATATTTCGGAGCCGTCCTGGAGGTAACGATTGACCTCAATGGCACTTGATCCTTGTGGACCTTTGGTAGCCCGTATAGCCGTGTCGCTGATCCCTCGATAGGTCTAGGGTGTTTAACTTGTTCTTCTGTGAGTGGTTTATTTTTTGAGGGCCGTCACAGTTCTGGCGATTCGGGTCCTCAGACCTTCCGTAGGTTCTTCTGCGACAGGTTCATACGTTGCGGAGTCTATCTTAAAGACCGTTCCTTATCTTTGTAGTGCTGTCTGATTAATGCGACTATGACGTTGCCTTTGTTTATGATGGGATGACACTGTGGTCTTTTTTCCTAAGTGTCCTCGGTGCTTTGTTTTCGTTAGTTAGGATATTTGTTGAATTTCTACTGGTCAGTTGTTGACACCTCTTTGTCCTGTCAGACTTCTACATTTGCTTCTCTGGACTACTGCGTCTGTGCAAATTCATTCAAAACATGAGATGAATTCTGTTGTGGAGGCTTCTGCATAATAGAATTTCAGACTTCTTAACAGAATAATCTTCATCGAGTATCAGTTGACGGTCTGATAGGCTATGTACCGGTTTGGTGCTTTGTTTCTTGGGCAGATTGAAGCGCTGGAACTTTTTATTTCCCCGATCTTTTAGTTTTGTTCTGTTAGTCTGTTGATAGTTTCATATCTCCTTCGGTCTTGTTGATCCATTCAGAATCGAGTAATTCGGTAGGTGCTTGCTTGGATTTTTCACTTTCGCCTCTGTATCGTGTCAGACGGCAATGTGCATCGTTAGTACATTCACGGTGCATTTTTTTGTAGCTCCTGGCTATAATCCTCGCTAAACGCTGATGAGCATTACTCGAGTGACCTACATTCGGCACGTAGTGCATAAGTGCGGCACTGACTCGTTCAGATATCAGCCACTGGGTCTCTGTTCGATCATTGGAAATTCTCGACGCTCGGCGGGATACTGCTTGTAGCAGCGAACACAACTCGGCCAGTAAGGCCACTCACTCGCAGCTACGGAAGCAACTACTAGAGAATCGCGTAGTCTTGTGAACACAACGCGCTAGTGAGATGGAACAAGCCGCCCAAAAGCTTCTCCATTTCATCCGAGCAACTGGTAACGAGAGGCCAGATGTAGGCGAGTAATCTGCAGAACCAACATTTAGAACGCTCGGCCGAGAGCTTTCAACAGCAGTTCGTATTCACCAGGGCAGGAAGAAGACGTGTGTTGCGATGTGTTAACATTCTGTTTACTCTCATCATTCGAATACATACGACATGCCAGTGATACACATCATACAGATAAGGACAAACAAGGACTAGACACGCCTACAAACACGCCAAGTATTATATACTCACTGCCATGGCAACCCGATAGGTTTTCTCAACCACAAAACGTCGGCTGAGTGTATATCGCTTCACAGAAAGCCAGTAGCCTTGGATTTTGATTGTACATCAATAACTTGATTGAGTTTAGTCGATCAGATTGGTGACCTGTTGTCATGAGGCGGTTAAAAGTCGATGACTTTGGACTTCGAGCAGTTCTTTCACCAGTTGGAGGCTGGTGCGTCATCAGTTATCCCAACCATTTTGGGATGTGTTCAGTCATCCGTTATGATAGTCGTCGATCTGCTCTGCCAAGTAAGTGCCACTGCAGCTGCAAGTGAACTGGTACGCAACATGGAAGACAAGAGTTTGACACGCTACTTTTGCTATTGCGGAGAACTGGTCCGCTGGCGGTTTAAACTAAGCGCAAATGCACGGCCACGTACGTTCTAGCCTGAGCAGACTTAAGTTTGTGTTTTATGTTGTTGGCTAGATGGCCACCTCTGAATGGGAAAGTTGAGAAAATATCCTCTCGAAACGTAAGTATGGGTTCAATGTTTTTAATCACCGTATTATGTGCCTCGTTGAATTTTACGAGGCACTGTAACGGTTCGACTGGCCACGTGCGCTATTGACTACGTCTTTGAGCTATATCTGAGCTCATTGGGTGGTTGACGGAGATGTTTTCTGGGACTGTCTATCGAGAAAGAGTGTGATGGAAAAATATATAAACATTCTGAAGGCAATTCACTGTCAGGCATCGGGCAGGGTTATCGCTTATGGCAGCGTATCGGCGAGTTTCTGCGTTTCTTATAGGGTGCAACAGTGTTGTTTAACCTCATTCACTGAATTTTACAGTAGATGAGATCCTAGAGTGTGCCGTGACAAACATCGAGTATGATGATAAGGATTTGCTCTCCGGCACTGGACTTTGAGAGACAGAGTATGTAGATGACATCGCTGTGATCTTCGATGGATCACAGGAAACTCAGAATGCTTTAGACATATTAAAGGCTTCAGTTCGTCAGTTTGGTATGGCGTTTGATTCTACTAAGTACAAAGTGCTATTGCAAGATTGACAGGACTGTGCGTCTGCTCCTACCTGAACAGCTGGAAGTAGTCGAGAAGGTTGTGCATCTTGGGAACTGTATAAGCGACGCTGGAACGTCTGATGAGACCAAAAATTGCACAGCAAAGGCTCGGATGGTGTTTGCTAACTTACGCTGTCTCTGTCGTCGACGTTATCTCAGTTTTTGTGAAAAACCGAGTGCGTAATGCCACCTTAGGAACAGTCATGTTGAACGGCTACGATGCCTGGTTCATTCGTACCGGATATTTTCACAATGTCCGTTTGGGACCATCGGTATTCCCTAGGCATTACTGGCATGTAGTGGGAGCATCGTGTCAGTTATGACGAAGTTCGCAGGCATGTCTTCAGGACAGATAAATTCTGCCAACCCTCAGGCATATTGGTCCTGTTTTGCAGGCTTCGTTAACTTGGCACATCTTACGAATTTCAATTTACATTCTGCCGCATCGTACCTTATTTGGAGTGCAAGCGGCTGGAAGCGGCATGGATTGGATTCGAGATATGACGGCAGTCACTCTGCAATTTATTTCAGTAAGGCGCTTCCAGCTTTCTGGCCGGAGTTTAAGGAACACTGAACATTTTTGGTGGGAGACACTTTCTGATGTGGCGCTCATGCATCCTTGGGACTTTTTCCTTATCGTTCTCCATTTGTTTCCCCCACCTTACAGAATACTTATTTTCCTCATATTTTGGCACGTTCGCCAATCCTCGCGGTTCTTCTACGTTTTGAATATATGTACTTATATGTTTGAAAGTGTTCTGTCAGTTTGTAGAAGAAAACACTAACATTCGACTTGTTAAATGCTGATACACATGCGACGCCAGTTGATTCGAACGTGTTGACGCCGAGGCGCCTGAAACCTTTTCGGGAGCTCACAAACCGTTATTTTTCTGCGTTTTCCCCCGCTAATTCAGGGCACTACATTATACCGCTGTTGGAATGGTAGTTTGAAGCTTACGAAATGACCCATTCCGGTTATCGATAACTCATTGTTCACTGTGTACGCAACTTCCTCATTCATTTGATTGTTCTTTATGGTAACGTGGTATATCTTTTTATTTGTACGATACGTCTTGTAGAGTCGTATTTTGATATACTTGGTCGCCTTCAGTCGTAACCATAACGGTTGGGTGACTCAAAACACTATGACGCCTACTCAAACGGTATAACAGTTGCGTTTTGTAAGTTCAGCTGCAACGTTTTGGTGGTGAAATCCCGTTCAGGATGTTATTAGTTTCTGTGCCTCAAGTTAATATAGAATTCGATTTGTCTTGCGACTCTCATTCTTCGTCCTAAACTGTTTTCCTTAAGTTTTGTGTACGGTGTGTAGATTAGCATTCTTATTCTGGAGGTTAGGGTTTGTAGCTTTACAGAAGGACAAGTAACCTTGTGCTTCAGCAAGTTTGCCATCGCTAATGCGTACTGTGCTACTGTTCTGCTGAGAGTTTCGCACTGTGAGCTATTTAAAAACGCTAACACCAGACCGCCATTCACGTACATATTTTCAGCAGAAAATAGTTCTGTTGCACCTCGTGCGTTTGCAATTAGCCGGATGTTTCGGGTCTATTTTTCGATTGCGAGATACTCCCATTATAAACTGCCGGTTTAAACCTATGAATAATTGACATTGTGTCGGTGTCTATGCTGTAGAACTGTGAGGGATTTCAATAAAATGGTGCATTCGGCACATACTAACCGGGCTCTTCACACTAAAACAAAGGAACGTTTTAGTTAGTACCAACTTGCTAGGTTCAAACCTGACAAAAGTATACACATGGAGATTCAAAGGTGAGCAGTTCAACGATAGCGTGCGTGTTTTCAGTGTACAACGTGATGTTACTTGAGTTATCTACAAACTTTCATCTGGCCAACTAGAACCAGTGAGTTAGTCCTCCTACATCACGTTCACACCAGTTCACTTTAACATCTTTTCCAACCTGCAGCTTACGAGCTTGTTTTTATTGGTCCGTTACCGTGGTTGATATTCCCTCGTCGTAGAGGGCTTTTGACATCAAGTGTGTCCACCGGACTGATTATGTTGGACGATCTAGGTAAACAGAGCGCATACCTTTGTGTTGACTGGCACGAATGCTTCTCAGTGGTCTGACAGTGAGTGTTCACCCACTTGATTCGATTGATAGGTTTATTGACAGACTGTTGTATAGTGTCGGTGGTCTAACGCAATGTTTTCGTCTTCACTGTTTGCCTCATTTCATTGTTGAGACCTGCTTTGTTTGAACTATCATGTCAGTGCGACTGGGTTGTGTTAAACCAGACTGCTGTGAGACCGAGAGTTATGTTAATTGCGATCATTATCAAGGTGTGGCGAGTTACCGGCGCCTGTCGTAACTTTATCCCGTCAGGTGTGGGCTAACCGGATGTTGCTAACTGAACTAGTGGGAAAGATGCTTATGGACTGCAGACGTCACCAACGCTTATTTCTATATGCAGAATCCAACTAAGTTAAACCAGTGATGCGGCCGCAATAGTTGATGAAACAAGGTTGAAGTTGAACCACAATGTATAGAAAGTTGATCATCTGTAAAACGACGTTTTTTGAACAGTTTAGAGAGTCCTGAATTACATGGCGGTCAGCTGCAAAGAGTAACACTAAACTTTGTTGACCAAAACAGGATTTGCATGATTTTTTATGGTCCGATTGATCACAGCAACTCTGTAAACTCATATATACTTCATTCTATGGAAACATGAAAGAGTGTTTGTATAGTTCAGGCTGGTGAGAGCTTTTGAACAAAAATGTGATTTGTGGCGATGCTCTTTAACACGGCTTTTGGAGGTTCCACAGCTTGGTTCCGTTGTTTACGAAATAAGTGTGGCCCGACCTTAGTTAAGATGCTCATTGGAGCCTTTGTGATATTTATTTTAAGTGTGCGGTGAACGGGCAACCGCCTCGTATGTTGAACTGCTCTCACTGGGACGTTTCCCGACCTATACTGCTACCTTGACGTGGTGGTCGGGCTTGTGTACTGTTTTGATCCGGCGGGCTATGCTGACTAGGACTCCGGTCCTTCCAGGTGCAACCTTGTCAGACAGGCCAAAGGGGAGCAGTCAGACGAAAAGCAGTTACA
>QNGE01000946.1:151814-169238 GCA_008508345.1 Paragonimus westermani | reverse complement strand
TTGCAGCTCGGTTGTTTGTTTGCAGGGTGTAGGCACCTTGATGTTGAATGTTTGAATATGGACGTAGTCATTTTCAGTAGTCAGGTCCCTTCCCGTCCCCTTCTTTTTTCCTTCTCTCTCTTCCTATACCGGGTTTGCTTTTTCTTCATTGTTGTGTGGCAGTTAAGCATTGGTGTGAACCACTGATGTATTGCTGTCTATGATGATGATGATGATGATGTGTTGTATTCAGTCATTTTTCTCTCATTCGTTAGAAATTAGGGGTTCGGCAGAATACTTAGGAGCCACGGTGTCCAGTAGGATTCGGTTGTTGGGAAAGGCAATTTCCCAAAAATTTGCTATATTTTCCAAGGGAAATGGATGCTTCTATTTCGAAAACTCACGCCCGCCATTGTTCTCGAAAATCCGAGTTTCGCGCTTACTTTTGATCAGCCGTTGGGTGTCCTAGGACCAAGGCCACGGGAAACCTATAAATACAGCCGCTGTGACCACCCACCGTTTTGCCTTCGGGTTGATCAGCAAATAAAGCCCGTTTGAAGGTCGTCTTTTTCCTTTCTTGTTGTGGGGTTGTAAGTTGCGAGGGTTGGGTCGGGGTACTTGCGTTCTGATTATTCGTGTCGTTTGCAATGTCGTTGCGTTTCCTTCGTGATCGAGGTACTGCTCGCGGTCTTTGTGTTCGTTATTGTCTTCCTCTCTCAAGGGGTCGTAACATCGGTACAAAAAGGTTCTGGAGAAAATGAAGAGGTGGTTGGCCATTCTCTTGTAGAAGTCCTGTAACCTTTACAACCACGATGGTAAGCTGGGCGAACGAGTGAATTCAGGTGTTTACCTCTTAGTTTTGATCATCCGATCCACTGTCGTTGGCTTACTCGTGCGTTACTTCCTTTGCACAATCGAACTCATTGTCATACTAGTGGAGGGTCGGGAAGATGTCCAGTTCTGTAACAAGTGGTGTTTTTATTTTACTCTCAGGTTAGGTTTACCTGGTAAGTCGGTAGAAGGTAGTTGTGGTTTTGATCGTCTGCGCCCATCTCTGTAAGAAAATCAGTAAGTTATTAAGCTATCTCGGTAAGTGATAGAGACTTGACTATAACATACTTCCGAAGTTCGTAACGTATTCCTAGATAAAGTCTCACCAAACAAACTGACTGAACTGAAAGTTGTACCATTGAAGGTTCATGCGATAACAACGTTAAAAAATAAAATTGCCTTGTCATCCTCTGTTTATGAGAGGAAAGCTTTCAGTGCTCAGTGTGTTCCAGCCCTGTTCGTCCCGATGTGGTCATTCAGTGCTAATTGTTCTTTGGGGGGAATTTTGAAGTGGCATATTTTTCATTATTACATCTTTAACGAATAGTCACTTTTCCACAGCTCTGAGGATAATCACTTATAGAAGTTTGGTTTTTTTATTCATGGCTTTAATTATCTTCAGTTTCTATGGATTCTCAAGAGCTTTACGACAAGGGTGGATGCTAAAATCAGCAGTTTTTAGACACTTGCTAGACCATTGAATTTCGCCCCGATGACCTCAGACGCTACTAACTTCGTTTTGAATTTGGGACGAGAACTTTAAGAGAAGCTCCCGTGGTTATCCTTCCAACAACTCTGTTGTGTGATGAAACATGTTAGTGACCTTCTCAGCACTTCTGGAAATCAATGCACTACCAATGAACCAAACTAGGTCCTATCCAGTTGATGTCTGCGTACTTAACTAATATTCTCTACCATCTGATAAGTGAGTGCAAAATTCATAAAGTGATTTGTATAAAAGCGGTCTTACTTAACAGAAACTGAACTGCATGAGCTACCAACAAAGACCAGTGCGAACTCAAAGATAAGCGCTAACTAACTCGGATTGAAGGAACGGAGCATGGGATGGGTCGATGCAGGATGGCATCCTTGAGAGCTGTGGTCCTTTGTCATGGAACCAAAATTCAAACTCTTGTAGTGTGTGCGAACACGATTTCCGGGAGCGAATAACAGCGCTCTTCGGCAACGTCGGTGTTTTCACGTAGTATCGTAACCGTTGCTACTTGCAGTTGATTTCTGCACTTCTCGCCACAATTGTCTTCATCTTTACCATCGTCAGCCTTAGTTATCACGAATTCTCCATCTATTTGCAATCACGCAGCTGATCTGTCCTTTCCGTTGAACCCGTCTACATCGAAACTGTTTTTACTCTAATGGTACTCACTGATTAGTAGTTGCTTACGTCCATCAACTCCACTCATTACCCGTTCCAACAGTTCAAATGAATCAGGGATACAGTGACAACCAGATACCTGTGCGTAATCTGTGCTTTCTGCAAGGTCCCTAATACGATTTCATACATCCTACCAGAGTCTGATTAGGAATACTTCCAAAGTCCTAATCGGTGTCTCTTTTAACTGACAGTGTTGTGAATCCTGATCAAGGATGCAAATATCTCCGACCTTCTTCAAGGTCTGGAAGAACTTTCACAGTCCTTGCCATGACTGCCTGATAGGGTTATCGCAGCCCTCATTAACGCTCGTCTATTTAAGAACGTCGGTTCCTCCCACAGAGCTGCAACATTTTCATCTCTCTGTTTGAGGTAGTGCGTACATTAAAAATGACCAAACATACGTCAAAAACAGTGACAAGCATATTTATGGAAATCGCAGTACAGGAAATCATTTACAATGGCTTATGAAAGCATGAATCCGGGCCCGTTCACCGGCTACACCCCCTCCATTCTTGGAAAATCTTAATCGATACTATTTTACTCACCATTTCACTTGTTCACGAGATTGTGTAGAATGATGCACAACCCGGTGCCTGTTCCACGATCGAAACTATTGTGCATCTGAGCCATCACGGACCATAGAATCCTGTTGGAAAATGTCAGGATAAGGTGACCTTACAAACAGTGCTCTCATGCTCAAAAATAAAACAGCAACATCGTAACAATGTGCGACTTCGACTCTTCTTGCACAGTTGCTGCTTCTCTGCTGGGATTCACTTACCAGCCTTCAATGTAGGCCAATATATCTACTACACCGCCACTGTTTTTTCTTCATAGAATCCAATATTCTCATTTAAATGGGTTATTGAACATTCGATGATGAAAATTAAATACCACATATTCGCCTTGTAAATTTGGTGTGTAACAACCCGGAGAACTTTCAAACTGTGCGAACCAACTTTGTTCGCTGGTTGGTCGTGTAAATGAAGCTGAGATAACGATGTTGTAAGCTGTTAGGTGAGTAGTGTTTAGGATCACTCCTGTCTGCTTTCATCTTCCTTGTAACTAACGTGTTGCATCTTATTTATTTGTGTTAGCTGTAAACTCGTTAACCCACCTGCTTCTCAACCACTATACATTTAGACTTTTCGTGTAACTGAGCTGCCAAACGGCTTTCTTGCTTCACGCTCGCTTATGTGATTCATACAGTTTGCACATGTTCTTCACACGGTTGTACAATGTGCTCTAGTGTTTCGCCTGTCTTTTGACTCGTATTGATTGTGTTGTTTAAATGTGAATACTTTCAATCGCCTGAATCTGACAGGATGCTCTTGCTTCTAAAAAGGGCACCAGTTTCATGTGTGCTGTTCGATTCACTCTTTCAGGATGTTGAATAGATGAAAGGTGATGTAATGAATAAGGTAATATTGATATTGCTATACCGTTAGTTTTGTCGTAACACCAACGTCTTGTTAGTTCTCTTTGTTTAGCGAGTTGCGAAAGGTCTGAATTCAAAAAAATCCGGCATATATTTTAGTTTCCTCACGCTGGAATTCATTCGACTATTAATGCGTGCATTTTCTTAGTACGTTTTTACTTTCATTCAACACTAAAGGCAAGACCACCGTGTTATTATTAATTTGTGTGATTCTTCGATGTTCCCTCGTGTTATTGGAACCATTATATATTTACACTGTATTATTTCACTTCAGTTATTTTAATAACCCCCAATAAACGTGAATTATTCATTGACGGTGCCTGTTTTTCACAAGGGGGTGTTGCTCCGTCATTTTCAGTTCAATCGCCTGAGATACGTGTGCAACCTGTTGCTGTCCAAGTAGGATCTCAAAACTCTTCGCTTCTATTTATTTGTTTTGGTTTTTAGCCAATTCAAGCATCAACAGCTTTTCCATGAGTACGGAAGTTAAAAAAACTCGAGCTTCGATAAAAAACTGTTTCGCGCACTTTCAGGTGTATGAGTGGACTCACCAGCGTTGCACCGCACTGATGTAGTGATGTGTTCGCAGGATTTTTTTGCTTCCGTCGTTATGCCAGGCAAGTCCAGGCATGGATGTCACCAACAATATAAATCTTACACAACTGAGGGCAACCTGAACGTTATTTGTAAATCATGGAAGAGACGTAGCTATCAACCTAACGGAATGCTTAAAAAACGGAGTAAAACAATATGGGGGACGACTGCACTTTCATGTCCCCTCTCAAAAGTGTGCCGCTCGCAATCTCGACTTGGTGTAGTCAGAATTACAAACAATAGTCTTTTCGAACCGTGGACACCTTTCCCGTAAGCATAAATTCTGTTTAATCTGTCACGTTTTTCATTCATGTTATATTTTTTGAATTGCCAGCCCTCCGAACACAAATACTTTCAGTTTGTCAACCCTTCCAAACAGACTGTGTGGATATGAGACCATATTGCCACCGGCTGTCCACCGCCATTTCCTACTCCTCCCCATCCTACTGTCCGTCATAGCCATTGTCATTTTCAGCAGCATAAACCCAACTTTCTACCCGAAATCAGGTATTCAACATCAGGATGCTTAAATTCAGAGCAGTAGTTTCTTTGCATTTTTTTACTGCCTTGCTTCATAAGTAACCCTTAATTCACCGGCACTTCAGTCACACAACGACGCCATTAACGCCACTGCAATTTCAACTTCCAACTACAACCAATGCGTCACAATCGCCTCCGTCACGAAGACAAACGGGTCCCACAGTGACTAACCTGCTAGCGATTATTTCCATTTTCTTGTTCTGAATCCTCGTTTGTTCACCTCACATTTTTTCAGCCTTTTGCACCAGCGAGCGAACACTCAGCACGATGGGCGATTTGCTGGCCTCCTTAGCACGTAGCCTGCTAATCTATGTCTGTTCAACCTTAACGACAGTGAACGAACTGGCTTAATTCCAACCATATACAAGTATGAAATATACACACGTATATACCCGTACACGTATACATGCATTTATGCGTATATATGTATATACATGCATATTTAATGTAATTGAAAATGGGACGCACTGAGTAGTGAACGGTTTATTGCGACGTTTCAAATCCATACTAGGATCCGTTACCAAACGAAAAGATGTGTCGGAAGAATATATATATATATATATGTATATATATATATACGTCAAATCTGATGCAGTTGAGTAGACCTAGGTGACATAACAGATGGAGGTGAAAATGAAGACAAAATGGATATAATATCAAAGCGGATACAGCGTATCACAACGGCAATGTCATTGATTTCAAGTTCGCAGCCTTTCTGCAGGTGTCTCTAGCCACAGGTTGCTGTTGCCCCTGGGCCTCTGGCCAGGCAACCCTCAACGCCTCACGGAGTCAGATCTGGACCTTACTGATGTCATCCCTTTAACTTACATTGACCACCTGGTTGTGGCTTCCAACCTTCTCACACCGTTCGAATGCGACACACTGCTAACTTGCTGGTGATTATGTTTGCTAATCAATGCATATGTCTACGATGTACTGTTTTCATCCGGCGGGCTGTTCTGACTGTGAATTCGGTCCTTGTAGGTTCTGCCTTTTCAGATTGACCAAAGGGGATCAGCCGGACAAAAGGCAGATGCGTTCGTTGTGGATGGTGCCGGTGTGTTGTGTTTTGGTTCGATCTGATGTTTGTTTTCGCCTGTTCTGTTTTTGTATGCATCCGTTTGGTTCGTCCGTGCAATATGGTTGTCCCTTGTATGTGTGTGCTGAATCTTTTGGGGTGTGACTGTCAAGCCTGTTCTAGGTGGTTGATGCTGTTGCGTATATATGTGTGTGCGTCACCTGCTGCCTTGCGATACAAGCTTTTGAGCCAAAAGCTTTGGTTGAGGGCCCTAATAGCCCTTCTGTTCAGGTCTGGCCCACGTAAACCATGATAACACAACATAAATCAAATATCATACTGCATTGGCCGTCGTACAGGATAAACCGGGTAGCTCTATCTGTTGCACATGGCAGGGTGGATAGGCGAAAATGTGCTTCTGCCGGACACTCACTCCCATACTGTCCCTCCAGCATGAATCCCCGAGCAGATAATGTTCACTTTAATCTCATCACCTTGGAGACCAACCTGAGACAAGCCCGTGGATGCAAGACGCATCCATTGAGACATGAAATGTGCGTACGCTGCTGGATCGATGCAGCGCCACAGGACTGCCGGAACGGAGAAGCGCACTGACCGCGATGGAACTGCGTCGCTGTGGAATCGACGTAACAGCCTCGAGTGAGACAAAGCTTGTAGACCAAGGTAGGTTGCAGGAAACGGGTGCCTGGTACACTTTCTACTGGATAGGTTACCTGGCAGACGGTGCTCGGGAGCATGGTGTCTGTTTCGCAGTCGCTGATGAAATCAATGCTTTGATGACATACGAACCGCATTGCATCATCCCTTGAATGCTGTCCATGCGCTTGTGACCCGGTCGAGGTAAGTGTGCTACATATATTAGTGTTTATGGTCCAACTACGTGTTACACTGATGGTACAAAGGAAAAGTTCTATGGCCAGCTAGCTGCCACAATCCGGTCGGCGCCGGTGAATGATCGACCATTTGTTCTGGGTGGCTTGAACGCTCGCATCGGACGCGACTCGGTAGCCTGGCTGGGAGTCTTCGGACCCTACGGCACTGGTTCAGCCAACCAGCACGGTGATCGTCTGCTCCGCCTGTGTGCTACTCACGAGCTGGCTATCACGAACACCCGATTCCAGCTGGATGCGAGTGATATGATGATGCGGACTCACCCACGATGTGATCATCATCATTTGCTTGACTGCATGATTGTGCGGCAGCGCGACATTTGTGAATTGCGTATCACACAGGTGATGCGCGGCGCTGGATGTAGCACACTTCATAAACTGATCAGGACCAAATTATTTATCCATGTACGTAAGCCTGTTTATTGCAGATCTTTTGGACAACAGCAGACGGTGGATGTCAAACGATTGGAGATCTGTGAGACGAAGCCTGCTTTTCAGCATGCCACTGCCGTTCGTCTACATGACGCTTCTGTATCCACCGCCGCCGAAGGTATATGGCAACACCTTGAAGAACATATCGCGGCATCAGTCATCGGAACGATCGGCTTGGAACGTAAGAAATGCCCAAACTGGTTCGACGACAGTAACGTGGTTATCTCCGGCTCGGTACAAGACATGAATGCCGCGTTTGACACCTCCACAATGGACCCAGATAATGATGCGAAGAAGGCCACATTCCGGAGTATCCGTCATCAACTGGTCGAGCGTCTCTGAGAAATCAAGGACTGCTGTTGGAGAAATCAGGATGAGCGGATGCGGGGCTATTCCGATCGCCGACAGCACAAAGAGTTTCACGATTCGTTCAAGGCGATCCTCGGTCCCTCCATCCACTCTACTCAAGCACTGATGGACGTGGACACTGGTTGGTTGTGCACTCAACCAGAGGGCATCATGAAAGCATGGCGCAAACATTTCGGTAGCCTACTAAACTGCCCCGCTATCATTGGTTGGGTGACCGTGAACAGCCTGCTGCAACAGGCCATCAAACCTTCACTTGCTGTCGTCCCGGATTTGCTAGAGTTGTAGAGCGCTATTGATCAAATGCGCAACTGGAAGGCTGCAAATGACGATAGACTGCCAGATGAGATCTCGAAGAATGGCGGACCGACGCTGGTGCACTCCACCTGGGAACACGAAGTGATGCCGCAAGACTTCAAGGATACCCACACCGTACCCTTGTTCAAAGGTAAGGGTGGCAAACAGTGCCCCGGCAACTATCGGGGCATAAGTTTACTTAGCTGCTCAGGCAAGTTGCTTGCCAGAATCCTTCTGAACCGGCTGAATACGGAAGTCTTATAAACATGTTCCTGTGGAAAAATACGGATTCCGGACGAGTCTGAGTACGATCGACCTGGTGTTTGCTGTTAAGCAGCTTCAGGAGGAATTCCGGGAACAAAACCGACATCTACGTACCCTCTTCGTAGACTTCACCAAGGTCTTTGATTCCGTGAGGCGTTGTGGACGGTGCTTGGTAAGTTTAGATGTCCAAGTAAGTTCGTCAATATGATTAGATTGTTGCATGTGGGCATGAGGGCGAAGGTGCAATCGTGTTGATCTACCTCTGATGATTTTACATTGTCACTGGCGTGAAGCAGGTTGTGTCCTAGCCCCAGCCCAATTTAGTGTATATTTGGCTGCCATGATAACAGTCACTTTTCAGGACTCTGAGGAGGACGGCGTTGAGGTAAAGTTCCGGACGGATGGGCATCTGCGGAATATTCGGCGTTTCGGTGCCTCAACCCGGTTACATACCTTAACGATGCGCATGCTTCTGTTCGCAAATGTCAGAGCATTGTTGGCACACACCGAAGAAGAACTGCAACGCCTGGCGACGTCCCCCATATCCGTGGCATCCAAGTTTGGATTGGATATCAGCACAGGTAAGACGTTTTCTTTCTTCCAACCTTCTCCGGGTAAAGGTGGTGTTTCTGCACCTTCCCGCTCAAATTCGCGTCAATGGAGACATTGTCGATAACTGCTCGAATTTCTGCAACTTGGGTAGAAATTTGTCGACGGATTTGTCCGTGGACCGCGAGTTAATAGCTCGTGTGGCGAAGGTCAGTGCTGCTTTCGGACGTCTTAAACCACAGCCTGAAGTCGAACACCACGCCGTATGTCTACCACTTAATGGTGCTGTCCATACTGCTGTACACTTTAGGTAGCTCGTGTAATGATTTGGTCTCATTGTTTCCAACTGCATACACATTTCATCGGTATGCCGTACGAGTTCGGTCGGCCCGGTTGCCCATTTTCTATCACTTAGATGTTCTTATCCCTTCTACCGAAAACGTTCTGGAAGACTACGCAAATGGAATGTACCATGAGGAGGAGGCTTCAACATATCAAAACCTCTCAATTGCAAAAGTATCGACTTGCCTCCGAGGGTCGACGATCTCTAGCCTGGTTTTGGATCTTACGCAAAGGAGACAACCGTTAAGCAAATGACACTAATTGCTTATTTAATGTGAACGAAATAAAATATTTTACGGCACTGTTATTATCCGCCATCTAAAAAATAACGTTATACAGTTGGAACATGAACAACTATGGTGGCTTCCCATAGCGTCCATCCGCATAGGATGATCGATTTTTGTATTCTCTAGGGTTACTGGTTGCAGGGCGGAGCACTGCATGTAATATGGATATCTTACATGTGATATATATATANGCTGCTCGTGCTGTCCGCCATCCACCCAGTGTTGGCCTTGACCGTATTCCAACATCGTGTCGAGATGTTCCTCTAAATGTTGGAAAAACCACGCCTCCGATCTGGCCGTCTGTCGTATTTCGCCTGCCCTGCCTCGCCCGTTGGTCCGATCCAGTCGAGCGATGACTCATCCGGTCGCGCACGTTGTTCTTGATTCGATCGCGGCAGGTTTTCGAACGTACCTCCCCCCACGTTGAGGCATTCGGCCGAGCGTTCAAAAGCTCGCACCTCCGACCTGACAATCCACCACAATATGATGTATGGTGCGTTTCTCTCTCTCAGTGGTTGAAGTCTATAAGCCGTTTCGTGGTTGGACTACAGCGTCGTGAAAATCCACCACGCCCTCAGAGGCGGTCAAAAGGGGTTTTGCACATAATCATTTCTAGTGACCACCGGCGAAGTGCTGAACAGCTACTTCTACCTTGTCCACCGCTTTGCTCGTGATCACTGTGACCAACTGTTTATAAAACTCACGACCGTCGATAGTTTAATCCATCATATACGGACGTTCTTCCAGAGTCATCCCCCCGCTGCGGATTCCCTCACTTTATTTACATTTAATCTTTTCTTTCTGCTTTGAGACATTCTGTTTGTATTTATTTGGTGCTGGATCAGCCGACTGCGTTTGCCGCTGATTTTCTGCCTCTGTCCAAATAGGAAACATTCAGTTCACCCCAAGTTTAATTCATTTGGGATAGTTCGACTTGGGATTATCTTTCCATAACCACATTTGTGATGCCTTAGCTCAATCGCAACCGAATTCCCATTCTGTGATTTTCCGGGCTAGGTGAAGCAGGTCATCTTTTGTACGTCTGAAGTTCTGTTGGGGGACTTGAGCCGGACTAGACGTGAATTGAGTCGCCCACTGCGTGTGCGTCCGCTTTTGTCATAATTTTTGTTCACATGTGATTTCAAACGTACCGAATTATAACTGTTGCCCTCCGGTTTCGCTTACCTGATAGCAACTTGATCAAACTTGAGGTACGGTGTGTAACGTGGTGGTATGATTGTGATGTTCATTGCGGAGAGTTGCACATTGAAAAACTCTATGGTTAGAAGAGTGCTTCATTAATACTGTATTTCTTTTATAGAGGTTGCCTCGTTTCTTCGAAAATCGGTGGCTATAGGGAGTGATCCTTATGAGAGGAATAGTTGCGGTAACGTATGAGTGTTATGTGCGTAACATGAATGCTATAGTTCTCTCGCCCTCGATAGACTTCTGAATTAGTTCACAAGACTTTCCATACTGCACTGCCTTATGCTTTCATGGAGTCTAGAGTTTTCTTTATCAAAAGTTGCTAGGCGCACCACCTTCTGGCCAGTCCATTTGTAACATTCTCGCCCTTCTCTTGCTGTCTTCTACACCTTTTATATCTAATATCTATCTTTTCGAAAGAGGCTGGCTGGAAAGTCTATCTGAATGCGAAGGCTGCGATCAAATGTGATTGATGGTCAACTTGATAATATCTATCTCCTGCTCGTTCTTGCAGTTCAATGCACGTTTTACTTTCATTTATTGCGGGAATCCCTGGGTTATAGTTTTATCCGTACCTTATTCTTTGTGTCGTATAACGTCACGGTTATTGCCCAATATTTCATTATTCACTTCAACTACTATCCTTTTGGCTTTCGGATAGTCTCATTCTTCCCTAGACAAAGGCTGTTTACTCGTTTTCCTTTCTCTTGAACATCCAACTTTATATGTACGCCTACATTGGTTCCTTTTTAATTTGCAATTTTCACAAGTTTTTGTTTTTATCTTCAGAGTGCATACTGTTTAAACGGCACCATCAATCTGTTTGCATATGGTTTTCCCGTAACTGAATTCATCCAGTAACGTGCAGCGATGCAAGAATTCTGTCCGCGACTCGTGGATTACATCGTATTGGTCGGCTCACACTCCGGCAGTCGCACAAGCTCCACTATTCAAGCTCCTGTCATTCTGAATAGATTTCCTCCGGTTGACCACGCGGACTTCGTACTACCGCCAGACGTCGCGCTGTTTTGTCAACCGGAAGGATGCTTCAACACAGTCGGTTCTCATCCACCTCGGAACGGTGGTGACCACAGTGTGCCTAAGCGTTCACCTGTTTCGTTTGTATTCACCTTGACAGATAAGGAGTCTAGCAAGATGCGATATGGTGTCTGTTTCAACTTTTTCCGTCCAATTCATCGACGAACTGGCAATAGAAAGCAAAGTACCACGAACGGGTTACAAACCGAACTCGCATCAGGTGTTCCGGATTTGAGTACTAACGACGGTCCACTGCCTGACAAGATGTTACATGTTCGTGGTTCTCCTATTTCGACTTCTAAACCACATTCACATTCCTCCAATCGTCTCCGAACGCATACTTTGACCTCCCTCTGTCTCATCTCACATCATCCTTTCTTCACAAAATTTCGAGCACTTATTGAATTCTTGCACACGCTGATTCACAAACTGCACGAACGCAGTCGGTCCAAGCTACGAGAGAGGTACGTTCCTTGCTGTTCTCTTGGACTACATATATTGTCTCTGCTTTCACATCGGTAAATTAAACTTTTACCACTCCCTGTCTTCCCTACAGCGAGACGGTTTGGGGAGTTTTAACGGGTGCCATTCCCACAGTTACCTCGCCACTTGTTATTCGAAGTGTCCACGAAATCGAGGTATGGATCTTGCGCTTGTTGAGTGCACCAGCTCCGGTGCCAGGCAAGACCTGTCTGCATGTGAGTTTATGCTGGTTACTCGTATTGATCAAATTAGTGTCTTTGGAATATCATACAGATAACGTTGTTTGATTTATTCATGCCCAGAACTTCGACGCATTTGTAATTACTAATACGGCTTAATCTGGATTCTGTTGGGTGCTACGGATGATTTGATCTAACTTGTCGTTCAATGCACGCCCTCCTGGGATCAGTGACAGCCAAAATACGGTTCCTCAAGTAAATAACGGGTTGGTTGTATAATGATACACACAATACAGCAACATATATCATGTACAAACAAACATGAATACAAAAGATACGAAATGTCGTACATTTGAGCTGACAGTCCAGTGATGCTTTGAAGCGTGAGATGGAGGTTGTGAACACACGCCTAGAAATATGTAAAACAAGAGCAAGCGAAAGCGTTTGCGTTAGGCCATTGGTTCTTCCGCACTGGTGGATTGGCACATAAATACGAAACTGCGAGCTTCCAATATCATTCTCGTTATTAGTTCCAGCATCGTTATTTGTTTTCGCACACACGCTTGTTTGCTGTTAGGCCTAACGATCGGTCCTCCGAAACAACCGTTTGAGGGAAAACACATCCGTCTGCTTCATAGGATTTTGACCTGGCAAAAATAAGTTATATTTTTTTGAAACGATACTCGAATATGTGTTTTTGCTCTGCTCAACAAATGTGACGTGATTATCTTTGAGGATGAGCGAGGTGGACAATCAAAGTGTCGCCATATACTGTTCGGCATACTGATTTACCGATGAACTGAAAATTATCTCACTAATTTACACACATCACAGATTCACACGTGCTACACTTAAGGTATGTAAATGTCTTGACTCGGTGTTTGTGAGTAAATAACCGTGCATAAATATGTATATATATATATGTATATAAATGTGTACATCAGTAGAAATAGTATCAAATATTTCTAATCTTGCTCGTCTAGCTTGCGTCGGGTTTTGTAACAGATGAACCGATGTGCGTGTGGTCTGTTTCTGGTCGATTCATTGGGGCTGTGAATAAGCAATACCGTATTCGTCATGCCAAATGGATAACACACCACAGTACATTTATTAGGTCAGGCCCGCTGTCAGCCTTGCTTGTGAGTTGTACATCTTCCACACATACACACTTCTTTTTCAGAGTGGATCAACTGAAAAGTTCATCGGAGTGCGAACGTTCAACTTCTTACTATCCACATCCCTATCATTTATAAGCCATGCTGAGCTGTTGCTTTGAGATTAGCACACCACTTGCCTTTCGAGCTTTTCTTTTCATGGGTTGGTTTTATTTTAACATTGGCCTACTCACGGCGACCACACATCGGCCTGTTCTTCGTCTTGTGGAAATATATCTAACTTCTCAAGCTGCCCACTTATTGCACTAACCAATACGATATCATCGTCATTGTCCACATCTTTAAGTTTGTCACCTGGAAGAGGTTGGATAGCACCGGTTTACTTACTTCTCAATATCGTCTCTAGAATGTCGCAGCAAATTTTGTGAACGGCTGCAACTGTTGAACGCTGGTGTCAGTTAACAGTGGTTCTAACAAATATCTGTGAACGTTTAGTTGTCCTAAAGTCTGTTTAACGATTGGACGGACTTAGCACACTTATGGAGCATACACTTCTGCTGAGAACTTGTCCAGAGAACAGTTTTATAGACAAAATAGGATGCCCCGCAAACTTACTAACCCAAACAATGTATGTTTCCCCAACTATCTGAACTCTAGCTGTTGATGTCAAGTAAAAATTCACTTGATAAAGCCGAGGCCAGAATGGAGACCAGACTGTCTTTCCCTTGTTTGAACTTCTGATAGTGGAAGAAGTCTACGGAGAAGCAAGGTGTCTAGAATGTTCAGTGTTATGAACATACAGCTTATTTCTCTATGACCGAATGTAAACCCTCGAAAGAATACGCTGGTTCGTCCACGGTATAGTAATGAGTCTGATAGTAATCGGATTCTCTTCGTACCGTTTAACACGGAAAATCTTGGTCCCAAAAACAACGCGACTGTACCCGTTAATTGCGCCCAAGACAAACCAAGAGAAGGGTGCAAAAAGCAATTTCGTTCCGCTCCAACAACGTGTGAGAGAAGGAGAAAATTACAGGGTATTTATCCAGTGCATGGTGACCTACGAAGATTCTCAAATCAGAAAGTCGAAAGACACTCACTGGAAATAATAGTTAAGGTCACTAAACCACCAATGAACATAACGGAATAAAGGTCGAACAGGTGAGAAAAATAGCTAGGGTTACCCCTCAACTGTTCACGACATTTCCGGTCATTCTGATTGAAAGGATGCGGTTTTGGACGGAAAGAAAAATGGATCCCCCAACACTAGAATAAACATAACGTGAACCCTTTTTGAATATTTGGACAGCATTTGCTCTGTAAACCAGAACTGCCACGTCATTAAGGTAAGTTGGCTGAGGTGCGAGCAAAGTAGCACCGTCCTAGAAAGGAATTGTAAGTGGAGCGCCTAAATCGGAGGTCTTGGAGCTTGTGTCTTCTTGGGATATCTTACAGACTTCTGCTTCCGAGGGCAGTTCACTGTTTACTGTCCAAGCAGAACGAGTGGTTAAACCCCCTACTTTTAGTTATCGTAATGGTTGGTTGAACAGTAGTTACAAATGTGCTACTCATCGTTCCATGTCTTGGGATAAGTCATATATGGGATCACTATTCTTTTCTAAGATCGTCTCGTCTTCGGCACCCGTGGCTCCGATGGGCTGGAATAGCCTCCGGTAGTTACCGGATGACGCAATTGCTTCCTTGTCTTGGACGCCGTAGCTCTTCTAGATTACACAGTCACCTTTTAGAATTTCCGAAAGTTCTGTCAGTATGTGTTTACAAGCAGCATTGTTCTCACCGTAGGTAGTAGGCTGCTGAAGAACACCCGGAATCTCTGAACGAACTCATGAATATTCAGGTAGGGGCAGTTTTCTTACCGGGCAATTCAAATGATTCAAGCATTGCGTCATGAGGTAGCGACCAGTTGTCCGTAATGTCGTTTGGTACGACCGATGCTTTTTCTGGGAGACCAGTGTGTCGTGGTACTGGCCCAGCAGTGTCTGTTATGGAAATTTTGCTCCATTGAGTCACTTGATTCGAGGGTGTTAGTGTTCACTGAATTACGGGACGAAGTTGGCACTAATTACAGTGTGATTTGAATTAAGGTCAGTGCTCCGTTGCGACTGGCAATCTGTGACGCTACTCTTCCAACGAGAAATCTTAAGTATGCTTGATCTGAGTCCAGGACTGGTACACCGCTGACTGCTAATCCAAAAGTTGGCACTCGTCATGCGCGTTCACTTACCTTACTTCTGGACCCGTCCGGACAACAGACTGGAACACTCAAGTTACCAGCGAGTACTACAGTGTTGGTGATTCTGTCCTAAGGTTCAGGCATGTAGTTACTGGTACACCTTATCCATGGCTGTATGCGAACCATACTCAATCGCAACATAGATGATGAGCCTACGAGGCTTATCTGTCTGATGCCTACTAACTTTTATTGCACCTTGTAGACAGGTCGCATAAAGTGGATCATTGATCAGTGCCCAGTCGCTAGACGTGGCTTTGGTCCTATCGCCGTAAAATAGTCTAAATCAGTAATTAGGTCCGTTGGTTCATCGGATAAGCGAACAATAAGTACGCTTTAATGTATATCGGACAGGCTGCAAAGGCTATTGGTAGCACTTACATCTTGAACGCCGACTTCAGCTAGACAATAGATGTCGATTAAAAGAGACTGCAACTTACGGAACAGTGAAACTTGTTGACCAGCAAAATAAGTTTCTGAACATTAAGAGCGGATTGGTCCAAATCGACCCGTTAAAAAAGTTTTTTTTTAATTTCATGTTAAATTACTAGTCGTCTTTTCACATTTTCTGTGGATTAAATGTTTACGTATCCGGATTATGATTAGTAATCCCTAAACGGCCGCGTTCATTTTTTATCGACCTTTTAGCTGTCTGTTCAGCCAAAGTCTATGATGAAACCGATGGTTTTCGCGCTACCGGACAAATCTCGCCTTCCGTTGGTTGATTTTCCGCTACATCTACCGATCCAATCGTTGGGTATTGCGAGGACACTGCGTATTCTTGTGTGTCTTCTTCTGGAACAGAAGGTAACTTTTATATCCATTCCCAGTAGGCTAGCTTCCGGACAAACCTTTATTGGGTGTTATGCCTGCACTAGTCCATTAATAATTTGTTTGGCTTCACTGATTGTCAAATGGTGCACCGTTGATTTCTTGTAGTAGATGCAGTGTCGTGGATAGTGTATCTTGAAAAGTGATTTCCCCTACATCGTTTTCAGTTCATTTCGTACCTACTGCCGCTGTACTGGCACACGGACATCTCCCAATATCGATTCGTGTTCGTGAGTATTATTCATCGAATTGTCATTGATTATGACAGGTACCAGCTAAAAGAGACCTTTTTTCGGTTGGTGAGGTGTGTAGGCTAAGGGAAACTACATCTGGCACTTTCATTAGTGTCTCCAAGACTGCTTGTTCATTCCTAATGACATTGCTGACTAATAATGCTACTGTTTGAGCATCGATGCTTCCGCCAAATAGCCCTCAAAAATGAAATGATTGTGTTGGTAATGCTTCAGTTCACCGGCGCGCTTTTCGGAGAATGATATTGTTGTGTGATCACTTGGCTAGGCAGCAGGCAACATTTATCTAGGTCACCTACTTTCGCTGTCAGCAGAGCGTTTTCTACATTGAGGATTGCGCATCCAAACCATCCGCGAATAAGCAAACCACGAGGTGATTTGGCAGCCGCTTGTTCGCAGACTTTTAAGACCCTAATTGCTCGTTCTGTTGTTATCGTTTTTTTACCCAACTCACTGCCAGAGGACTGTTGCACGGTGTTGAACGTTGAATTTTTCTCCGTGAATTACTCGCTGAAAAAACGGTCCGAATATTCTCATCAAGTCAAACCTTAACTATGGTGAAAAGTAGTGGACAGCGGGCCACGCTAATTGTTCACAACCGACATAAACTGGTAATGTGAAGTTTACCGGCTCGAGGTATTAAATGTCTAAAAATACTTGATTTCCTGTAGGCTCATGTTTGCACATGACTAATGAATGAAAATGTAAGCAATTTATACGGCTATACAATGTCTGAAAATGTTCACTGTTCCCAGGAGTGAAATTGTTGACAGTTCGTTCATAGAGGATGATTCATCATCATCATCATAGACAGCAATACATCAGTGGT
>QNGE01000946.1:0-149916 GCA_008508345.1 Paragonimus westermani | reverse complement strand
CTCCTGGACTTATTATAAATGAATGTGCCATCTGTCTCGCTGATAGCTTCACTGACAGACGGTCGCCTGGGACCAGTGGCACGGATAAGCTTAAACAGTTTGCTAGTGTTTCCGGAAGCAAAAGCCGTCTCCATCTCTCTAACTTTTCCCAATAACTAAGCCTCACAATCAGCCTTTAGGCTATGTTTCAGTTTCCTACGGACCTCTCTTCTACACTTGTTATATGAACTACCAGGAGGGATGTTCCGTCTGACTTCTAACGACTCCAGGGATTTCTACGAGATGCAATGTTTGTTCATCCCTTGTGCCCGCGTGCCACATGCTAATGTACCTGCTTCATGAATGGCATGTGTGATCTGGGTCCAGGAGCAATCAGGATTTTCGGAGTGAGAAGTAATAAGGCAGGTTTCTAAGTTGGTTTGACAGTTATGCTTTACCAACGGTATAGTCAGTTTCTCAACCGCCAATCGTTGCTGTCGGTGGGGTCGTTTTCCAGCAAAAGTGAGTACGAAACGACAACGTACCAGCGCATGATCTGAATCTAGGTACGTGCTCCAATAAGAACGACAGTCCTGAATGGAACCCCGCCACCTATAACTAACAGCTATGTGGTCTATCTGAGACCAGGTCTGATTCAGAGAGGGAAGGCGCCAAGTATAGCAATGACGCGCACGATGCGTAGAACTGGTGCTGGCTAAAAACAGCTTATGCTCAGCGCACAGCTGCAATAGTCGCCCGCCGTTGCCCGAGCGATGTGATGCTATCCCAAACCTGCCACCTAAACGAGAGTCGGCCTCACCAAGGGGGCCGACCTGGGCGTTCATATCGCTGGCCAGAACGGCTATATCAGAACCACGAGTCGACCGGAGGAGAGCGGCCAGATCCGAATAAAACACGTCCTTGATGCCGAAGTCACTACAGTTAGCTGGAGCGTAGGCAGACACAACGAGAAGATTTCTGACGGTTTTGCGTCTAGAACTGACCCTAAGAGAACCTGCCAAACGGACGGCACACAGTGTACTATTAACAGGAATCCAATCTATCAATGCAGATGCGGCCGTCGTGCTGAGGACTATACCTACTCCCGCTTGACCGGTAACGGCGGCCGGAGAGTCACCTGGAGTGTATAACCAGTATCGGGTAGAAAGTGCAGGTGCTGTCAATTCCATACGTCGACTGCTGTCGTGGATTCTAGTTTCCGAGACACAGCAAACATCGATATGCAGCGAGTCTGACGTTCGTGCGAGAGCAGCCTGTTGACCTATTTGTTTTAGAGTACGATACATACGGATTCATTGGGACGGAAATAGAGTGAAGAAGCATGTCGATACATACGGATTCGGTGGCAATAGAATACATTGTCTACGATCCCACTGGGACATCCATCAGAGTGTTTACGAATCTAAAAGGATCTTTTACAGTGTGTTGTCAGAAGCTGATCAAATGAAATGGGAAACTCAGTATGTCAGATAAACGGGTTGTTGAGAACGCCCTCCTTACATATTTTTGGTTCACCTTTCGCATGCGATGTTAGGGCCCCGGTTGGTGTAGTGTATAATGTGGTATAGTACATACTGAGCTTCAACGATATATCCATTCGCTTATTCAACGTTTTTTCGGCTACCTCCTTTTCTGTTAAATTGTTGTCTGGTGTCAACTAGTCACACTTCGCATCGTTCCACTTTTTTATTCGGGTGTTAGGCAACACAAACGTTAAACTCTCAGCAGTCAGTGGGGTCATGTCGATTGAACAACGACTGTCAGTGTTATATGTGCGTAAACTATTACTGCTCACGCCCAGTTTACTACTGTTATCCTTCTGATCCACTTCCTGTCCAACCAATGTCATCATGCGCCGTGACGTAACTATTCAAATAGCTGCTTTCAGCAAGTGACTGGTAAAGTATAGTCAGAGTGTTAACATACCGCATCGCGTGTTTTAATGGGCGTTTATTTCATTTTCTCCAATGTTTCGTCTATTTAAAATCTTTCCGCTTTTTTCCTTCTTTTTGCTTCCACGAACGGTTCCTAGGGCCTCAGTACTATCCGACCGGGATTAATACCGAATATGCATTTATATGTTTTATAAAATTACTATGTGCCAAATTACGGAACCATTTAAGGCGCGTTCGATTTCGAAGTTATTTTTCAGGCAGATGGTACATCTGACCTTTGTGTTCTGATGTACTATTTGCGGTCATTCGGTTCAGATGTTTCGAACTGTGGTTTGTTCCAACCAAACAGTTAACTCCAAAGCGGAATTGTCAATAGGATACATATGGTGCAGATATGTTTCTTGATGGATTCTGCTTACTTGCTCACAGATTTTCTCATGATATGCTGTGTTTCTCTTTCCACCGCGTCTTCCTGCCACCCTTAATTTTACATCATTCTACTGCGGATTGTACGGATTTCGTGCGCATTCCTGTGCTGAGATCACTTGCACAGGATTTCTTGTAATCGATTGTGGTGCGCCATGTTCAACGAACTAATCACGTGTAACAATTACACTTGGTAATACTTGTCTTGCCACCACCCTATTAGTTCATTGTTAAAAACGTTTGTTCGCGCTAGAACGATCTGAGGTTGATCGCCAGACGATATAGTACATGGGATCAATGGACGTCACACAACTGGAATACATAACCTGTGTAAAGTATGGTAATCGGTTCAAAGTAATCTAGCGATAGCCTTTGATCCTCTCACGCTCCTTCTGGAAACGTTAAAAAAATTGTATTGCTGGCTTCAGTAGTATCGTATTTGTGCCACCATACGATATGCTGGAGTTCACATGAACTAAACATTATTAATCTAGCTTCACTCGAAGTCGCTAGAACTCAAACGGCAGATTATGCAATTGATAGTCGAGTACTAGTAGGTGGCGTGCTTTCTGACTTGTTCGCAAAGTTCGCTGGGAGTGACGCATCGCCAGTTTATCGTTAGTTTCTTCATATACTGGCGTTAAACGGTGGTCACGACACAGCACACAGAAGCTCGGATGCAGTGAGCTTTTTCGGAAAGGCCTACCTGAAAAGTTAACCTGAATACAAACGCTCCCATCAAGTACGCATGATGTTCACTTTATATCAGGGAGTTCCCTCACCAATCACCCGCAGTAAGATACTGACTACTTTCAAACTAGTGCTAGTGGATGTACATTTTCCTTCCTATTTTTCTGACGCTTCAACATTGGTCTACCCTGACATTGACCTATAAAACAGACAGTAGTTCCACTCGATTTTGCACTGAGTTGAATTGCTACCAAATTTTACTGTCAAGTGTCGTCTTTTGTTGTCCTGGCTAGAATGCAAATGAGGCGTACATCACACAACACTTACTGAGAACACTGTCTGAAATGATCGAGCTTCATGTTCACTGACGCTTCCGTTAACGGACTCTGTGTGCTAGTGAACGATCGCTGCCGGTATCAATTGAAAGGAACAGTTGATTCAGTTTGGTGGTTAATCCAGAGTTACGAAGGCTTCGTTTGTACAGAAGTCAAGCCAAATGGGGAACAACAGAAGGAGTGGAATAGTATGACCGGATACGTGGGAATGTTTAAAAAGATTGGAGTAAAGTGAACGAGCTGTACCGGTTTGGATTTTTCTCGCCAACTTTTCACGCCTTGTAAAATAATGGGTAACAATAAAACCAACGAATTGTTTGCAAGGAGTACCACTACAGCAAAAAATACAGTCTCTTGATAAGACACTGGGACACCATGCAAACATTGATAAATCGACTGACTGAGTGAGGTAAAATGGATAGATTTTGGAAGCCGGACATAACGAATTAGAACTTTCTGACTTCGGTGAAAAGGTCAGTAGTATGAGGTGATCATGTCGCGTTGTTAGTCAAACTTGTCCCCGTATATTTCAGATTAAATATCGTCCACACTTGATCGCGGCCTTCTCATCTGGATAAGTCTTTCGGCTGGCTTACTTCGGAAAGAGGCACGAAACTTAAATTTCGCTCTTATTAGGGTTCATCGATATGCACACACATGTACATATGTTTAACAAAAAGAATTCGAGATAGAGATTCATTACGTATAGGAAAGAATGGACACTCATTAAGAGGCTCCTCATATTGGTTCCTCTTCATAAGCGAAAACAAAATGTCAACACATTTTCGTGTGTCAAGAGAGACTACGGGACTCTGACTAAATTGGTGGTTGGGCTAAGTTGCTCAATAGGGTTGGCGAGAAGAATCTAGTCAGCTGTTTGGTTCCTAACACCCCATCCTCTGCACATTTGATTGCGAAATTCTGCTAATAAACTGGCAAGTACGCTATATAAAATGTGAGCAAGAAAAAAAGAGGATTGCCCTCTGTATAATACCAGAACCGTCGTCGTCTGTATACTGCACTTTCCGAAGTCTGGTACACCATATTTACAACCTATCAGCATGCACTATAGAACCGCTTCTACTGTTAAGATGGACGGGAATTGGGAGACTAGGCAGCCTTGTCGCATCTCCTTTGCGATGTCGAAGGTGGACACTGACCCGTCATAAAATTCAGTCACTGCTTAGGCCTCATGACAAATTACCTTCAAGATGTTTACGTGCTTCTCGCCACTCTCTTTTTGGTAACTGTTCCCAAAATGCGGCACTTTCAATTAACTCAACGACATCTATGAAGGTGTCTGTCCACCTTATTCATGAATGGCGATAATGTAGTCATAGAGGTTGTTGACCGGTTTGTATACCTGGGAAGTTGCATCAGCAGCGGTGGAGGTGTAGGGAATGAAATAGAAGTGCGCATCTCTAAGGCTAGGGTGGTATTAGCTAACTTGAGGCATCTCTGGCGACAGAGGTGTATTTCTCTGAAGCTTAAAGGTCGTGTATATAAGACAACGGTGAGGGTCGTATTACTTTACGGCAGCGAAACTTGGCCACTCAGGGTAGAAGACGTGAACCGTCTTCAAGTATTTGACCACCGGTGTCTGCGTTCAGTGGCTCGTATCGGGTGGCACCAGCGTGTAAGTAACGAAGAGGTTAGGAAGCGGGTGTTTGGTAGTGATTGTCAGACGAGTTCTCTTGTCCAATCTCTACGTTTACACAGGCTTAGATGGTTAGGTCATGTATTAAGAATGCCAGTTAGTCGTCTTCCACACCGAGCACTATTCGCTGACACTGCGACCGACTGGTGTAAGGTGCGAGGTGGACAGACAATGACCTGGCGTAGGGAAATGAAGTCGTTCACGAAGGGGTTGGCCACCGTGGGTCGTGTTCGTCTCCCGGGCTGGGGTCCTCGCGACTCACAGAGTCGGTGGTTGGAGACTCTAGGTGAGATGGCGGCTAATCGAGCTCAGTGGCGTGAATGTTGTCGTTGTTTGGCCGAGTTGTCTGTGAAGTGAGTGCATTTAATGACGCGGGGCAGTGAGAGCGGTAAGAAAGCTGTCTCGCTGATGACGCCTTACTCTTATTTGCAGCTCGGTTGTTTGTTTGCAGGGTGTAGGCACCTTGATGTTGAATGTTTGAATATGGACGTAGTCATTTTCAGTAGTCAGGTCCCTTCCCGTCCCCTTCTTTTTTCCTTCTCTCTCTCCCTATACCGGGTTTGCTTTTTCTTCATTGTTGTGTGGCAGTTAAGCATTGGTGTGAACCACTGATGTATTGCTATCTATGATGATGATGATGATGATGATGATGATGATGATGATGATGATGATGATGATGATGAATGGCGACACAGTAGGAATCAGTTTACTCTTTCTGTGTTGAGCACGAATTGCTTTAGGGAGCTAGCCTAGTTTCAGCAACTTGAAATGACTGCTGGCTCAGAGTTTTTGAATCAGAGTCGTCGGCGCTTCGACCAGGGTTTGATCCCTTCTATAAAAAGAGCAAGAGGAAGGTAATCTGAGCCGGATACTTTGCGACACTTCGCAAACCTGACCTCAGGTAAGATTTCTTTATCCAAAGACGATAAAACTTCAACAGCTCAGGGAGCACAATAGATAACTGAAGGCGAGCAACTAGGTGTGCTATTAGTGGAGATGCCCACCCCCTCATCCTACCTGTGTACGTGTGCTATGGATAGGCTCGCCATTGGCCCTGCAGATCGCCTCAGTCTAATCTGGCTTTCTATCACCTGTTGTTCAGATGAGACAAAACAGTTTCCATAGGTAGGATTACAGCGCCCTGCTTTATCTCGACAACACGTTGTGTCCACGAAGTCTCGCTATCTGCTCTGTTGCGAACTGAAATATAACAACCACTGAATGAGGTCTTCTGATGGACGTCAAGTGGTTTGAGGGGTTATGTAGGAACCCCCCCGTTCGCAGCTGAACTAACAGTATTACCACACCTATGCATTGCGTGCGGCAATTCAACGGATGTCAATAGCGAGGTTCTCCAGCGTACGTGCGATGACGGTTGACTTATCTGCGGAGTGGTTTTTATGCTGATGTTTGCAAGCTTGCCTGCTGTTCACAGTGTTCGCTGAGGTTAGATGAAGTTATCACTTTGATGCTTGGCTCACTGTTGTGCTAGCTTTGTTTTCCCTTCCGAGCGGCAAATAAGACAAGTCCCTGATGTGTGTCCGCAAACAAGACTAATAGGCCACCGAGTAGAAACTCATTTAGGAAACCGAGTGTTTTCATTCGGTGGAGTGTAATAAAACAACGATGCTAGGTTAACAGCACGAAGTAGGACTCATAATTGTTAACCAGTTCCTGCGCTCACCATTGTCATGTGAACGGGGTACTTTCCGATTGACCAAGGTGGAGAGGGAGGGGCCTCATCTGGGCCCTTCATTTACAAAAACCTAACGTACGTGGTAAGGGGCCGAAGCACGGAGTTCGCAATCCATTGGGGGATAGTGATCAGTGCTTCGATTCGTACGCCAGGATGCCCAATGCACATTGTGTGAAATCGCGACAGAAGCTGCTCAACTGATTGAGAAGTAACCAGAGAAGGCAGTTCCGGTGTGGTTTACCTGTTCATCCAGAATGTCAAAGCAACAGGGTCGTCGCGTTACCTGTTTTTGCTACCGGGGCCGGTGGCCTGATTGATGCCTACACTTTCTGAGTGAGGTCAGGTTAATCAAGGAAAGCTGCTGCTTAGATGTAGGTGAATGAGTAGCCGATGTCGAATTTTCCACACTCCACAGGTAGGTAATCACTTTGTTAATGAGAGTAAAATGTAGACTTTCTTGTGATATTCACTACCTTGCTTTGCAAACAATGCGGCCAAACAATAATTTTATTCACGTCAACTAATCCGATCAATTATCACTTTCTCCAATTTCTTCATTCCGGGGTTTTTTGGGTCACGAGTCTTCCGGCCTTAAAAAAAACCTATGCAGTCTCGATCCATTGGTTAGCGTAATTGGGAATACTCCAATTCGCAGCTGCGGCGTTGCTGTTGGCAATCCTCGGTCCGACTAAATAATATTGGCGCTATGCAATCTCATGCGGTTCTTTGTTTTGTTTTCGAACAATATGTTTGCCCCGTTTGTTTACAGTCTTGATTTGTTCTGCTCGTTTTGTTTTATCATTCCATTCCGGCTTCCCTTATTTTCAGGTGGTAATCCAATCAGCTGACTACAATAGACTTTCACTATGTGTACTGGCTTTCACTGCCATGCTCTATCCGCTGCAGTATATGTTTCCCATAATCCCCCTGCTTCCTCCATGCATGGCAGAAGCGGAACAAGTAAGTTAGCGTTTGCCGTAGAATGCTCTGGCTACAATGTTTAATTTGGTCTGGCATAAACTGGCTCAGTGATGTTACCAGCCCCGGCGCCATTTTCAGTTGTCACCCAACTACTTTTAAAATCAACGATAAGCAAATGGCTTGCTTTTCCTTGTCGTAGCGCGCACTTATTCCATATCTCTCTGATTGTTCATGCTTGAGCTACCAATATGGATTGTAGAACATAATGACGATCGTAGCCAAAGGAGTAAACATGTTTCTGTGACTTGGCCTCTCTACTTATTTTACAGAACCTATAAAAGCGGGAAATTTTTGTGGTCGATTTTTAGCTAGTTTGTCCGCATTGGTGTTCTTGACTGCTCAGAGTTCCCATATGATTTTCGCTAGTTCTTTTGTGAGTTAGATTCACTGATAAATGTCTGAAGCCCAGGCTTTTGCTGACTGTTCCCATATCCCGTCGTCTCAAGGGGTCAGTGCACAAGGGAACTCGGTTTGCACCTTTGTTTTCGTCCAGTCCCCCCATCTATGCGTTTTTTCGCATTTTGTTTCTTATAGCTCCTCATCGCTCCGACTCCGTACATAATCGGGGTTCCTACGTCGTTTTACGCTGCAAGAAAAGTTTTCCGGATGCCGAAAGATGTATGGGTTGCTAACCTGGACACACAAGAGGTACGAACTGACAGTTTCTTTATAACATTGCTTTGTGTCAACATCTTGCAAGCTTTCAGGATACCAATCTTGGCTACCATTTTGGCTATCTCAATCTTTATGTACTCTTTTCAACTATATTTAAGCAGCTTGACGATGTTTTTTGTTTGCATACCCTTTTTGGTTTAGGGTATCACTTTCACGTGTCTCGATGCTTATTTAAGACGTCCCAGTTAACCGAGTTCAGGCGAGCCACTCTGCTTAATATGTGCACATGGCACTACTACGTCCTCTCGTTCCGTAAGAGCTGACCAATCCCTGTTTTTCAGCCTGCCCATGTGCACATCGGGCATGCAAAACGATTCGCCGTTAAAACTCAGCTAACCCCATGGAACATTTCAAACTGATATAGGGACGCATAAAAGTGATATCATGACATCTCAAACAGGACAAGATATAGTCTTCTTTGGTTCATCAGTTTAACTTTGTCCAGTTCAAAATTAAGGCTTGCGGGTTCAAATTATGCTTGTCCCAAATGTGCTCATCTTCGTTAAATATGCTTCCTCTTTATCAATCGCTTGTTCCAAGCTTTCATACCCTGAAGTACTGGAAGAAATCCCTGATCTCCCGGAACCGGAATACACCATTTTGATTCGACACCTAAACTTGGTGAGTGTTTAGCTGACCAATTCGTTTTGCTTTTTGCAATCGGGGTTCACTTTTCTGGTAACGGTACTCAACGGTGTATTAAGCGCTGGAATCGTTTGCTATGCTTCAGTTGTCGCACTTGGCACCTCTTGAGTCTTTCAAGTGCCTCGTCTCTGTCATGACGTCCGCTTACTATATCTTCGAGACAAAGTAAACGTAGTACAGTACTGTTACGAGCGGAGCCGCATGATATGTGACTAGCAGTCCGTTTTATCCCAGGTGAGCCTGTTTTCGCTTGTATGTTCACTTCCTTCTATTGATGCCCGCACAGTGTGTGTGTGTTATTTGACACATCCACGTTCGTATTTACCCAACTTACTACCGGGAATCGCGTTCACCTTCATGCAACAGATCTTGTCCGCGTTCAAGGTAGGTCACCCGACGACTTTGTGACTTCTCGGTGTCAACGGTAATCTGTTCGTGCACCTAACTTCTCTGAAATTTGTCGTTCTTTATCCGGTTCTTATAATTAGTTCAGTGTTACTGCTTTATTGGACACGCTTACCTAACCTTCCTCATGTTCATGTTTTATCTTAGAGTTCTGTTGGGGCTTTCGTTTGCTGTTATATTTCGTTTAGATCTACTAGGATTTCAGTCTTTCGTTTGAACGGTGTCGGTGGGTTTTTTATCGCTTCAGATGACTATGTGATAGTTGTTCAAGGCGCTACGCACACACACCCGTGACTGGCGTTCCGGCCCGCACTTTGTTATGGTTGACGTGGCACCTATATTCCCGTTCCGTGCGTCCACCTTAAGTAGTTTATTTTGCAAACAGACGAATTCGGTGGCTCATGATAGTCCATCTATTCACATCACCAACGGCCATTAGCTCGACCAAAAGACACCTTGATTCTAGCCGTCATTCATCGTAACAATGAGCGCTCTGG
This sequence comes from Paragonimus westermani, assembly GCA_008508345.1. NCBI lineage: Eukaryota > Metazoa > Platyhelminthes > Trematoda > Plagiorchiida > Troglotrematidae > Paragonimus > Paragonimus westermani. Next base: position 140,014 of record QNGE01000946.1, on the reverse strand, counting down.
AAGGAATGCTGTTATGAAGATACGAGGGAGTTAACTGCAGCTAATAGTATTGCGCATACAAGAACGCTTTTGGCTCCGGTGCGCTGTTGCTTCGGATAGCGTTTCCGACCAACAATCTTGGCTATCGCGAAGTCCTTAACCTGCCGGGCGACACCTGTCACCTTTGCTCAACAGAGCCTTCAGCGTCTTTGTAGTTCGTTGTCACGGTGTTGCCTGACCGGGTTTTTTTTCGACCGTTGGTGGTCGATGAATTAGGTCCTCCGCTAGCATACGAACAGCGTGACAAGTGTCGCAGACCGCGCTTCTGTATTCTGGCCAGTTGATCAGGCATCTGAAATTTTTGATGGTGGACAGCAGCGTTACCCCCATGACCATCCTTCTTGATGTGATCTACTTAGATGGGACTACGATGTTAAAGCAGTTGGTCTGTTGGTCTTTTCATGAACAGGCTACGTCTCCGAACCATTGGGCAAAGTATCACACACACAAGCGTCACAATCCCTCATTTCTTCGACGCCGCAAGTGACGCAGGTTGATAAGGACTTTCACTTCAGCGACATCACCACTTGACGAGGTGATGTTACCCAAGTTCTTGAAATGGGCCGTCATCTCAAACGGACTGCGTGCATTAAAAAACACGGGGAATGAAACACCGTACTTTCGATGTACTTCGTGCTTTGAATATATGAAACGCATGGTCTGCATGCCTTTGGTAAATTGCACGTTGCATACTTTGTTCTTTGTAATCCTTTGAACTGCAAGGAACATGTACACTAGGCTCACTGGGTTCCAAAGCTCTCATTCTAGAATGTCATCTATGGTACGGTTGGACAGACAAGATGAAAGGCGCACCCGGCGTTCATCGTTTGAGCAGATGATCGTCCTTAGGAGTTATCTGTAATCAATCGCCGTGATCGCAGAAGCATACATTGACCTAAGCATAGTCAGTTATTTCCTTGGGACTCATCCTCGAAGGATTTGACCCCAGGGCGCGTCACGAATAAGCGTCGGGTCTACGCACGCGATGGTCACTGGTTGCTTACAGGAGCATCAATGTTCCAAAATCCATCACCTGGTAAAAACGCGATTAATGCACTATCGACCTGATCAAACTCCTGCCCGTTCTTCATGAATGTGGTTTGATAAACCAGTACACCATCAAACTTGAAAGCTATGGGGACAACACTCAAATCTACGTTTTTCACCTGGACTTTGGGAATAGCCATTGATACGCGCAAATCATGAATACCTCCCCACTGTTGCAACCCATCTGGAGTAATGTCAGGTTTGGTGCCAACTCCATGTCACCATGTTTGAACAGAGAAATGAGTAGGTCCAGATCTGTGACCTTTCATGCCGGAACAGTTTATGCCTCAGAGCTATTTATTCCGACGGAAGACGGCGTGGAACGTAACAAGCATTCTTGTCCCGTGATCTGTATGGTCCGGTCCATCTAACTTGAACTGTTCCTCAGTGTTCAGCCTACCTGTCAACCGATTGCGTTTCACTGGTGATCACGAAGTCACCTTTCTCAAATGTAACTCTATTAACGTTAGGTAATTGGCCGACGCGACCAGATAGATAGGCTTGTTCCATTTATTGTTCATTCAACGACGTTGCTCTTACTGTCTTTTCTCTGTGCTAGTTCCGTTTGCTACTTTAGATAACCAATGTGTGCCAACAGCTTTGTTGTCTGCCATTTGTTTTGTCTGTTTGTTGGAATTCAAATGCTGTGCGACTCGTTTGATAGTGTGAAAGTTTTATACTAATAATTTTCGGATTTTTGTAAGCCTGCTCAGTGTGCACTGGGACTAGTTTCGCTCATGTTAATTCTGTTTATAACATACGTTCTTTATGTCACCGATAGACTTAATTCACATACATCACTAATCTGGAGGTCCTTGAGGTGTTTATTTGACTACGTTCAGAGCTAACGAGAATGTATTCACTGACTATATGTGGAATAGATTGTCACTGTTCTCGAGTCCATTGATGTGCCTACTGAAATTACCCACTTACAATAATGGCAGTTGAGTTTTGACACGGCTCTCCGATCGGATTCTTTTGTTACTAATTTCTTCCTCCGATCGTAGCCCTCGTATTCAGGTGCACTTTTCAGGCATCCTATTTCAAAAAGATTTACCAAACAAGTTTCGTTCCCGTTAGATTCTGTCATTGTTGCACGTATGTCTTTGCCACGACCGAAATTTGATTTCTACGTTCCACTGCGTTAACCAGGCGACGAGGATGTCAACCGACTTGTTTGTTTGACCATCGTTGTCTCCTCCAGTTAGCCCACTTCAAGTGGACAGATCGTGTGAGCAATACGACTGTTCGTTGACGCGTATTCCGGGACGTTCAGAGCACGCGATCACTTGGTCAAATAATCACGCTGTGCAATCTACGATGGTTGGGTCACGTACTCCGCATGAGCTGAGCTGAGCGTTCACCGTACTGGACATTATATGCTGAGACCACCAGCAGTAAAACCGTGTGGTGGTTAATCAACGAAGTAATCACAAAAAAGGAAAGTTCTCACTGTTTAGTTGAGTAGAGTGAGTAGTTTTCGTCCACCCGATGGGATTCATCGTGACCACATGAGAATCGTTGTCCGGGATGGCAGTGTGCCGCAGTCAGTGGTGCATTTGCATTCACACCATTTCCAGTTTCTCCGCTTAGCTTATTTATTTATTCCTTTTAAAAAACTTTCCAATAACGTTTCTTCTAGGATATTCCACTTCACGGTTGAGATAAGCACCGTCCGAGCCACAGTACCTTCTGGTCAGGCCCATGGTGATGACGTTGGATGAGGCAACCGTGTTGGCCACTTCTTTGCCGACCTCGTAGTGGATATGACTGAATTATTGTGTCACAGCACGTGGCCGCATTCGTCTAGGTTGTTCGCCACTTTCACAGGAGGTAATGGCTATCCTGTTAGCCGTCAGCGTCGACTCCCATTTTATATCGACTTAATAATCCTCTATCGCTTATAGGTAATTTCTGTCCAGTCATTATGCTCATCCTTGACAGCACTGTTTACACAACCAGTCCTTTATTGTTTCACTGTCACATGAATGCGGAACGAAAAGGCGTTTGTAACACAAAACTAGATAAATTAGAGGAGAGAACGGTAGGTGATAGAAGAATAAAAGAAACCTAACCACAGAAGTCTTTGTTCAATGGATCATTATCAAGTCACATACATCTTTACGTGCAAAGCATGATCGTAAACAGCTGAGTGAGGTAGTGATGTAAGGCAGAGATTATTAGGTAGCCTGTACACGATTTTCACTATCCCACTTATTTAGTCATGTTCTACTTGATCGTTTTAGATTAATAAAATACCCACTGCTTTTGAGATGAACCTCCCGTTTAGTGAATTAGGTTCATTGCTTTTCTGTTGAGGACTTACTCACACCATCTCTCACACTATGTGGGTGGGAATATCGTTCAGATTAGTACTTGAACGTGCACTCCGTCGTCATAAAACTGGCCACGTAGGGTGTCTAGTTTATGGTGAGTAAATTCATGTGGTCGAAGGCACGTATCACTTCAAATAGTTACGTTACAGAAGCGGGCATTTTGTAGGACTCACACAACTCACGGTACTCATGACATCCGTTATGAAAGATAACTAATTCTCGATCTTTACAACACAGTGTATACGCTGTCGTGCATTTGATTCATGGGATTACACGTGAACTAGATACTGTCAGTTCGCTCTAATCTGGTCTAGGCCGATCATCGTGTTCAGTGTCAGCATCACATTAACGGTTAATACTCGCGTCTGACTGCCACACAACCATGAAAGGAAAAACCAAGCCCTAGTTCACAACTGCAAGGGCGTGTGCGGAAACAGAATCTGCCCTCTTCTAAAACCTTTATACCTAAACTCAACCGTACGCTATCATTGTCTACACATTGCACACAAACAAGAATGTTGATAGTGAGGTTGCGATGGCATCTGCAAAGCAACTGTCTGCGGCCTCTCTCACTCCGCTTTATTATTCACACTTGCTTCACACACAACTCATCCAAACGTCAGCCAGTGAACCCGATTAGTTTTCATCGCTTTTAACGTCTGTAAATCTGTAAACGACGAGTATCACATCCGGGAAGGCGGCCGCACTCTAGTGTCCATTCTGTTGGTAGCGCCTTTCTTTCCTTATGCAAACTCATCATTTGATGATCACTCACCTGACACTTACCAACTTGGGTGTGGCAGACGATCAGCTGATATCTTTAACGCATGACACTACCCTCTAGGTTCATGCATCCTTAAAAACTAGTCTGCTTGCTTGCTTGAGTCTCTACCAAATATTCGCTTCCTGGCCTGATCGTTAATTACTAGTTGATACCACTCGACACGTTCGATTTGTCGCAGCCGTTGAAGGTCCAATAATTGAATGTGTTTTACATCCCCCCCACGTTGCACAGCAGTAAAGTATTACTGCTCTTATTATCGCTTCCATTGTGTCTTATGCTCCCAAGAGACATCGTGATCATACAGTTCAGTCGTTATCACCAGTGTGAATGTTGCATCTGAATAACTTTATTACTTCATCGCTACTCTGCAGTTGGTCGAACTGTCAAGTGAGCGATCTGGAATTGCGTCATCGATTGATGTCTACACGCCTGAGCGAAATTGTAACATCCGCGATGACAGGATCACGTGCTGTGTATCTGATTTGGCTTCTGTCTCTAGTATGTGTATCCAGGTGATGCTTGCTCAGTATTGTCGTACACACTCGTTTTGTTCCATTGCTAGTATTCTCAACTATCTTCTAGTGTTTCGATTTGTACATGCATTGTTAATGTGACGGCCATGGCGTGTTATTATTGCTCAGTTATCATCTGTAGCAGTCAAATTTTTTTTACAGGTTTTCGTTCATCAAGTAGCGCACAATCGAATCAAAGCTTCCATTGTCGTTCTATTTCTGGAGTTAATTGAGTCAACAATCAGTCTATGCCTTCACGGAGGTGAATCTTTTGCCAACTCATCTTGTAATGTTGTTCAGTTAGCTTTTGACAGAGATTAACTCATCTGTACACCCCTGGTTGCTATTGTTTCCGTTACATATTCACAGAACTGTAATGTCACGGATCATCTCTTTTTGCTATCGATTTCCTTCCATATTTTTCGATGCCGTCGTATGTGTGAGTGTTTAATATGGAAATGAGTTTCTACTGATCATATGTGGAATATGGTTATCTGCTTCCACGACCTTGTTGTCTGTCTGCGTATTTTCATGGCGCCGTTTTTCTCGAACACCTCACATTTCTATTTTAAGTTGGATACACCCTTTTCGCTATGGTTCAACCTTTTTGTACGGACAAACATGTACATTCGAAACCCTCTTCTGTGCACCGGTTGCGAAATGCTTGCCATGTTTTACGTTTTAATTGAAATTGCGGTAACTCTCACATACCTCATGGCGCTCAATGGTTGTGCATTATTTTCGGTAAGAACTTCAGAGTGACGGAATTGAAGAGTACAGTATTGCCAAATATCCGCACTAAATTGAGTGCAAATTAGATCAGACAATTTGAGCGTCGTGTTTAATGCTTTTAATAAATGGGCTGAGAAGAACAACGTTACGAGCCAGTTGTACTACTCAACGTTTCAACCACCTCGGGTGGCTTTCTCTGTAGTGTTGTAGTTAAAGTCTTCATTACAACCCTGCATTTCAATTATTTCAAACACCCTGACAACAAAAGTAGCACTTGAAGTCAATCCCTCTCTTCAAACGTTCTTCAAATCGAACGACTTTGAAGGACAAACTCGAAAGCCTAACACTGGTTTCATAACCATCTGAGGTCACGGAGTTGTTAAACGAACACCTCCCTGGTATCGATCTGTCCACGTGAGCTAACCACTTCAGGACGTTTCACCTCACTCACGTGATCCCTGTTACAATTTGAGATACGTTACTCACTACCAAAGGATCCTCTACACTCAGTGAATGATTTTCGTTGTAACTGGTGAATCGTGATATCCATTGATTCACCCTCGAGCACCTGGGGTTAATAGATTTTCAACATTTTGAAAATGGAGCCTCCTGTTAACTGTCAGCTGAACGACCAACTCTTCGTTTAAGGCATGTATTTGACTTGGTTTCTTTGACAAATTACTTATCCCACGTGGTCTTTAATTCAATAAAGAAACATTTTTAATATCGGTTTATTCCAACTAAACAAAAAGTAACGGTACGGCGAACAATTATTTTTGGCAATGCAAGCAAAATGTCCTACTTCCTGAATGCCCACTTAACCAGACGTCATGTTGGAACACTGAGTAGATCAGTATTTCGTAAGACAATATGGACATGTCAGTACATCAGTGTTGCACTTATTACACTAAAACACAACCTGGTTCCAAGTATGACAAGAAAGGTCTGCTCACGTGACGCAGTGAGCTCAAAACTGACTGGGAGGAAATGGCTGTCCGACGTAATTAATCATTTCGAACGTATTTACCAAAATGCTCGAATTTGGGAGAAAAGAACACTGTATTGCTTTCATCTAAAGCAGATGTCGTAGCCGGTCAATTTAATCGTCACACCTGCCGATCGCTTAGAAGTACCTTTTCAAAAGCAGCCCTACGATGTTAAAATTACACCCGAAAAACATGCTACCAGTCCATGGTTAATCGATGCTTGTGTGTTCGTTTTCACCCTGTTGTTTTTTTGGCGTGATGTGCTGTTCATACGAATAGACGTATATTTAAAAAAACACGGTGCGTTGTCCGGTTGCTAAGATTCACTTACTGGTACCATTATTGCGAATCTCATCGGCACACCATCGCATAAGTGACATCGTAGTCATATCATCCATAGTCGCCTGCAGAAGTGACATCAACCGAAGACACTCAGCTGTTTTAAGATCCATAAAGTGGTTTAACAGATATTAGGAAGTGGTCGTGACCATTGACACTGTATGTCTCTTCAATGCCGATTGACTCAGCCGACACAGTCAACGACCAGATTTATCTGCTGTGTAACATCAAAGTACTGGCCATCGGGTCAACTTTTTAGAATCAGTACGACTCTTCATGCCTCTTGGTTTTTGCGAATGGCTTAAGCTGTTTTCCAATCACTTCCTATCCTGGCAGTAAATTCGTGCCGAACTCTCCTTGCGCTCATTGAGTTATGTTATTCTCTTTAAAATTTCTAGCTATTTGTACACTCGCCTGCCGCATGTGCACTCACAGTGCAGTGGAATATTTCACTGTTGGTTCCTCTATCCTTTATTATGCCCGATGATCTTATTCTGCCATTCGGATAGAGAGCATTTAAGCTTTATTAAACATCCGGTGTTCGTGTTTTGATCGGATAAATCGTTCGATCTTTTCGATTGGGTTTGCCAAAATGGTCGGGGATTGAGTTAATACAAATTGACCGTCATCCATATCTGACCACAGCCCTCGCATTCAGATGTGCCTCTCAAATAGCTCTTTTCGAAAAGAGATTTTAGACACGAATTTCACTGTCGGTGGAGCCGGCCAATAATAGTACATATCCTTGTCACGATCGGATTCCGGTCCTTGTCATGGTGGAACGGCCGTGTTCGCTGTTGCATCATTTATCTCACATTAGACACGGTCGAGTCATCAAATCTAAATGCTCAGCTACGGTCGTCTGCAGATACTGCTGAAATTGCCCGATCCCCGCAAGATAAGACGCAGTGAATGATCTGTTGATTCTAATCGATGTACACTACTGACACAAGAATGTGTCTGAGTTTTTGGACGCGGTACATCGCTTGTGCCTTATGCATGATCAGTGACGCAGATGTCAACACGGTTGCCTCGTAAGAAAGTGAAACGGAGTTCATATCGTGATCACGGCAGTACAGACGGCAAACTTCAATTGTGGTACTTCTATTGAGGCTTGTTGAAGATTCCACCTGGACGCGAGGACTGAGTTCAAACATTAGTGATATGCAATTTAAACTTATCACAAAGTCTCGAGTCAGTGTTTCTCATTGGTGATTGAGATTAGCAAAAGTAATTGCATCATGCTACTCTGTTAAACCACCGAATACTGTTCACTGACTATAGGCAGTGAACATATTTGGTCTCTTACTTTTGAACCGTTTGAACCGATCCCTCTGTCCGCTGTCTTCATTCACTCCAGTGTTTTTTTTCTATTAACCTACTTCGCTTTAATTTGGCACAGTAGTATTGACGTGGTTTCTGAGTCGATCAGCGTCTCGTTTGTGATACCGACCGATTCTGGCAAAAATAGTGCGTTACCAATGGACTAGCGCAGTCGTTATCCGTTTTGATAGTGTTCTGTGGTTCTAACTGATTTCTCCGTATCATCAAACACAATCCTTTACGCCTGAAACAGTCATTGCAGTTGCATTTTGCCGCTGGTAACTGAAAGCTGTCAGCTCATTTACGTGACACTTGTATCGCACTCTTCTGGTGAACCAAGTGAAGGGGTATTTTCTAATGATCGTCCATTTGGTTTGGTCCCAATCCGAACATTTGTTCTTATATTGGCTATTCGGACCAATTAACGTCAATTGACTTATCCAATATACTGGAATATTTACCACGCCTAATTGCTCACTGGTTACCAACTTATCAGGACAACTATTCCCGATTAAATTCTAAGGTCAGGAATGCTCATGGCTTTCTACTGTCACTTTTTCCCGTATGAATAAAAACTAAGGTCAGCTTCCGGACATTGTCTCTTCATTACGCGAACGATTGGTTAGGCTTTCACCTGTCAGAGTTGAGCGTTCAGTTAGTGACTATAAACATTGTGACCAGGTTTTACTTATCTCTGTGCTAGTTCGTCCGTCCAAAATTATTGAATTCCCGTAAGTCATACACTGGCTGGGGTTAGTCGTAAGTCCAGCTGCTTTCCGAATGGTACGAACCGCTGTTGCTGGTTAAATTTTCAACTGAATTCACTGATTCTATTATCCAGGCGCTGAGCACGCTGCCTCCGTCTAAGGACAACCGTTCGTTGGACCTTGCCTTGTCTGAGGTGAATCGACTGAGAAAATCTTCCAGTGCTTCGAATATGATCGATTACAACCCATTGAATTACATCTCCGATGAAGCCTCAACCTCTGTTGCCACTCGCGTCGCCTTGGTACGTCCTCGTTTTTCGTTCTTTTTCCAAAACTTGCGGTTTTTCTATTCATTTCCTGACTGAGCAGTCTGCCCGACGACTGAGTTTTATCAAATGGCGTTTGTGAGCACTGAATAAGTTACAACCAATTTTTAGCTTTCGAACAGCACTGCATGTGCTCCAACTCACGATCACACGATTGATTGTATATGTCATTGTCGCTGGGTCAATTTAAGCCTAGCCACATGCCCGTTGCCGCTGTTGTTCGGTCACTTTCAGCTTGTTTTAGCTCTGTAGAAATGAGGACAACTAATAACACTGTTGTAAGTTCGAACTCCGTTCACCCTGACTACTCCGCCTGTCTATCACCGGGTAATCTGACAGATATATGCTTTCTGTGATCTGATACGTCACTTTGAAGCGAGTGTCTCATGATGTAAAAGGCAGATTCTGCTTATCCCATTTGGATTCTATTTGGCAGTTGTGTCACCTGACCATTCTCTTCACGTACGGCGAACAGAAGGGCACAGCTTTACACTTTGTTTTTAGCTCCCGGCTTCTATGTATTTGCGTTTTGACATTCTTTTTGTAATCTTTGTGACCAACATTTACAATCCATGTACCGGATGGAAGTGGAATTATCTTTGGTTATCAAAAAACCATCGTTCTCATGACTCGCTGCCCTTCTGATTTCCTTACTTATAGTTCAACCTTTCAGATTGTATCTCAGAGAGACACATTCAGTTAACATCTCTGTCTGTTTCTAACACAAAATGTTTTTTTATCTTTGTCTGGTTAGTCAAGTGTCAGTTTTGTTTTGAGTGACCAGTGGAATCTTCATTTTTGTGTTCTGTTCAAGTTACTAATTGATTTCGCATAGTGAGGTTCACTGGCCGATGTTACATGGGCAAGATTTCACATGACAAATGTGCTGTATTCGCTAAAACAGGTTAAATCCCGAAAATAATGAATGATCACTCCTAAGAACGTCTTCGTAGCCTTCCTCATCAAACGCATAGGACCAATATTATGGTTCTTGTTGCTTAGTTGAATGTTAAATTCGATCGCTTATCATCAGATGAGGCTTGTTTAAGGACGATTTCGTTCTCGATAGCTTTCGGGTGGTGTGGGTCTCTGGATGTGTGCACAGACTGTTGTATGTTACTCGTCAGTACGAATTTTTGGACAAAAGGCATCTCGTCACCCCCATCTCTTCACCTGTCATCTTCCATATTAGCCACAAGCATGAGTTCAAACCAACCATTCAACAATAAGTTACCAGTAACGGCGTTGTGTGTAGGGTTGCCTCTTGTATTGGTCGATGTGCATCGACTCTGATCACTCACTGGCCTGTATGACAGTGGGGGTACATTTCGATGACACCCCATGGTTGAGGGACCGCGCACTACCTGGCCGCGAGGAACATGAAATGTACTTCTTCCTTGCGGATAGCTCTCTAAAGGATTACAGAGTCTGCTAGTTGTAACGCGCAGCCGTAATAAAGTTATCCACCGCATCGGAAAATTGTCGGAAGTTTTATAGTGCGAGTCGACGTTTGTGAAATGATTCAGCAGGAACGTCGCTCTTGTTCAGTGGCAGTTTTCACATTCTGATTGAGGTAAAAGGCAGTAACAGGCCTTATCAACTTGGAGTGGTTGTCAAATCAGACCGAACAAATCCCCGACTCCTTACTAGTAAATTGACCTGTAAAACGGGCTGTTCAGGTTTATCATCCGCAACGCCACCTGAAATCCCTAAGAGAACATTCTCAGTCACATTTTAACTGATCTTCTGCGCCAGCCATTCCAGCCATGTCGTGCTCTGCGACCCATGTCAACAGATCCTCCTGCTGAAGTAGTGCTCAGAGAACAACGCCAACCCCTTGGGTTCTATGAGGCACTGGCATGAACAATCCACTTAAGAATGCTGGAAATGTGCTCATCGGATTTTTACCTGTTCTTTTCCCAAGTATGGAAAATATCGACTAGGTTCCCCCATCACAAGGAATTGATGGTTACTCTGTTTTCAAAAGGGCTGGCGTACCATATGCCCCCAACTACTGAGAAACCAGACTGATTCCATTTGTATCTAGGCAGTTGGTGTTTATCCCAAACTTATTCCACCTTATCCGGACCATCATTGCTGAGCTACCCAGTACTAGTGTAATAATCTATAAAGCAAACGGCTCATAAAAGTATGACCCGCGAAAGCATGCGGAACAGAACACTTGTGATCGTTGTTTAAGCAGTTCCTTGCATCCGCCATTCTATCTTGTACTGTCAGTCGCGCTGTACGGTCTACGCCTACAGGCCCAAACAGAAGGGAATCCGGAGGAAAATCTAAGTACGTAAACACCACATGACATTCTGCTCAGTCAATCTTCCTCCGGTAACTTAACCTGTGTTACAGTTGTATGACAGATCCCATAAGTTGGATTAGACCCGGTTGTAAAAATGCGGGCTTCGGCTGGATTCGAACGAGTGGTGTAAACAGTATGCTAAAGTGCGACAACCGCTGTACTATCTGAGCTACGTAAGCACGCCGCAAGCTTAAAAACTTCACATTGTCACCATTTTTCTCAATCATTAGGGTTTACGAAGTTGACGGTAGCTTCAACAGGCTTTGAAACACATTAGTAGACATTAAAATATATCTATAGTTAGGATTGTTTTAGCGGCTTACATTGAAAAAAGCTATCACAGAAATGGTTGGGAGAGTAACCTTGCAGTACCACGTGTTTTCTGTAGAGTTTCGCCGTTCCTGATTTCACTGGTCTTTATGAATAACTTATCCCTATGGACGAAAGCCTTCATGAAGGGAAAACGTGGATCTTGTATGTTCTGACGATCACATCACACCTGCTCCTAGCATTTTCCGACCACTGCCAACAATGAGAAATTTTTTAGAGCTCTATTAAGTTTTTTTCCCGTTGAACATCGCTCACATTTGATCGCAGCCTTCGCATTCAAATAGACTTTCCAGCCAGCCTCTTTCGAAAAGAACACTAGACTCGAGTTTCGCTCTCAGAGCTCGTCAGTAGTACATATCCGTGTCACGGCCGGGATTTGAACTCCCGCCACGCTTTTCATGAGGCGGCCGTGTGGACCACTGCGCCATTGACCTCACATTCGAAAGAGGCTGGCTGAAAAGTCTATCTGAATGCGAAGGCTGCGATCAAATGTGAGTGATGGTCAACTTGGAAATGAACCAAATCCCCCCCTACTCATCAGTAATCTGTTCAGTTTCTTTGTTTGATCTGAGAATGTAACTTCTGCCTATATATTCTATTTATTTTTATTTCGAGGCACTTCACTACTTTTACGAATGCAATCTAATGTGCACAATTTTGCTCATGATATCAATCATTTAGGTTTTTCGGACTCCGTATGACTGTTACATTCAATCCTGTTTGTTTTCTGTTCTAATTTTATTTTTGACATTTGTTCGTGTGTGGACCAACGATGTTTAGTGTGTTTGTTTTGTCAGATGTTCTGCCAATCCGCAAATCGCTTTACCAACTTTCTGACCTCAGTTTCATAGAATCGCGATCATCCACTCTGTGTGTTCGTAATCCAGATTTAGGCAATTCCACCGTCTTTTCACAAATAACGCTCGATAACTGGCCTATTGATTGGATTTCAATGGTGTCGATTGTGTCCAAATGTTTCTTCTGTATATCAACGGTCATAGTGAATTTTCGTGTTCAAAATTTTTTATCCCCGCGCATTCCATTTCAGTGTACTTTAAATTGTGTTGATTGTTCCAACTGAGAGTTCGCTTGTTTTAGTATTGTGTGTTAAACAGTGCAGAGCCGTTCCCCGTATTGGTAATGGAATCATGAAACTTACACCAAAGTTTTTTTTCTCAACTGGCTCCTTGTGGTGTGTGGTTTCCAATGTTTTGCGCAAGTCCTATCGTCGGTTCAGAATGCCGCTTATGTGACGTTTTGCTTTTAATTCGTCTAGGTTTTATTTATCTTGAAGGAATACTTAACCCCCTTCCTGAGAAGAGAACATGCTTAATTTTATTTTTAAAAACTGTTCTAAGTTCATAGGTTGTTAGGAGGGGGAAAAGCCTTTGCTTTTGCGTTCCTATCTTTGTGTTGGTTGACCAAAAGTTATTTTGAGCGGTTTATAAATGTAAAAAAAAGGATGAATGAAACCAAATAGAAAGCAACTTCAATGAAGCTACTGATTGCAGTCATCTGAGCAGTGAACAATTAAACACACTACAGTAGTAACATTCCGTAAGGTACACACAGTCAATGAGTGAGCAGGTTAGAATGACGGTTTGGAAACTTGTAGTGCCGTTTGTCTTCCACCTATTTGTCGACCGAGTAGTATTTCAGAACTCTCAACCCGTTCCACTGTGACCATAAAGTTGAACAGTGCGTTCCATTGTGACCAGATCTTAACTGTGAAGCAGTTTTGTCTACTAAGTAACTTGTCTACTCCATTACTCAATCTCAGCAAGTGACCCCTTGAACATTCATCTTTATTTAGTGGGGGGAGATATGCCCGTGGATAACCCGGGATGTGGAGTATTTTGTATGTAAGATTTAGGTCTTCCCTGAGGTGTATGTGTTTCATTGAGAATTGACCTAATTCTGCCCCGTGATTCTTCTAGTGGTTCATCTTTAAATACTTCCAATAAGTGCTAAATCCTCTTCAAGGCAAGGATGGTAGGTCAATATGCTCGTTTCCGGATGTTGGCGGACTGTGGATTGGAAGGTTCCACAAATTCCTCCTAAGAGGTCGAGAGTTATTTATGTCTTTTTAGCCGTAGTTGCACAATTTGTTGACAGGCTCCAACCGTTCGCCACTATGGTCTATGGGTCTCGTTCGCATACTGCCACGAGCAAGTTTGTTTCGCCAAAGTGTTAGTCATTACAATTTAGACAGTGAACGTGCATTTGTCGACATTAAGCGACAGGTTATTTTCTGTGCACCACTGGTTTGGACATTTGAAATTGTTCTGTAAGGTTATCGTATCTTCCAGTCATTCTAGAACTCGTCACAACTTTGTCATCGGCGTAGAGCAACATCGGTAATTTGGCTGTACTGAGTAGTTCAAGAAGGGTAAGAATGAATAACGGTATCCCTAAGATTGATCTTTTCGGAACACTGCTGTTGGTAAGGTACCACCTTAACAGCTGTCCATTCACCGCGACATTGAACCTACGTTCAGCTAGACATTCCTCTAGTCAGGTGAGTAGGCCCTCATCAAAGCCGTAACTTTCGAGTTTCCACAACAAGATGGAATGATCAACCCTGGTAATGATATTGGAAAGGTCAAGATAATACATATCTGTGGCCAGTTCCGCGTCGGCAGTCTTCGTCCAAACGTCACGAGCAATCATCAGATTCGTGACACGAATCTCTCCTATGAAAGTCAGCCATATTGCACCTTGGCAACGAGTTTGGGTTCTTCAAAATTGGTCCGGAATGAGTCATCTACTTAGCCCTTCATTTACTTTAGAGACTACTGAAAGCAAAGCTATTGATCGATGGTTTGATTGGTCATCTTTTATCCACTTTTGAAGATAGATGTGATTATGAACTGTTTCCACGCTTTCGGTAAACAGCCAGTTGACATGGAGCGATTAAAAAGTACTGTAAGCGATCCTGCTAATTTGATGGTGCAACTTTTCAAGACAGAGATATCAAATCTAGACCGCGTTAATAGGTTCACTAATTTGGTTCTGATTTGTGACACAGAAAATTAGGGCAATTCAGTTAAGTTACTGCTTATATGCTCAAAATCGCTCGTAATTTGCAGTTATATACACGTATGCACTGTTTACCGGGTGTTGACCGCCTCTTCATCTGTGTTGGTAAATCCATCAAAGGTTTTGCAGTTGCGAAATGTCAACCCTAATCTCGTGCATGCTACGAGTTCGCTGTTGACAGGCTTAGGATCAGTGCGTAAAACCTCCGTGTTTCTTAACCTACTTTGTGCTGTTGTCATTTTCTTCGTTTCTTTCACCTCAGATTCTGTTTCTCAGCGCTAAGAACATTCTCGGAGGTTTGGCAGCACATACACGCACCCTGCGTCTCTATCCTCGACCTGTTGTGGCTTTTCAATTCGAATGTTTTATGAAATCTCGTCCGCGTCCCTGTCTGTTCACAAGCATGTTGGCGAGAAGTCAGGTATTTATTAGAATGAGCGTCTGTTTTTCTCCCAGATTCAAACACGGATGGATTTTCCTAGCCATCTTCCATTTAATTGGTGCATTTCTAAAGTCACATTGCCTTTCCATGCTTTCCCGGGTCTGTTCACTTGGGTGTCCACAAAGTCCACAAGGGGATAGCATGGCTGCAGTCACCCGCTTACTTATCTGTCCTAGATTTAACGCCAGTTAACCGGAGTCGCCTTGCACTGTCGAATAATGGGACGGACGGCGCTTGCCAGCATCAAAGCGATTTTATTCCCAATTAGCTTCGTCGCCTGATCACATGGCGCTTATGGTCAACTTGTCTGTTATCGACACGAATATTGCTTATCTCAGTTTGTTATTACATATATTCTTCACATATTTTGTCCAATACTATCACCATGGTTGTCAATCCGTAATCGTGGGTTGAGAAGTCACTTGATGCTTCCAGTTTTTAAGTTGCACTCAACACAAAGTAGGAGACCCCAAATTTAAATGCTCAATACGTACGCATGATTAATCTGATACTCTCAGTATGTTGCTTGTGAGGTTTAAGGCATTCGCAAGCCTTGATCTGGGTTTGTCCTCTCTGGTTCACTGCTGTTAGTGATGAGTTTGGCCCCAATTTCGTTCCTACCATATGACATTTCCGTTGATCGCTGTTCAATAGGTGGGATGAAATTTGCGATTCTCACTTAACGGAGAGTTCTTGCTCCCGGAATTATCGGTCGAAAATAAGTTACTGCCTTCTTTCAAGGTGATCGGATAACACTAGTATTTATCACAGACGGTTGTGCTGGAACGTTTAGTTATGATATTTCAATGCAGTCATTAACACCCTTATTCGTGGTCGGAGGTGAGATGTTCACCACTAACGTCCGAATGTCAAATCTGTGACCCTTCAATGATTCAGGTTCACTTTGTTTGGCGATTAATCGGTAATTTACAAAAAATAATTTCGTTTAACATGTCTGCATATGCCCTTTAAGTAAGTGATTTAATTAACTTTAATTAACTAATTGGTTAATTGGGTCAGCCAATTTGCTACCATTCATGCGAATTTCTGACCTGTAACTTATTAAATCTTTCACTCACTTTAGCCCCCATTCGGTTCGTTCTGTTTCTCATTTATCGCCAGGCTGTCGAATATTTCGCTGAGGCCATGCTGTGCGCTCACAATGAAGCATACCAACGCGTTGTGGCCGGTGAGTATGCACCCGAGTTGATTGGCGATAAAGCCCAATGGTTTGCCAGCCTTCTCACTCCAGTCCTGTTCGACACGTGGCCAGAAGCTGTCACAGGCCGCCCTTCTATGTCTGATTCCACGAACGCGTTCATCGGTAGCCCATTGCTCTACGCTTTGGTTGCTGCTCGTCTACATGCAAACACAATCGACTCAAGCGTATTTATGGATGGTTCCGATCGCAACACTGAACAACTTCTGGGCGATGTTTCTAGGACACTTTCGGCCCAAGATGAATTTTCAGATTACCCAACCGGTTAGTTATGTTTGTGTACGGATTAAGAATGAAGGCCATAGGATAATGCATAATGTTTTTTTATCAATGTTTTTGCCTAGGAACATTTCCCTTGTTCTGGTTTTAGTCCTCGATGAGTGCGAGTTATACAATGTTCCATCGTTCAAGTTAATAGCTGGGGTTCCTTTTTACACACCGCCAGCTGTTAGCACCCATGCAGATTGCATGCTGTTAAGCTGCCCAGACAGACAGAATTAATCGTGACAACCGGACTTGTTCCTACTGAGCTACCGTAAGTTATAACTTGAACATTTCGCCGTTGAGCATTTGCCTGAACTTCCAATCGTTCACATTGTCTTCCACCATGTTGTCAACTTTCGCGTGTTGTCACTATCCATAACACATCAATCTGCCGTCGACATGCAATGAAGTGTAACACTTTTCACGCATGTCCTGGCTTATTCGTTTTCAATCCAAACTGACTTTTTCCTCGTCACACAGGTGTGCTGAGGTTTTAATACTCTTAGTAGGTGATATCTTTCCATTTATTTTTCAATTCGACTGAGAGGCATTCAGCCTTCAAACTCAATAGTGTACTGGTAAGGTGATTATCATTAACCCAAGAACAGTTCACGTGTAATTTACTGGGATAACTGTCTGATGAAGTTGTTTGTTGCTCACTTCTTAGCAGTTTGGGCTTTATTACACATGTCCCCAATATCTTCCGTTTTGGTTTATGTCTATATAAAAGGTGCGCATTTAGCTGATCAACACTCCAGTTGATGCTAAACAAGGTTATGGAGACCATTTTTGTTGCTCAAAAATGCAATCACGTTAGCTGGCCCTTATCCTTATCAATTGATTCGATCCTACTGGCTAAGGGAACTTTTTTGAACTGATTACAATCTTGTTGTGATCGTGCGAGTCTGGTTGCTCGAAACAATCATTGTTTCACAGTTTGCGCAAAGCCGTGTAAATGCTTGGTTCTGATTGAAGTCTCAAACTTTTACAGACTTCCATATTAAATACACGTTTTTATTCTCTTGAATTGCCTACTTTCCACGGGACAAAATTCTATTTCTATGTGTTGACTATAGAGGCATCATTCGCCTGACACTGGTAAAGTGATTCGGAGAACCACGAATCCATCAGCGTGGTTGGCTAAAATACCGCTTGACCAAGAGTGATCTGTGGTACGTAGTCTTGAGGGGGTCCGTGATGTTCACCGTATCAGTGGACACATTTTGTGGGATTTCTGACTGCCGGTCGTGAACTTGCTGCTCCGTCTAATTGCACCACTAACTACTCTCCGAACAACTACGGGAATTCTCGTGTCTACGATGACAGTAAATTAGTATCACAGGTTGTTTGGTACTGTCTTCCCTGAGGCATGTGGAAAGTAAATTTGTGTTGGCCCATTAAATACGGTTATTCTCAGCCCCTTGTCTACACAGAAAAAGCTGCCAGGAGTAGAACAGATAGAAACATCAGTTTGTTTGCTGAACCAGGTTTACCTTTCAAATCATTTCAGACTAACGTTCACGATTCAGAGGAAGTGAAATAGCTTAAATCCAACTGGCATTATGGTCTTTTTGAAAAGTTCCTATAAGTTTGTTAAGAGAACCATTGCTGCTGTTTATCAGAGAGACAATCAGGATTGTATACATCTCTAGGTTAGACAGCTGAA
This sequence comes from Paragonimus westermani, assembly GCA_008508345.1. Lineage (NCBI taxonomy): Eukaryota > Metazoa > Platyhelminthes > Trematoda > Plagiorchiida > Troglotrematidae > Paragonimus > Paragonimus westermani. Next base: position 121,609 of record QNGE01000946.1, on the reverse strand, counting down.
ACCGAAGAATAGCAGCGTGGTTCATCAAAACACTAATTGAGACGGTATCTTGGTGATGTTGGGTTGTGTTTCAAGCAAACAGTTGATTCTCAGTGTCAACAGTACTTCCATATTTTTTTCAGCTGAACGGTATTAGCAAACTATGTTCGAAAAACTAAGATGTCTGAAATCGATTCTTGCAGCTTAAGATAACATTACGTTTATTTGGCTTGATGGCTCTGATGTTTGCAAATTCTCATTTCGTTTGATGTGTGTGTGTGCCTATATTCAGATGAAAGCGCCAGTGATACTGAGACGGAGCATAGCACCACTTCTGTTGGCTCCACTGTAAGTGATGTCACCTCAGATCACTTGGACAGCGGGATCGGTGGTAAGTCCTCAAATTCTAATAGGTTAGTTATTACTATTATTAATCTTCAAACGACATTCCATTCGTATTTTTACTACTCGTTACTGTTTCAAGTTACTTGGTCATCAAACTATGCGAATTGCTCCACTGACTGTTTACCGAGACCTAGCCTCACCGATGTAAAATGTAAGGCAGTTACTCGATAATTTACCAAACGGAGATGAAAAGACCCTAATGAAACGGGAGCGTTAAGTTGTTTTTCCCAGGACCAACGGTTCATAGAAAACTCTGTCAGCCTCTTCTGGTGCGATAGCGGACGCTTTCTAGTTTGTAGGCCGCTCACAAAACGACTGTTCGATTCCAATCTATAAGAAGAAGAAAACTTATCTGCTGAAGAAAGTGAACACAACAGTGCAAGCCGCCGGTTAGCCTTCGCTTAGATGTCGCCCTACTCTCACTGGCAATTCAGCCATATTTTTGCAGGGTGTAGGCACCATTTCCGTTTAGATATAGATTCTGAGGAATTGTATTCCATTCATTCTCTTTCATCTTTTCATCATAGCTATAGGACAATTGTGACCCGGTTTTAACTGTGGATGCGCTGCTGTGTATATTAGTACTGAGTCCAGCGACTGTTGATTCCCTATAGAGTCAATATGCGGCTTCAATAGCGATCTTCGGATAGCATCACTACTGCACTTCGTGCAATCCAATTTTTTGTTTGTTCACATCTTGATGTTAACTCGAACCGTCTTTGTCGTATGTAAATCTGTGCATAAATTCCTCTTCAGAAATTCAGCACAAGAGTGTTGTACGACCGCCACCTGATTCTGACCGTCAGGTGACCACTACTTGTGATCCTGCCACAAAGCTACACGGTTCTGACCCGCAAACCACAGAACCGGTGTTCGTGTGTCCTGGGGAGCCGCTCCCGCCAAATCTAGCGATCCATTTCAATCCACCAACCCAACCGATGCTGGGTTTGTCTAGAGAACACACATTAGAATCGAATGCCGGTGTACAACCTGGTCTTGAGGATATTCCTGATGAACTAAGTTCACAAACAACTACAGATGCCATCTCAACTACGGTAAGCACTATTTGCTTGTTGATTATGTTTTCCTGTGCCGTCGCTTCGGTGCGTGCAAGCGTCAACACACAACTCCATGATCTGAGCACGTTAACATTCTGCCTCAATTGGTCGTGTTGTTTGGAGCGTCTGGTAGTAGCGCTCCATTTTTATCAATTTTCCGTAATTCGCCTTGTTGGTTTGGCCTCGACTGACTACGCTCATTGTGTATTCTGTCCTGATAGAGTTATTGCTATGTTTAAAATACAAGATACAGATGATTTTGAGGACCTTTTGAATCTGCATGACAGGTCACGGCCAAGTAACTGCGTAGTATGCATAGCCGCCTCACCTTCATGTACGCTGTTTTACGCGTTCAGTAATTTCTCCTATCTCAAGAGCAGCCCCTTGTGCGACCAGTTTAAACAGTGTTGTTAAGATGAGACTAGGCGATGCTATACGACTAGAAAACCATTGGGTACATGCATTTATAAGTACATGTGCAATGAGCTCAAAAGCTAGGTCTCTTGCCTCATAAAGCGCGTGGTGCTCATTTTTAAACTACTGTTAGAGTTGCCTGATGTTTGAGTGATAATGCACTTCCTGCGTGTAATCGTGATGTGTGAGCAAATATGGGACGCGATTATTGAGACATTCATTGAAATATCTCAGCGCGGCTTAGGGCTATGCTCAAAGCCTACGGGCAACACTTGAGATCGAACGCGCTACCACTCATCGATAGATGAAACATGACAGGCGGAATGATACTTCAGAAAACACCCGCCTATCCGACAGAACCGGGTAAAAGTACACAGAACGTTTGGATGAAAACCTTGTTGCGTCACGAACTGGAATTCCGGTTCATAAACACAGGCGCAAGATTTGCGAAACAACTCACAAATTGGACAGCAAAAAACTTGCTTTGCTGAACGACCTCTTGCAACATAATTTCAGAGAAAATCGACGTCGAAGACCGTAATTGCATATCAGTTTCCCATGTGATTGTCTCACTCACATTACCATGATTTATTTGCAGTGGCCAGACTACAAAGCATACGAAATTTGGGTTTATCCTGGTGATTGTGAAAGTCAACTGAGAGGCTGCAAGACCGTTTTGAGTTGGGCATTCGAAAAGTAACATGTTCGGTACTTAGTTTCGGCAGTTGTTCACGGTAATTGTTCCAACTAAGCAGTTAGTATTAAATTACTCTAAGGCGTCTGGGTTTCTCTAATCGTAGATCATTTTCAACTTTCTAACCATCGATTCAACAGGTGGCTTTCTGCTAGTCGTTAGGCTGATTTACGGTATTCTGTTTACACAGTATCCTTGGACTGTCAGCTTACTCTGATTGTGCATTGTTGCTTATTGTGTAATGGAGAGTATCAAACCAAACCTTATGTAATGGATTTCCGTGATTAGTATGCCCTAGTGTTTTCATTCCTCCCTCACGCGGATGTAGGAGCTGTCATCAGGCGCTAATTTAGCATCCTGAAACAGATACAGTTGGTAATTGAAGTAGTAACGTTGCATATGGGGAAAGAACAAAGCGAATTGCTTAGCGATAGTAAGAAAGACACTATATTTTACAATGCGCGCGATCTTGTCCATTTTCCCCTTGGTTTGCTAGTCCTTTTTTGGGAAGTGTGGATAATGACGAATAAAAGTGTCCGTTTTATATAAAAAAACAACGTTGGGCCATGCTCTTCAAATTCTGCAGCCAACGCCACCTGACATCTTTTGAGCTCCAGGCGGCTATGACCAGCAGTATCCAGTCACGCACAGAATTTGCGAATAAGATACAATATAGCTGGATCTTAATAGGTATTTGTAGGACCTATTCGATGGTGTAAAAAAAACGTTTACTGTGAACAAAGGTTATCTGTTTTTACATGTCGTTGCACGTTATCATGCTTCCACCTAGAAGCAATGCACTGCAGACCGCAATGATCAGAAACACGTAGCCTGTGTTCATCATGGATATGAGACAACGAGGCTTCAAAGCAATAGAACAGTGCTAGGCACACTGTCGCTTTATCTACCCACTTCTAATGAAAGTCGAATGTCATACCAGCGATGTTTCAGGTTAGCAAAAGCTAACCGTGGTACAGTGGCACTTTCGGAGATCCCTTCTTGATCACTACCGCCAGTGGCGATATATATCCCAGTACCCGATGGAAACTATCTTCGGATTTGATAATACCCGCATTCCCGCTCTTTGTATAGTTTTGTGTCATAATATGGTGTGCTTTTTAGTGGAGCGCGCGTATCCTAACCCAGAATTCATGGGCCTAACCATAAGGAGCTTGTAGAGTCGTATAATGTGTGTTGGGAAATATCTTTTAAAGTTATGAAATCCCTGGTGGATAACATTCTGGGAAGATGTACTTTATTTTTGCGAAGGAACGGAACGCCCGTATTTCATTAACATTTGTGATTTTTGTTCGTGATAACATTGTGGTCCTTTCGTTTTTATTTCCGAGGTTTCTCATCGTAGTTTAATTCTTATTCGGCAATAAATAATCTCCAAGTGTAACATTGCTTTTCGTGTTTCTATATAGCTCTGCAAAAAATGCATCTTCTAAGTTAAAAGCTGTTCGTGCTATTGCGAAAGTACGGATAGCTTTATAATTATTTCGCACGTGATTTCATTTCTCCGGTCTCCAATTTCAACGAACTTCAGTAATCACAACTCGGAATTATCGAGACAACCTTCTGAACCAATCACGACCGTCTGCATTTGACAAATGTCAGTTTGTGGTCGATTAGGGCGTAATATCTTTCCTACGTAGACCGTTGTTAATTACCACACTGCTACCGTCATGTGTTCATCCAAATTTGGAACAGCAACTCATGTGAATGACGCTGTCTGTGCCACACGGAAATCACCAGTCTTGATCCGCCTGTCGCTATGCCCATGCACGTGCCATTCTTGACGTTGCACAGATCGTCTGTCCACGCCTATTCCCACGCCCACTTGGCCATCTCGCTTTTCTGACGTGAAACAAGAGGGGTAGTATGTATGAGAGAGAGAGAGAGAAAGAGCAAATGAAGGTTCCGTCTGATTGAGTTTATGCAATGTCCCTGCCCAATCTGCATTCAGTTCCATGCTTGGCAGTGAATGAGTGAACGAACGATTAAATTAGGTTTTTGGTTGGAGTCGTGTGAAAATGGGCAGTAGTAACTTTTTCATGATTAACATCGATCTGGGAAACATTTCTCTTCCGTTTTGATCACTTTTTATATATAAAGCTTTCAGCGAGTTATCTGTTATGCTTGACGAAGCCTAGCGTAACAGTGCCTGCTGTGCGACAAACGTGTGTTGCATCGTGCCGTAACGATCACAAATCATTGGAGAAATGTTCGGGTGTCCGATTTCCACATACACTAAACTCCTCCATTTGTGGGTGGTGTCCGAAACGAGAAGAACAATTAGGTGGTTTTGACATAGGCTGATAAGCCCCCCTACATTCTCTCTCAGTAGAAACCAGTTTCCAGAGCATGCACTCACTGTTACTTGTTGTGTTTGTGCCGGAGCGATCTTTTCGCATTTGGATGTCGTATGTTTGACCGTTTATCATCCCAACCATTGTTTGTCAGGTGCGGAGAATGTAAATATATCCGGTAGAGTGTTGATACACTAGGCACGGTAGTTTTTTAATCCGGACATCAGTCTCATTTTGTCTCACATCTGTAATCGTGGATAAGTTATACAAATGTTCAGAACCGATATGTTCGTTGCATGCCCGGTTTGTCGATTGTTTGTTGCTGATAGTGTGTGATTACTGTGTAGTCTAATCAGTAGCTTTCTGTTATACCTCAGGTCCACAGTTCGGGCTAGAGCGTTTCCAATTAAAACAACATGGTTCGTACGAAATTTCTTGGACTACGGTATCTCCCACTATCATTAAGCCACCTAGAATTTTGTTCACAACTACTTGAAGGAACGTACTACTGTTGTAAGAACCAAAATGTTGGTCAACTGCATTGCATTATGTTCATGACAGTCACACTCAATTTTGTTAGCAATAGCTGTTCTCAATCATATTTTGCTTGTTCGTTGATGAACTGATGTTGTAAAGAGTCGGTCCAGACTTTGTTCTTTCAAATCCGAAACAACCATTGTATTGTACACTTCGGTTCTAGTTCCCACACAGCGTTATCCTCTAGATAGTTCACAACGGCACTGGAACCCGATTACTTCAATCACACTTCTAGAAGTTAGGGCCCACGCTATCTCACTTATTTCTGTCTACGCTTGAACAGCTTGACTATCCCCTACTTAGGGTTATTAAAACGGATCAAATTGGGTCACCGTTTTCAAACACTGTCTGTGTAATCTTTTGTTCATAAACGGTCATGCACCTGACCAAACGGTACTGTGGCCTAAGCCGCCGGTCACCATAACACTGACGAAGAATGTTCTTTTTTGCTGTCAGAGAGAAAGAAAGATCGCAATTACATGGAAAGATTAACATTGTTATGAATGCATGGCATTCACCGACTGACACTACCCTTTCAGATAGCGTTCCGAACCAGCAATTTGTAGGTTCACAACATTCCTAACTTGCCGGATAACACTCAAAAACTTCACTCAACAGAGCGGTTCTGGTCTCTCTAGTTTGTGTCTACCTTGCTGACCCTTTACCTCGGGATGTTACCCAACTCTTGGTATTCTTGGTGAATAACGCGCTGTCACGGTAAACGTTCAGGTGATATGAAGCAATTTACTTAACCAATGCAGACCGCGCACTTTGAGTGATTGGTCCGCATTACACATACACTGGTGTAGAACGGAGCTGGCTTGCCATTAAGTCCAACGTTGTTCAGTGGTTGCTATGCAGACTACCCCCTTCACGGGGATACTAGCTCGCGTTCCGCGGTTACGTGGACTGCCTCTGCTGTCTAGGTTTAGGCGGTCTGTCATTGTCTGATCTAAATGTGATTTAGTGTACTGTCTGGCAATAAACATCTTTTGCTAACAAACTGTGATGTTTTGTAACGCTGACTTCCCGGTGTCGAAGGGTGTTGCAAGTACGAATAAGGAGTGTGTGAGTATTAGTGGAGATGTAGTTCTGGTATGCTGCTTGAAAACCAACAAGGATGTGCTATGGACATCTAATCTAAACATTGATGTCAAGTGCATGTGTCGAATGACATACACACTTACTTGATAGCCAGCCGTCTACGTTTTACAATGTTGCTCGAATTCGTGACTTAGCCACGTCACTTTTCAATGATTACTTGAATGCCCAATTTCTTGGTCCGCCTGCTATCATTATTCGAAATTCAGCTGTTCCATCCAATCTGACTGATGTTGCAGGGTGGCTCCGTTTTGCACTAAGATTGATAACACTACTTATCGATTAAGGTTTTATGAAGTATCGCTAGAATGTTTCCTTCACTTTTGACATTCCGGAGAAATCGTGCGGTGACTGCTTCTGTTTGATCAACCATAGCACTCTACTTACATGATTCAGTTTCCACCCCCTTTTTTCTCCGCCATGCTCTCTTATGTGATGTTTCTTCCTAAGTAAAATGCTGATGTATGCACATGAGTTGTGTGTGCACGCACATGATATCAACGTGGTCAGATTGTGTTTTCATTTTGATATGCTTGTTGAGTTTAGTGATCATCATAAAATGCAACCAGTTCGTCGGAACCCGTTACTGATCCAACGCGGACTGCGTGCTAATTTACCCCTCACATGCAACCTACTATATTGTGTTCATATCAACTGTTGGATTAGTGTATGGTTGTTGGTTGTCTCCACTCTGTACCAGTTATGTATGAATGAACAATTGTCTTATCAGCCTTGTGCCAACATTGAATCCTGTTAATCCCATTTGACAGACATGTTCGAAGGTTTCGTGCTGTCTTATTGTCCCAAAGTATCTTGTTCATCCTAAATCTTAGACACTGAACTTCATTCACGTGGTAGCTAAATTGCACACGCCAGGTGTACACAAATTCCATTGCTTTTTGTTTTAAACGTCCGTTAGCTCGTGTTATTGAGCGAACATGTCATTCATATCCTACTGAACTGACCAGAGATTTAACCTCATCTTACTGCACTTTACTCATTCACCCCCTCCCCCTTGAACTATAGCTTTTATTGGCATATCCTCACTCCGAATTTACTTGCCCGTCGTTATATTTTTATATCCAGATTAAAATTAACACCAGAGGTGTTTAGTTTATTGACAGATTGGCCAAATAGTGCATTTATCTCTGTCTCTCTCTCTCGAAGTGCTAACCACTCTCTTATTGAACCACCTTACATTAGATGGTTACTCCAACTCAAGGCGATTTTCCACGTACATAACATGTCACTGCTTCATCTCTGTGTGAATTAAACTGGAGGAGCGATCTTGAATGCTATTCACTTGTGTTGGTGTGTAGTCCATTGCACTGCTGGCCTTCATCTTCCTGGCTTGCTATTCCAGATTGTTAGCTTTGATATGTGATGGAATTCATGTGCAATAAGCATTCTTACTAGTCAGTCCGTTCGCTGTTTATGATCGAGCCATGATTTCGGTGAAGCAGTTTTACAGTAAAACTTCCATGCTAATGTATAGTTGCCCAACGAAAGTGAAGTAATCTCGTTCTGCTATCCTATATGTTTTTCTCCTCCCGATCCGTTACGTACCGGCGATAAATGTGGATTTCTATTATTTTCTGGCAACCAGGCTTCGGGTTTACAGTCTTGATTGATTGTTGAGTTAGAGCAACTCTAATCCGACGAGTTCAATTTTGTACTCAGATTTTTGCTATCGGATATCCAGATAGCAATCTCGGATTGCCTTTATGCCCCCCATTCTACGTATGCATACGAGCCACTACCTCCTCTCTTCATCCTTTCGGGTGCGAATCGAACACTCTTAGCATACGCAAGTTTTGGCTCCTTTTTTGTTATCGATGTGCATTAACTTTATGTTTGAGTTGTCGGCAACACACGCGTAACGTTTCGGCCGGTCACTTGGACTAGGCCAATTTTCCCGGTCACAACGTTGACATTCACTCTTTTTCATCCTTCTCATACCGAAACTTTATAAATCAAACCTAGATGTTCCATAAACTTTGACATTTAACTTTTATGTGGGTGGCATTCAACTATCCGTTTGCGTATTTCAGCCAGAGAACGAGAACGGGCGGGATCGAAAAAACTCTCAACCACCTTCTCCTACTGATACTCTTCGAGCTTTCACCAAAGCCTCTGTCTCCATGTTCAGTGGTGGCTCTTCACGTAAAGGATCCACACTGGATGATGCCCGTCACAGCGTGTTGACTGATGGGCGAATCAACTGGGGTTCGCCGATTTTTGTTCTGTTGGGTGAACTTTTTAATCTAAGTGCGTCATTGACCGATCTTGCCCTCGAGTATATTTTGTCAAATACAATTTGTCATATACTCAAATTCACGGTTTAGTTTGCTGCACTGGTTTTTCCTACAGTGTCTTACCCGCAACACCTTCACATGATTATCTTATCTCCCAGAACTATTGCTTATTTGTGTGACGAGGCTACATTTGTAAGCCTTAGTTGGTGATCGACTCAAAAAACAGACTTTAACGCCAGAACTTCCAGGCCCAGTTGTAATAAACAATCTGAGAGCCGGACAACCCTGGAATTATGGGCGCCATAGCTTTCAATTGCTATCCCTCAGATATGCTGTTCTCTGGTTATCTTCAATTGATGTAGGGACTAAATAACGAGACAGCACTCCTACGTAGCGTTCTCAATGTGGTACGGAGCCATTTGCCGTAATCATTGTCACCATGCTGGACAACAACGCACCATTGGCTCACATCGATGCTTACCTGTCTTACACGTGTGGACAGAGAAACGAACCTTAACTGAGAAGATGAATGAATGAATGAATGAAAGAGATGGGACCTAATTAACGAAACATCTGCGTTTGACCTAAAGCTTTCATCATTAAGTATCAACCTCTGGAGAGCAAACGACCAAGCTGTAGTAGCTAAAGTTGGGTCTCATCTACAAAAACCTTTTTTGCGCCTTTCACCGAGTCATTAAGTGTACTTAACTCATAGGCGATTCAGTCAAGCCAAGCAAAGACATTCTTCACACCTTGTGAACCCAATTAACTGCCACTTCTTCTAGCGTCATGCCACGGATTCGGTGGACCCGAAAGATCGAGCGTGGGAGATGAACCTTATCTGCAGTGGTAGGCCGTTAGTCAACTGACTACATTTGTTGATACGAAGCCATTATCTGTCCACCTAGCACTTTTCTCCAGTCGGCTGTGGCGTTGATAGCAGGTTCTCGTTGTGATAAGTGACTAGCTGGCATCCTTATCACATAGCCTAGCGATCTAGATCTGTACAAACTTAGAAACTGATATGCTCCCACGACCCATATAAATGAAGCTCAGTGGGAGTCGTTAATTTCTGTCTAGCACAAGCTCAATAATTCCGAACTGTAGTTTTTTTGCTTCTAAAGGTTCACGAATGCCACCGCCCAAGCAGTACGAATTCTGTGTGATCGATTAGGCCACAATCATTGAGTTCTCCGTATTTCCTCGTTTGTTGACGTTCCGATTGGTGATGGGATAGGCTTTCCTTATCTGTATTAAGACTCGCCTCAGTCAGATTTACATAGTATACCCCCATCTGTTCATGTCCGACAAAATGATGCAGTATAACTGTGTGCTTGCAATCTACCAGTAACTGGGTGATCGTGAACTACTCTGTTCCGAGCAAACAAGTCGAGTTACGTAAAATGCTTTCTATAGAAACGTTTTGTGTCTCTGTCATCAGTTAACTTACCCTTAAGCGGATCGTTCTGGCTAAGCATGCGTAAATGTGAATGGTTTCAATCCAGATTTTTCTCTTATTACATCGAACTGCATACACTGTTTTAAAATTTTGATAAGTGATTCGGAAACAGTCTATTCGTGACGAAGGTATGAGTAGACTTGTGGTGTTTGCCTATCGTTGCGCCCCAACCAGTTACTACGCGCCACGCTTTGTGATCGCGTTAGTAATATGTCCTTCTATCGGGACGTACTTAAGAAAGTCCGGAATGCGCGGCCAATTGGTCAGCTGGCACAAACGCACAGTCTACGTTACTTAGACTACACACTCTATATTTCAGTCGGGCGTTTTCCACAACGGACACTTTTTACCGAGACCATCGACTGTTGTACTAAATCACGAAGTGACCATGAATGATGATATCCTTAAAAATTCCGTTGAGTACAGTCGATAGGTGTCACCTGCTAGGTTGAAGACTTTATGATCACTTGAGTCGCTGATAGAAAACGTTATCCATCGCTAATGGTTTGTTCGAATTCACTCTACCACTGGCTCTTCCGAAATTATTTTATTTCATCAAGTTTTTTGTCCACTGTTTCCTTTTACTGTTTCCTTCATGAATGTTCTTCAGTACTGTTGTGGTAGACGGTGGTTCTTACCGCAGTGCCACCTGAGCATGTATCCTGGTCGTTATGAGTGGATGCTATGTAGACAGTTTTTTTAAAATCTTGTCAGCGTTCATAAACTTCGGCTTTCGCTGTTGTCTATGTTGGCCATTAGATATCAGGATGACCTATTCAATTGCTTATTGACTTAATGCTGACTCTGGTCACTATCTTCCATGTGTTATCTTGACCCGTTCCTGATTTTCACTTATCTGCATCCTCATTCCGGTTTGCGATAGGATAGGTTCCTTTGGCAAACGTCGTGAATGATTCCACTTGTTACGTATCACTGTTCCTTCCTCTTCCCTTTTGTCATTACAGACACCACTTTCTCAAACGAGCTGATGAGATCTGATGAGGGAGCCAGAGAGTGGAAAAAAAGGTTTGTATACAGTATTTTTTCTCAACCGATACACGTGTTTGGTATGTACAAATTGACGATTCGTGGAACATGAAACAAAACCTCCTAATCCTCATTTATTAGTCATCCATAGTACGGGTGTTGCATTTCATCGTTGCCATTCAAGATACAACTGACATTAGAACGAATCCGTCCTCATCCAGAAAAACTTCTTACCGAGGTTACCTCAAATGGAAGTCTAGATTCTTGTTTTCGCTGCAGATAACCGGTAACGTTTGATCGACTGTCGTGCGTTAGATGTATGCGATGTCCATCCGGTGCAATTCTCAACCAATTCGGAACACCTGAACGTTTAGGTACAATACCACATGTACAGCAGTCAGATTGCACCGCACCCGAAAATACAAACATGGTATCCGTTCTGTTAATTCTAATCGACAACCCCGTTAACTTGGTTAATTAGTTCAGTTTCGATCTGCTTGTTACTGTGAGTCAAACTAAGCGTGGCTTCCCTTCAGTCCAGTCATTCAGTGCCACTGAATGTGAAGTGAATTTTTATATGCTGATACCTATATTTTTGTCATAAATGTTTGTCGGCAAAGAAGAAATTTTGACTCTTAGTGGTAACCGAGTCACCTTCTTTCGGACCGTAGATGTTTCCTGGCCTTCTGTAGTGAAATGGCGAACTGTCGGCTAAGTTTTCTAGTGTGGATCCACCATCTTAGTGGTCGCTGCATGTGACCAAGTATAACCGCAGCACCAGCACGCTGTTTGTACACTCCCATGTCATCGTGGTAGGAGTGTCATCAGAGTTGACGAGAATTGTTCACTGCGTGATTGCCGCTTGTAGACTTTGACTATTAAACTCAATCCACGACCTGGAACTGGTACATGAATGTTGCCAATTGTTAGAGTTGTCGTTCCCTGAAAATGAAGTTTTCGTGGGTCCCTTACATGGCTGTTGAACGGTGCAAGAGAGTTTAAACACAACTTCGGTTCGTTCACCTATACTTACGGCTAGTCTTCCCCCTAATCCACATACCGAATAAGGAACACGATAAAAGAACGTAAGTGGTCGGTCGCCGACATTGTTTTCCACGTTCATTCAGAATGGCACTATCAGCCCACCTTACTCACATAAAATTACCTGTTCGACACACTGTTACACTTTACAATGTAAGCACAGTTGATATTCATTTGGGTCAGTCGTGTCTACTTCTCGGTGCCATTTTGACAAATGACAGCGACGACCACACTTTATCAATTTTGTTCAACCGTTGGTATTCAACTTGCAGAAAATAGTGGAAGTTAGACAAGCAATATATTTTATTTTCAAGCTGACCATCACTCACATTTGATCGCAGCCTTCGCATTCAGACAGACTTTTCAGCCAGCCTCTTTCGAAAAGAAGCACTAGACTCGAGTTTCGCTCTCATTAGAGCTCGTCAGTAGTGCATATCCTTGCCACGGCCGGGATTTGAACTCCGGACATTCCAATCATGAGGCAACCGTGTTAACCACTGCGCCATTGACCTCACATTAGGCACGACCGAATCATCAAATCTGAACGCTCAACCACTCTCGCTTGTGAGCAATGATCAGGTTGCCCGATCGTCTCGAGAGGAGACACAGTTACTGCCTGTTAACTCCAATCGATAACCCCGCGATTAGGACTTCCGAGACAGGTCGAGATCACAGAACTCATTAAACCTGCAAGGCGATATTTTAGATTACTGATGAGTAGTCGGGGATTTGGTTTATTCTCAAGTTGACCATCACTCACATTTGATCGCAGTGATCAACACGGTTGCCTCATGATTGGAATTGCCGAAGTTCAAATCCTGGCCGTGGCAAGGATATGCACCACTGATGAGCTCTAATGAGAGCGAAAGTTGAGTCTAGTGCTTCTTTTCGAAAGAGGCTGGTTGGAAAGTCTATCTGAATGCGAAGGTTGCGATCAAATGTGTGATGGTCAACTTGAAAATAAACCAAATCCCCGACTACTCATCAGTAATATATTTTATGTTTACAAGGAAACTACGTTCGTGGAAAGTGGGTCTCACAAAGCGTGACAGTTCCAACCATCCCTTTGAGAGTAGTCAGCCTAAAATGGTTAATGCAGATACTTGACTACTGGTATTTCGCGCCTTGAATCTGAATCCGTTTGTCCGAATGACAAATCCACACAACTTGGGTCACGTACAGCGACTCATCGTCCGATACGTTCCCTATCCTCTTCTACCTTTCCGTCTGAAGTGGTGCACATGCGAAAAGTGTGGATCGAACCCTAGCTGACTAAGCGCGATCGCAATGCCTATAAGAATAACCAAAGGTGCAAATTTCACCTGAACTATGACCGGAATCAAAGAGCTACCATCGGAAATTACCTGTCCCTGCTCCTAGTGGTTATCTGGGATCGACCACTTCCATAGGTTTGTTTCGATCCACTATGCTTCTGGAAGCATGTCACTCACGAACGTTAACATTTGCTGCATAGCTTATCCAATCTCCACTTCTGCCCGCACGCTATATTCCCGAAACCCGTCAAAATTGATTGCATTTCGTCGCAAACGTTACTGACCTAATTTAAAAGCACACCGAAACGCAAACATACTAAGCACAGTTTACGTAGGCGATATTAGATACGAGGTGAGTTATTGTAAGCGGATGCAACATGTTGAATGTTGAGGGCAGCCTTGACGGTCAGTCAATTCTATCCTCTATCTGCCTTTCATGTTTGGCATGCGAATCCGGTTAAGGGGAATGATACTATGTGTGTAGAAACTTCATATATCCTTCTTTGTGTGCCATTTAAGGGCATTGACGAGTAGTGTAAATTTGAGTCGAAATTCCTGACAATCCTCAGCCTTCCCAGGACCGGCAACAGGCAGTCACATTGTGAAACAGGCGAGAATTTCACGAAACTTTTCAACAAAACAGCTAATGTGTGTGAACGACATAGTTTCGAACAAAGCCATCCTTCCCGCTAATAACCACACAAATTTGAATGTGGTTTGTAGGGCGAGTTAGAAAATCGGTCTGCACAGAACTTACGTACTGCAATGCTGTTCATTTTTTTGCAATAGCTGTTTCGCGTCGTGACTACGTTTGGGTGTAATCATTTTTCTATCTATTATGTCATAGGCAACCTGATTATCAAACGCAAACGAGCCTTTTGTGCCGTTTTTCTGATCTCATCCTTAGTGAGTGTGTTTGAACGAGTAAAACAAGCTGTCTCTTCGACCGGCAGTCTACGCTGAGGCATGTTCAGCAGCGAGAATGAGTGCAAACTTTAGTTATGGCGTCTTTCAAATATTATGCGATTTTCATAACGATGGACGACTGTTGTAGGTAGTTGTCTGTGGTGTACATAATACCTTCAGTACTCATGCAAACTGGCTGTTAAATAGCACTCATTGTTGAGGTGAGTTTTGACTGTCAGTTGTATTTCTGTTTTGTCTGCTTTTGTTCAGGCTAGACGAGGAACGTTACTTGATCCAGGCGGCCAAGTCCATCTGCGAAGGCAACGCTCCCGGCATTTTCTCGCGCAATCGTTTCGTTACGTTGCTGCAATCTGAGAGCAATCGTAACCTTTTACTATCTCGTCTGAATCGGTGTAACACCCTTCCTCTATCAACTGGCTCGGATGAACAGCAGCAATATGTGGAAGATGTGGTCAGTGCTTGGTTCGCGCTCTCTATCTGATTACTAGCTGTCTGGCACCGTCAGATTCAACTCCTTGCAGCGTTAAGTTTTTTCTAGGTGTTGATCTCTTCCGATAGTTTGAGTTGTTCACGTTGTGCACTGTATAATGCCACATACTACGCTTATCATAGTAGATACTGTTGATGAAAAAACAGCCGTTTGGTCAGAGGCCCACTTAACCCTGCTCGTGGCGCTCTTAATCGAGACCCACATACTCACTTTTTTCAAGTGTTCGAGCATATACTTAAACGAGACTCACCGTCTATAAAAGTGCTTTTTTGTGTTTTCAACATTTATGAAAATCATTTTCTGCTCTGATGCTTTTCAAAGTGCATGTCTGTGAATAGTTTCTCTGTCCCCCCTGCCTCCCCAACGTTTGATTGTGATAGCCACTAGCGGCGTCCAATATGTGGTAGCCCATGTGTTCGTGCTCATGTTTTCCGCCATCTTTTCAAGTGCCTGTTGAAATTTGCTCATCCTGATTGTGATACTCGCCGATACTGTATTTCCATATTAATCTACCCGTTTCAGTCGAGTTTATTTGTGTGGAACTATCCAAATTTCTCAGCATATTAAGGGAGGTTTAAATGGTTGCCTGAACCCGTATTTGTGTTGCCGTCGTATGTGTCGTCGTGCACAAACTGACACTGATGTCGGATGTAGTGTTGACTTTATATAAGACACCTTCATACGCTTCTGGTCACGAAAACCTCCGGTTTCATATCCTCAAATCTTTGCTTCTCATTTCTACACATTGCGCACTATTATGTTTTGTAGCCAATTGATCACTGGAATCAGTATAAGGCGATTGTTCGCACTCTACATCAAGTCGCTTCCGGTCTGGAATCAAGTCTACGTTCAGACATATTTATTCCTACGCCTGCAAGTATTTACACTCCTCGAGCGCAGACTACGAATTCTATCGTCGTTCCGCTCACAAACGGTGGGTTGGCCTCTGCTTTCGGATTGCTTGAACTGGCTCACACACACTATTATCAGTTGCCAATGCGAGCCACCCGTACAACACGTCCTTCTTTTGCGACTGCCCACTTTTCATCTGGCAGTGACCTACCTCATCCCTTGTCATCTGTCGGCTCTGCAAGTTCTCTGCGTTCTGACGTGGCTTCTGGACGGGACTTGTCTGTATGTGCTTCGTTAATATCTATTTCCACTTGTTCGAAAATCGAAAGATCATAAGTACAATCTGGTTTAATTTGAAATGTTTTTCTGGCTTCTGTAGTCCATTACCCTCGTCTATAAGTTCCAGGACTTGGTGCTACCGTTCTGCTCATGTTGATAGCAAGCATCCTACCTAACTAGGAAGATCGTTTCCTCAGTTATTTCGGGCTATGTTAAACTAATCTTGTAACATATTGTCTTATTTTATTTTCGGGCTCAATTAGGTAGTGCGTCTTCTGGTAATTCGTGTTTCACAGTCCCTCCATTTTCGGTCACTACTACGTTTGTAAACATCTGTAATGTGTGCATGAGTCTTTCTTTTACCCATTAATTAGATGTTGCTCGCGGAAGCAATAACTCCGATTGTCAATCATGTGATCATGGGCTCGACTTGTATTCACTTCTGCACTGTTGTCCAAGATAGGGCAGACCTTGTCGTTTAAATTGTTGTGAAATTCACGTTTATCTCCAACTTTATTTGCAGTTCACTTCGGATGGCAACCACGCGGTGAATAATGGTGAGCTCTCTCTCGCAATTTCTCATCAAGCCTTTACATGTGTGTGACAGTCGATACGGCGACTGATGTTTTGCGGTAACGACTGTCTGCAGTGCTTACTTCACTGTTTTTTTGTGTGCTTTCCTTACAACGACGTGCTTGCGTGAATGCACAATCGTACCAATCTTGTGTGATTGCAATGGTTTTCTCAGCGCTTCCAGCAGACTGCGTCTGTTAAGATTTCTTTACGGACCGTTCATTTTGTTCTATCTACAACCACCTGCGAGCCATTTGAAAACTGCTGATTACTGTACATAGACAAAAGGCGGTGGGGGCGTTTATATCGGACAACGGTAACGGACAGCTCTTCCAAGGATTTCGTTAGCGGGAATTTGTCTGTTCATACACGACAGTGTTTTCTATGTTGGTAGTTCGTACTTCGGCGAACGTAGTCTCAAAAGAAAGAAAGTTATGCATTTGAATGTCCCCAGTTGTCACTGTGATACCTGGGCAATTACATATTTTAAAAAATCCAATTGCAGAGAATCTGAAATTCGGCTGGATTCGAATCAGAAACAGGGTGCCCAGACACGACAAGTGCTCCACCAGTTGAGCTACGAACTCACTCCCTAGTACATATTGTAGTTATTGACTACTTTCCTTATATTTTCTTCAGGGTGCACACCGATATGCACATTCGTAATTGTTTCAGGACCGTAGTGGCGATATCCACTGTTGAATAAAATAACGAGAAGACGCAAATCATATGATGTTCTCCGGAGTTACATTTCGTGCATTGTGATTATACATGGACATGCAACTATTCTTAAACACCAGTCATAATTCCGCAAGGCGGAAGTCATAGCTCAAAGGATTAGACAGACGGATACGAAGATGAAAATTACAAATGGGAGAATGCCAACAACCATGGTGGCCACTTGTTTCTGAACACAAAGGGGTGACTGTGACATCTGATAATCAAAGTCTCAGCAGAGTGGGGAATGAGTTTACAGTTTTTCCGGAAAATCACTTCAACGGAAATATTTTCAGACGGTACACCTGGAGATATTGATTTATTCGTCTGGAGGAAAGCACGCCGTGGACCGCTGCACACTACCGTGTGGGATAGAACTTCTACCTAACGTTGAAGATAATCATAGAGTCCACAAATCCGGCGTCCAACATCTTCGCTTAGCTCAACCTTAGACTCAGCCTCCATGACCGCACCGTTGTTATCAGGTTTCGTGTGATTTGCCACCAGACTGTAGTCCGTTCAACCCATTTTTCAGATTGAAATGATCTTTCTTATATCTACTCAGTTGGTTAATTACACTACTGCAGGTCCCATATCAAATTTTACCGTGGGCTTTTTCGGTAGCCTTAATGAGACTAACGGATGTTTTTAGTGAAAAGCAGTCCATTCTGTTGTTATTGTTCAATATGTCCTGACTGAATTACGTTGGGCATGCTTTTGCTATGTTTGCGTATGGTGCCACATTATTTCTATCCACCTTTGGTTGTTATGTGACACCAAAGTATTTCGTTCCCTGTCCATCGGACGTTGTATCGTTGAAGGGATTCCTCGGGCGCCACGTTCAGATACATGCGTCCGGTTGGTTTTACGGTTGAAATGTTTCCAATTTTCGTTTTTGTTAGGCTTTTGTGAAGCTTATATCAACTTTGGTTAGTTGATTGAGTAGGAACAATGCGACTTGTTTAGTTTATTTTAAAAAATTCTGTTTTTTTTTCTAAGACTCAGTTTTTAGTGATCAAACTACTGCACCCCTACGTACCAGAACAGCAGAAACCGATACAATCAGTTCGGATACAAGTTCCATCAATATGCGATTTTCGATTATATTGGATGCCGTAAGAAGCAACGCAGCTGGTGACTTCAGTGAGGCTCTCTCTGCATTTCGACGACGTGTTCGCGACTCGTCTGTTCACTTCCAGAAGACTGCCTCTTCATGGTATTCCACGTCAGTCATACCTGTATTTCAGCCTGCAGCGGAACTGGCTGCGGTCAATTCAGGACTTCCGATTGTGATTAGTTTTCCAGATCCTGGCGACTTACAACGCTGTGACCGTGTTGTCCCAACTCGAGAATTTACCCAATCACATGAATGTGAAACTGATGCGAGCAAACTCATTTTGTCGTCTGCGAAACTGACCACTCAACTGCCTTTCCAGAATATGCGTCTAAAGAGTAAACTCAAGGCTGTATCTAATCCGACAACGCCGTTCTACTCGAGGCGCACCTTGCATAGTATGCCCCGACAGCTTCGTGTGTAGTTGGACAGTGTTGTCTGGTCACTAATAGAATCCAACACGTTCACACCGTAATTGCATGTTTTCTAGTGTTCACTAGTCTGTCTGATCGTCACTGCACACATCCTCAAGAGATCTTTGTTGTCAGTCTCCCTTATTTGTCACTGTTAAACTGCATCAACAACGTATCCTGTGTCTTGTCGTCCCAGCGTAAGCGTTCGAATTGACCAAATGAAATATGCTTATTCAAAGTCCTCTATTTTGGAAAAGCCATTTTATTGAGGGCAAACACGTAACCCTCTCGGTTCCCCTCGTTTTGGATTGTCAGATGATATCCGTTGTTTTCTCTTTTTTATACGTTCGTTGCATCACATTGTTAGTTACCACCATCCTTCTGCCCTCGTCTGACGTGGACTCAGTGGACCGATTCTGTTGTGCTTTTTTCATGTTTTCTGTCCGCACAACGTGTACATATTTCTCATGGACGTTGATTTCTTTCTTAGGTATGCAAGTTTCGTCGTCATTCAGAACGGCACAGCTAAGCAACAAACAGTATCCACCTACATCACCTTCAAGTTATTGTCGAACGGTCAGCACTGTACCGCTAGACGTAGCCTCAGATTCTGAACAGCTCGGCGTGAACGTTTTGTTGTCAAGGCCCATGCGATCAATGTCCGGAGGTCGGGCACAAAGCGGTTCTGTACAGTCTCCTATCTCTCCGCTTTTTGAACATCAGTCTGGGCCCTACCAGTACATTTCTTCTGTCAGTGGCACACTGCCATTCGACGAGATCATCGCACCGAAAAGTTCTCACAGTCGTGGATATCGGTAAATCTGTTTGATCTGCCATTCAGTAGCATGGTTAGTGACTAATACAAATGATTATGTTTACGAACCAATCAACAAACTGAACGCCTACCAGATATGCCAGATTAACGACATCCACTCGATGCGGTGCTTGACATGCGCCACAAGCAAGTCCTCTGTGTGTAAAAGTTGTAAGCCTTGAATATTCGTCTGCCCTAGTTTTGACTGATGATAGACTACTGTACGGATGGACTTGATTTATGAGCCTAATTTCTCCAATTATTCTCGACTTTCATCGCTGTTATGTGTAGCAGCTGACGAGAGTATCCGAAATAGCACTACCATCTTGTAAAACCGGCCTGGTGTTATTCAGAAGTAAATTTTGTTCGGTTTCCACCATTCAGTCGATGCTTTTCCGAAGTCAACTTCTCTTGATGAAGGCCCACAAATGTTAGCAATGGCTAACAAAGAATGCATTAGTGACAAGCGAAATCGCTACTTTGTAAAACAACAAAAGGCCTTATATTTTGCTCATCATGTTTTGTTAAACCGTCGTGTGCAAAAAATGAGACACCTTTGCACCTAATTTCGATGCACATATGGACTTTCTTGGTGTGACCAAACATGTAACTTTAACATCACGTTGGAAGCATACACTGCCTGTATGGAATATTGCGCTGTCTGATGTACCTTACTGATGAAATAACTGACTCCTTGCAACTGCTTTGAACTGACTTTCTCCCTACTGGATCATCTTGATCCCTCGCTTTTTCGACCTCGATCTGATTGACACCTTGCTGACCCGATGGGATGAAGGTCGTTTGCGTGACCCATAGTATCAGACCCTCCCTATAGTCACTGTATCGACCAGTACTTTCTTTATTGCACTGAGTTCTTCTCGTCATATTTGAACCATAACGTAACGTAAGCTGTAGGCTCATCATGATTTACCTCTTGCAACAGAATGTGGTTAGATACTGACCACAAAGTTCTCCAGTGAAAGTCGGTTCCTATACCCAACAGTGGCGTTGGTGGATTCCAGTGTGAACTGTTTGAGAAATCTTGCTGGGGCAGTGGATCCCTTGTATCATTTGATGGATTCCATATGAGACAGTAAGACGGGTGCGTAGATGAGTCCACATGTGAAATTTCCGAGCTCCCGACGTGGCTTCATAGGTCAGCTGGCACAGCGCCTGCCACGTTTGGGCATGCTGTTTCTGTCGCTGGTTCGAACCCAGCCGAAGCCCTGGTTTTACACAATTGCGTCTCATCCGAACTCAATTTCGGTGATTTCCATTGATCTCGTTATAAATTTAGTCACTGCTTTCACTGCCAGATCTCGGCCACATAGGTGACATACCTCAATTATTCGCTCGTGTTCATTTCTTTGACTGGAAATATGATTACCATTCTATCATTTTAATTAGTGACTGTCCAAAATATTGATCATACAAGTTAGATTGTGTTCTTTCTCTGCTATCCCAGTTACCGACATTCTAAACTGATAAAACCTGTGGTTTCTGACACCTCGGACAACAATTCGGCAAACACTTTGAGAACCACCCATCGACAATCTTTGGGAACTTTGGGTCTCGATCAGACCGCGAACGGGACCGATCAGGTATCACCAAATGGTTCACCTGTGCGAACAAGTCGAACTTACGTTTTTGAAGATTTGCTGGCGAACAGTGGCGGAACACGTTTACCGCTGTGGGATAATATGCAATTTTGGGAGGATGCCTTTCTTGATGCTGTGGCGCAAGAGCGGGATATCCTTGGTGAGTATATTCCCGTTTTTTCGCCTCTTGGGAACGTTTTTTGAGGGGCTCGACGCTATTCGACTCACATGTATCTTCTAGTATCACGCATGTCGGCAATCATCGCTGCGATGTATAACCTTAAACCGTAACGTTTTGCCGAATGTGTATATGTATATATTCTGCGTGGCTTTGTCTACCATCTTTCATATGACGGGAATATATACGAGCCAATCGATCTACTTCACGACCATCAACGGCGAGTATTTGGTGTTGCTTAAACAGCACTTCATTTCGTAAAGTTTTATCTGCCGGTTGATTGACATCTTCCCTAATCCACATATAACTGATCGGATGAGCGATCCAAACAATAAGCGAAACTCGGCTCGTGTTCTCACAACAACTGATACTTCTGACAGTAAAATGTCTGGTCGCCCTCCAGCGCCAACGACACACTTGCTTAAAGATGTTTCCTCTCTCCCCGGTGATCTCTAGTTCCTATATACGAACTATTTAAAGCACGATGTTCCACTGTTTTTCTGACTAGAGGTAGCTCGAAATATGTTGTAACTGGTTCGCTTGTCCTACGAGCACGTAAGTAGATGACAGAATAACGATCAGTGAGACGACGTATAATGGAACGATAGTCAACGGTAACGAACAACGGAGTATGGACGACTAGTTCAAGACTTCCCGGCCAACCTAACCACCCGAGGTTAACACAGAAAGAGGGATGGCCTCCGGACGGAACCCCTTCCCGTCACTCAATCTGAAAACAGCACGGTCACAAACCAGATCATATTTAAAGGGTTTGTGACCAATCAGAAGGTCAAATCAAAGGTGGACCAATGATGAGCCGAACAGTACAGTGATGCGCGTAGGCAGGATGTAGGCATGTGAGCATTGGGGCGCCAGAGATTTGGCACAAGAGTTGAAGGACGAAGTGGCGCATGACCGTGCCAACTATGAAGCTCACTCGCCAGTGTACTTTGTTAGCCATTGTCGCACAATATTTTCGGGGAACTGGCGACTTCTCCGACAAAGTCTCTGTGAGGTCAACATGGGATCACACAGTGAATAGTTCCACCTGCTGTTACTTGCGATCTGAACTGTCATGTGGCAACTGTGTGCTATCAAAATGACAAGTTCACAGTTAACAGGTGGATTTTCTTCTAAATATTTGAACTATTCGGGGGTCACCTTCAGTGTCAGACAGCGCTGATCTAAATATTTTTTCGCTGCTCATTTACCTTTGAGTGTTAGTGTTATCGATCAAGATACCTGTCCATTTGTACAGTACGCACTGTTTTATTCCAATTTTATGCAGTTTAGTTGTCTACGATCAACGGTAGCACGGCTTCCCATGTATACTCGTTCTTTGCAGGTATGGATTTCCGTCCCACGGATCTATTAAAACATTACAGTATGACCACTCCTCTGAAAAAGAAGCATGCTGAACTTGCAGAGGATAAGTTGTTGGCCGGACTGATGCACAACATGATCGCATTCATGATCATGATGGGAGTCAATCGCGTAGACATTCGTCGGAAGATTCGGCGCCTGCTTGCCAAAAGTCACATGGGGTTGCACTATTCGCAAGAGATTAGTAACCTTCTGGATGTGCTCGAATATCTCGTGAGTCTGGTCGACTTATGTCAACTTGTAGCTCAGTGAAGTTATATGGCTTTGATGCCCACGTTTTTGCCGTCTTCAATTTTTACACATGATTCTCGTTACTGCTGTCAGTTTTGACGTTTGTTTTATGGGTGTTTAACGCGTGGTCTAACTGGACAGAACTAAATAAAATGTCATACGTGTCCTATCCAATTGATAGGCTCTTATCATAGAGACCATCAGTTGCACTTCTCAAGATGCGGTCATCTGGTCGAATTAGTAGGTTTGTACTTTTGGAAAGCAGGGTGATGCTTCTGGAATTTGTCCCACGTCTTTATTGACAGTGCATACCTAACTGTCCCACAACCGTAAAGAGAACTATTCTTAGTTTAAAAGTGAAAAAAGGATGGGGGCTTGCTACGTAAAAACTTTGCTTATAACCTGAAACATCAAGTTACGTTCGTCTAGCATGCAAACAGCCAAGTTGCAACTGACAGTAAGGCGACATCTGCAAAACAACTCTCGTTTGGCTTCTATCTTCTCGTTTCGTTAACATTTTCACTTCACAAGTACCCTAATCAAATAGCGGTATTCACGTCAATGAATTCGATTAACGCTCATCCGTTCTGACGTCTGTAATCACAGACTTCGCCCAGGAGACAAAGCTAACCTATGTGGGTTAATTTAATTGTCTTCACTTCTACTTCCAAATCCATAGTTTGCCTATATGAAATCGTACGTCTGTCGGCTACGGCATTGACAAAGGTCTTTCGATGCAGTAAACGGTGAATTTACACCCTTGGTACATGACTCAGCCACCCTAGTCGATGCCTTCTAAAATAATGAGCAACTGGATTTGCTTGATCGTTACTACCGTTTGTAAGCTCTCCACCTGTTTGCTTGTCTCTTTTGTGTCACCTCATCGGTGCGATTCGTAAGAGGCATTGATAGTTGAATATCTGAAAACAACTTTCGCTCTCGGTCCTAAGTGGTCATACTCCGTAGCCGTAGTGTAATACCACTCTCACGGTCGCATAGCGTATATGCGCTCTTTGAACTTCTGAAGTCTACTTATCTCGTCACTTAACCATAGGCGTCCTAGCCCGCAAGAAACAAATGGCTGTTACATTTCCTCTATTCTTACCGTTGCTTACGTAACCCCCATACTTAAGTTATCTGAGATCAAACCTACTTGTCCACCGCAAGGAAACTTCACAAAACACTTTCAGAAGTACTTTGCGGGGCGAGATATATCTAACGTTATCCAGGTTACTTGCAAATTCTCAAACAACAGCTTATGGTCATCACAGTCAGTCAGATTTTTACCAGGTAGGAGATCTATATCGACATTTTTTAATGTTGCAGACATTCTGTTGCTATTTTGTCCACTATATAGAATTGGGAAAATATACAGCCTTGACGTACGCTACACTTGTTGTTGCATCTATCGGGCAGTACCAATTTAACGCCAAACTGGATCGATGAATAAGACCAGACCACCACCAGCATGTTGTGCTTGCTTCTGTGCCGCAACGAACCGTATCGATCCACCGCATCATTTGCACTTTCATTGTAAATTATGATGCCTGTTGGGCAGTCTAAACTCAGATAGATGTCAGCAGTTGTCCACACGAGTCAAAATATCTTAATCTGAACTTCAACAGTTGCCTCTCCACCTCCTCCGAAATGTACGTGCATGAGGGCATCTAGACCACTTGTTTTATGACATTTGCGGGTTACAATGAGTTCACCTATTTCAACTCGCTTGAACGATTCTATATCAAAAGCTTGGGGCACGATTTCATCAACTTTTAACGTAATACGGCAAAAACGAAATACCACTTAAGCATACGGTTATCTAACCTTCTGGGCTTATCGTGGGTAAATGTCTCATTGATAGCTTCAGTGACAGATGGAGTAATGTTGCGAGTACCTTATGCAGTTTGCCAGTATCCCTCGACACAATGACTGCTTCCATTTCATTGACTTTTGTCTTCCATCTATACCTTGTTAGTTGCATCCGTTTTTTGGCTTGATATTTGTATCCTTGAGGATATTAGGCTTTTCATACAAGGCGATTTGTATTAGAACATGGGCTAAGCTGAAAAAAAAAACATTTTATAAGATGATTATCAGTTCAAACAATCCGAATGAAATAAAGCTCTAATTAACTGGTTGCTTAAGATATCTAGCCTCTGTTGAAACACGCCGGTGATGTGATGTATTTCCAAATTTCGTTCCATCTGGTGTCTCATGCGGATTAATTCTCACGGGACTGATATCATTTTCCGACTGTCTGCAACGTTTTGTTGTCACTCATTTTCATTCTGTCTTTGCTCCTTACTCACAGCGTTTCCTTTCTTTTTCCTAGTATGGCAATGATATCGACCTGAAACAAGTGAAGAGCAGAGCAATTCCTCATCATTCTTACGAAGTGTATCGTGGTATCAACTCTGAAGGCAAACTGTCATTTATGGAGGTGAGTCATTTTTGGGTCATTTCACGTTAAAAGTGACATTGGCCTGTTCGTGATTTTCAGTTGTCAGAATTTCGCTTTTTTGTGACAGTTTGTGCATATTAAGGGCGAGTGAATTCATTTTTAGTGCTCTATACCACCACACAACGCTCACACCAAAGGTAGCGATGCTTATCGATTGAGAAGTCAGCGAGCGCCACAGGCCAATTCATTCGGTCATGTCTTCGTTTACATATAAACTATTTCTCACCTGGTTGTTGGAAGTCATGGGACTTTCCAGGTATACTGTACTTGATCTATGAGCGTCCTTAATATTGAGTTGTTCCAGGCTTACTAGTCGGATAACAAACTGGTTCATCAACGCAGTTTTGCACATGCATCCCTGTGTCATTTCATCTCATCTACCTGTTCCACAGGTGCGTTTATGTTTGATGCAAATGGTACATTGCTTTCAAGTAGACATTTGGAACATAATCCTTATCTGCTAAACCTCTTTTTATCGGATACCTAATGAGGTTGATCAAACGCGGTACAGCATACAAGGAAGAATTTATGGTTTTCTTCTCGTAATCTGAGTTTGTTTAGTGGTGTACTCATAAAGTTTTTTCTGCACAGCTAAACTTCACCTAATTCTCGAGTATTTACTACTACCGCGTGCTTTCGAAAACTACCGTAACGTAATCGCGATTTCCTCAATCTACAAGCCCACTCAATGTTTCCTAGGCAGTTTGTTGTGGTACGTCACAGGACGGCCATGTTTCACAGCCGACCAAATCGGATCGTTACCACTCATAACATTGAACACTTACGTGACACCCGTTTATTCTTACCGGGTCAATGTGGGAAGCAACAGAACGGCCGCTATAAAACTGTGAAGCCGCCTCAATATACGGCTCACCAGAGCAGACCAATAGAGTGTATCTATTTCGTCCCATTTCGAAACATCAATGCATTGGTTGCATATGTTTTTTGCAAGTGAATCACGATAGATTCGACTCATATAATTTTGTTTCCGCCTTTTGACAGCCCTTTACTTCATTATATGACCAAGATTTCTTGTATACACGTCAAAAGGAGTACGTGCCAAAGATTTTTGATTGACTTTAGACGGATCTGTGTAATGACGCGTTATCTTGTTGAAAGTTCGTTTCTCCACGTCACATGTATCTTTTTTAGTGGCTGTAAATACGTGTTAGTTGTGTTGAGGTCAGAATAACAATCTAGGGTAACCGATTTACTCACCCGTCTTTTGAAATGCGGCTTCAACTCAAGGCCGTTCGTCAGTCGCGGGTCTTCTTACCAAATTGCGTCTTATCTTTTTGACGGTCCTACCAGTACTACCACAGCTCAAAATGGTTGTCCTGATCGAACTGTCCCTGTTGATCTTTATAGATTGCAGTTCTAATAGGACGTATGTTTCCATTCATTTCAAACTACCCTGGATTTCAATTGATTTTTACATATTCTCATGATTCAGGTTGGAACAAGCTCCCATTTTTTTCACCTGGTTCCTGTGTGGACGTCTGGCTTAAGGTTCGAGATCGACTGCGAATAAGTCAACGTCACGTTCGACGATAGTCAGAAAGAACTCTGCGTTTGTCTCACCTGTCTCAACTTAAAAGTAGTCCCCCTTTGTTTTTGTGTTCACTTGGAGGTGAATCTCTCAAAGAAGACACTGACCTTCGAAGCCTATTGACGATCTCATATGTATTCACACGTATTTGTCAAAATGATGCTCCTTCGTACTTTCTAATGGTTACTAATCTTGTATGACCGGATTGAATGACACCTTATATCCGTTAGAGATAAAATGATTACTCATCCATCTGAGACTTATCGATCTATCCCCGTGATACCTGTCTGCCAGATGTGTAGATTTTTGCGCTAGCTTGTGCAAGTGGCGCGTTGTTGGCCTTTGCGATGCTCAGTCGACTCGTGCTCCATGCGCTTTTGTGTTTATTGGATGAATTCGATGTCCATCTCTGAGGGGCTGATGTAGTTCTGGCCATTTTTGCGACTTCCTTAAACTAATTCATAGAATAAACGAATGTCACGTCACCTTCCGCTATTATGGCGTATGATGGTTTTAGTTAAACACAGAAACTGTAGGCTGTGATGCTTACGTACCCATACGCGTTTTGGTAACCTATTGAATGTTTTTATCGTTTTCTCGTCACGCGTGCGTACTTTCTCCATTCAAGTTTTCTTGCCTCTGGACAGCTTTTTAATTTCTAGGAACACAACTGATAGATGCCCACTCATGTACATCACTTGTCATCGTGTTCCTTTTCTAAAGATAAGTCTACTCCTCCTGCGTAACTGTGTACCTCATGTAACAATAAATGCTCACGCGACGGCCCTAAAACGAATTTTCGATTGGTGTGTCACTGACTAGTATTCTGATCCCATATCAGATTTATGCACCGTGTAGCTATTCCCCCCCCCCGTGTTATTTCAATTTTCGGGTTTCTTTGCACAGGTCGGTGAAGATCACCTTTTATTGCGTAATCTTTCTGGGTGTGTAATCGATCGGTGGTGGTACGATCAGCTGATCAACATCACTTACAGGCTCAACAGCTTTATCCTGTGCATCTCCGTTCGACTGAATGGACAATCCAATCTGAACTTGTTCTACACTAAGAAGGTGAGAAAGTGCATATACCAGTCTCATTCGTATCGTGCGGTTTGTTCCTACCATATTTTTTCCTCAGCCGCTGATACGTCATGTTTGTCTTTGAGATGTCAAAATGAAAATACTGAAGTGCCTTCGTCAACCAAAGCTTAGAGGGAAGAATCAGAAACCACGTTTTTACCTTAAATGTTCTACTAATCGGGTGTCGTGTATGGAATGTAGCATTCTTTAGGCGATTGAAAATCGAAGCACTTTGCTCTGGTGATTTTTTTAGTTGAGCAAGAGATCTCTCAGACTTGACTCGGCTTGAACCCGTCCGTTCTACAATTTGGCTACTACTAACAATTGGAAAATGC
Organism: Paragonimus westermani; assembly: GCA_008508345.1. Taxonomy (NCBI): domain Eukaryota; kingdom Metazoa; phylum Platyhelminthes; class Trematoda; order Plagiorchiida; family Troglotrematidae; genus Paragonimus; species Paragonimus westermani. The sequence continues at coordinate 93,099 of QNGE01000946.1, read as the reverse complement.
TATCAAATTTTTTTGTCATCCGCTTTTTCACGCCACCTGATCTTTTTGACAGTTGTAACACACAAACCGCCTGTTTTTTTACTCGACTATCTGTTACACCTGTGGACCAAATTTGAGCAACGTAGAAACACTTAACAACAAGCATTCTTACAAAGTAGAGGTTCCAGCGATAGTCCTAAAAGGAAACAACATGAACAAACATGAAGCAGAAGCTCAGTAAGTCGTGCACACGTTTCACACAGACCGAAACAAAAATAGCCGAAATAACATGACAGCACTCTCTGTGTCAGGATTCAAATTCAATCCGTACGCGTTCACTAGTTTCGATTGTGCTTCACACAATATCCTTTGTTCACATTCATCCACCAAAAGGTCTTGCGGTTATCTGAATTTGACCTCGTAGTCCATCTAGTCAACAATCGACTTGTCCATTCAGGCAGTGCAGTAGTTTTCATTTATGCTTTTTATATCAAGCCTTACCCAGGTAATCTGTTGGTTAGAAATATATCACGTGACCCTTTCCCTTTTTACCTTAGTGTCAACTACTCTACCAAGCCATTGAACAGGCTATGGAACAGATGACTCATCAGAGCCACCGTGGACCGTTAGGTCAGTTTTCACATTTTTGTTGGCAGTCATTTCCATAGATTGAACATCACTCACGGTTGATCGCAACCGACTCACTCCCATAGCCTTTCCTGTCAACCCCTTTCGGAATGAAGCATTACACTTGGGTTTCGCTTTTGTTGGAGCTCGTCAGTAATGCATATCCGTGCCACGGCCGGGACTAAAACTCCGGCTACGCTTTCATGGGGTACCCATGTTGTCTACTATCCCATTGGTCAGGCATTAAGAAGATGCACTACTGATAAGCTCCAAAAGGAGCAAAACTCAAGCAGATTACCTCTCTGTGAAAGTGGCTAGCAGGAAGTCTTTCGGGACTGTAACAAATGCGATCGTTTGTGAGTGATTCTCAGTCTGTATGAATCAAAGTCCCTTACTGCTCAACAATAACGTTTTCATTCGCACTTACTGCCGTGTATGATAGTTTGACAATTTTTTTTGATTGATGTGTTCATTGAATCTGTCCATTTTGATTTTCTGTGGTTTTGTAGGTTTCGTTGGAAGTTTACCGATTTGAGGGAGCGAGAAATGCTTATTCATATAAGATTGATTGTATTGTACGTTTTTGGGAAAATGATTGTCAGACACTACATTGGTTTCATTTAAATTGAGTGTAAAAATCAATGCATGTCAATATGTGTGGGAAAATGAATGGGGAAAATCTAACAGATGACCTTGACTGAAGAAAGTAATCTCTATCACAGCCTGTCAAATTTTCACCAACCAACAGCCGAATAGAAGCAACACTAAGAGGTCCAGCCTTGCCCTACTTACTTGGAATAATCTCGATGATCAGTTTTGTCGAATTACAGCTTAGCTTCATAAATGTATGCGTCCAGCCTTCGCCCGTAATAATTAAATGTGAACTGTCACGACAGACTCTGATAATATGTTCTAGACTGGGCACATCTGAACACCGAATGAGCGTTGATTGCAGAGCAACTGACCGATCGGATGTGCATCTTTAGCGAAAGTGGCGATTTTGTTTAGGCAAATTAGGTCTCACATAGTTTTGTGATTAGTGGGTTCTTGATGCTCAAAATTAAATCGCCATTGATCCGTCAACAAGACAGAGGAGATTGCTTCAATTTGAGTAACCTGTTTGGACGGGGGTGTTCTTACTCGCTCTTCCTTGTACTGTTTCAATAGAACCGAATTTCTTCTCGAGGTACAGGTGACGAGCTTGTTATTTTAGTGTTAGACGAGGCGCAACTGCGAGTTTAACCTCAACTTCTCAACTTGTTAATTAAACATCCCTAGTACTGAATTAGTCTTCTTGACCATTGGGCTTCGGATTGGAAAAAGACTGAAGCAGTCTGATGTTCTTTTAATCGTCAGTGATACTAAACTATGTCTCCTAACAAGTATTAGTGGCTAAGATGCATTCACTGCCTCCCACATGGTCGTGTTCAACGACATCTAATTATCTGTAACGATTTCTGTGTGGTCTGTTGTCGTATGAGCTTTCAAAGCTTTATATTTTGAAAATCTACTGCTTTTCAACTTTTCCTATGTTCACTGTTCCTCCTGCTTTCAGCCAGTTTAACCAATTCCGTGAAAACCAACACGTTGTGAAACACTTTTTTGCGTTTGGGGTTGTCTATAATCTTTCTTGCATTAGTTTTCCTCTTCAAAACAGCTGACAACTCTGCTACTTACGGCTTGTCTCCCTATTCTGTGTATTCATCGCGATGAACCACGTTTGCACCCGAATCATGACCTGTAGATTGCATTATCTCTCTAACGTTGGTGTGCGTTCCGGTGTGTGCATCCTGATTGCGCGTTAGTTCAATTTCTCGTTCAGTCGAATCGGTGATCTCACCTCGTATAAAGACGTATTTGGCTTATCATAAGACGTTCAGTTAACAATATCCTGTTTTTCCTTCCATTTTTGCCTGACTGCTTGTTTGAACTGTACAAACATGTTTATGTGCTGGAATTGTTCTCGTCTTGACGAATTGTCATCTATTTTGACTTTGGCTATTGTTTAAATATGTTGGTTACTCCACCATTATTTCGGATGCGTCCTGAACGAACTCCGTTCTCTTCTTCAATTCTCCAGTGAGCCTATTGTGTTTCAGTAATATGCTCTGTTGAACCTGATTTCTGAACAAGCCAGTGCTGCTTCTAGCACTTGTTGAGAATAGCTGCTGACATACTACTTGTGATCAACGGCTTATTGTGTTTATCATGACCATCACTCAAATTGAATATCGTGTTACCGTTCTCATCAACATCATCATCATAGACAGCAATACATTAGTGGTTCATATTGATGCATAACTTCCACACAACTATGAAGAAGGAAAAAAGCTAACTATGTATAGGAAGAAGAAACAAGAAAGCGATTTCATTTGTCTACGCCAGATCACCGTATGTCCACCTCGCACTTTGAGGCAGTCGGGCGCAGCGTCGGCAAATAGTGCATGGTGTGGCAGACGACTGGCTGGCATCCTTAGTACATGACCTAACCGTCTAAGTTTGTCTGGACGTAGGGGTTTAAACGAAAGAGCTAGTTTTACAATCAGTGCCAAGCACCCGCTTCGCAAGTTCCTCGTTCCATACTCGTTGATGCCACCTAATACGAGCGATTGAACGCAGCCATCGGTGGTTAATCACTTGAGAATGGTTCAAGTCTTCTGTTCTGAGCTGCCAAGTTTCGGTGCCGTAAAGTAGCATAGCCCTCACTGTTGTTTGATATACGTGACCCTTAAGCTTCAGAGAGATACTCCACTGTTGGCATAGGTGTTCCAGATTGGCGAATATCGCCGTAACCCTAGTGATACGCGCTTCTTTTTCATCCCCTACATTTACGTCGCCGCTGATGCAGCTTCCTAGGTATACAAATCGATCACCAACCTGCACGACTTCATTATCTCACGTTGAATCTACGTAATTACAACAGTCTTGCAGAAGGAGTTTGCATTTTGAGGCTGCGAAGCGCGTTCCGAAGTAGTCAGTAGAGCGCGAAATAGCGTTTAGCGTTGTTTGTGCTGCTTGGAAGTTGTCGAACAGCAACACCTTGTTGTCAGCATAACGAAGATCGGTCAGTCTTTCATCAGGTAATAGGTCCATGCTGTCAGTGCCGCAGACAATGGTCCATTATTTTGTCTATGATGAATTGGCCCATAAATTACACTGCTCCTGGTGCCGAAGCTGTTGGGCAGTTCACCGTGAATCCCAACCTCAGCTGAATTATGGCAATAGATTGCCGACATTAGGTCCACTTACTTGGTCGGCACATCCTGCATTTAGGCGACTGTAAAAGTTTAGGTAGATCCACTAAATGGAACACACCTTTGTAGTTGAGAAGTACGGCGATTGTTGGCCGGTGGTATACCTGATGCTGTTCCAGAATTTGACAAAGATTCAAAGTTTGATCTATAAATCCCCGCCCAGGGCGAAACCCTATCTGTTCTTCCCTAATGTTTGTCTCCCGAGCTGCACTGAGTGGATGAGGTATGCTGGATGTCAAAACCCTAGTAATGATCAAGGTCAAACTAATTTCCCCGTGGTTTTCGCAATAGCCCCTGATACCTTTCTTGAATATGGGACCTATTATTGAGTGACCCCAGAAGGGAGTGATGGTCTTCGTCGTGCCCACAAGTTGAAACAGGTGAATCATGGTCTCTACTAACGCCTCTGCACGTTTTTTGGAAAGTGACTGCGTGAGACCATGTGGGCCAGCAGCCCTAATACGTTTGAGAGCCGAGATGCCTTTGCAGACCTCAGTCTCACTGGGTGTTTCTAAGCCTGCCGACGGGAGTGCTACATTGTAAGCTTGTGTCGGCAACACAGGAGAAGTCGGAGTCTTAGTGAATGGGTCGTCAAGTTGTTCCACCCACCGTTCAAAGTTTGATCTATAAATCCCCGCCCAGGGCGAAACCCTATCTGTTCTTCCCTAATGTTTGTCTCCCGAGCTGCACTGAGTGGATGAGGTATGCTGGATGTCAAAACCCTAGTAATGATCAAGGTCAAACTAATTTCCCCGTGGTTTTCGCAATAGCCCCTGATACCTTTCTTGAATATGGGACCTATTATTGAGTGACCCCAGAAGGGAGTGATGGTCTTCGTCGTGCCCACAAGTTGAAACAGGTGAATCATGGTCTCTACTAACGCCTCTGCACGTTTTTTGGAAAGTGACTGCGTGAGACCATGTGGGCCAGCAGCCCTAATACGTTTGAGAGCCGAGATGCCTTTGCAGACCTCAGTCTCACTGGGTGTTTCTAAGCCTGCCGACGGGAGTGCTACATTGTAAGCTTGTGTCGGCAACACAGGAGAAGTCGGAGTCTTAGTGAATGGGTCGTCAAGTTGTTCCACCCACCGATTTAACCTTCTGAACTTATTATGGATGAGTGCGCCACCTATCTCGTGGATTGCTCCACTGACAGACGGTTGCGTAGGACCAGTGGCACGGATAAGTTTGGAAAGTCTCCTCGTGTTCCGTGAAACAAAACCGGTCTCCATTTTGTTAGCATTCTACACTAACCAACTCTCACGATCAGACTTTATGCTATGTTTCAGCCTCCTAGAGATATTTCTCCCAAACTTGTTACGTGAACTACCAGGAGGGATGTTCCTTCTGGCTTTTTTCAACTCTTTGGATTTCTCCAGAATCCAATGTTTTTTTTCGACCCATCTACTCCCGTACCACATGCTTCTCAAATGTACTGTGAGATTTGGGTCAGGCTGCTATTAGGATCTCGAGAGTGAGAACTATTGGGACAGCTTTTGAAGTGTTTTGTATTTATTCTCTACTGATGACATGGTCCGTTTCTCAACATTCAGTGGTTGCTGTCAATGGGGTCGTTGTCCAGCAAAAGATGAACGAAACGACAACGTACCAACGCACGGTACGAATCCAAGTGTGTGCTCCAGTAAGATCAACAGTGCTGAATGGGGTTTTGCCACCTGTAACTAACACCTATTTGGTCTCTCTGAGAGCAGGCCTGATTCGTAGAAGGTGGGCACCAAGTAAAACAGTGACGGGCACGATGCCTAAATCTGGTGTTGGCTAAGAATAGCTTATGCTCAATGCGCACCTGCAACAATCGCCCGCCATTATTTGAGCGATATGATGCTATCCCAAACTGGCCACCTAAACAAGACCGGGCCCCACCAAAGCGGCCGATCTGGGCGTTCATATCTCCGGCCAGAATGACCAGATTAGAACCATGTGTCGATCGAAGGAGAGCGGCCATATTTGAATAATAGGCGTCCTTGACAACGACGTCACTACGATCGTTTGGAGCGTGAGCAGATAACGAGAAGATATCCGAAAGTTTGGCGTCTAAAACTGGACTTGATTGAACCTACCAAGAGGACGGTAAACATTCTGCTCTTCATAGAAATCCAGTCTACTAATGCATCTGAGGCCGTAGTGCTGAGGACTATACCTACTCCACCCTGATCGGTAACTGCGGCCGTGGAATCTTTCGAAGTGTGTAGGCAGTATCGGGTAGACAGTGTGGATGCTATTGGTTCCATATGTTGACCACTGTCCTTGATTCTAGTCTCAGAAATGCAACAGACGTTGACATCCAACGACTTTAACGTTTGTGCGAGAGGGGACTGCTGACTTATCTGTTTTAGAGTGGGAACGTTAAAGGCACCTTTATTAAATCGCATTCTAGGTCTAAGCAAAGGACGAGGGAGGCTTGAGGCTGAATGGTAAAAGATGATACTTACTGACACAGTGTTACTATGGTTAGCTATATCCGTTGTCAGACCTGTGGAATAATAGTCGGAAATGGGGCTAAATTTGGTAGGAAAGTGGGGGATGGGTCAGCAGTAGCATGTTTTCACCTATCTACCCTGTTGTATGCAGCAGATAGGGCGACTCGGTTTATACCATGAGACGACCGACGCAGTATGCAGTTATTGGTGTTGTGATTACTCATGGTTTTGTGTAGGCTGAGATACTGCTAGGACGCTCACGCCTAGACAGGAGAACGATTAGAGTTCTCAACCAAAGGCTTTGGTTCAAAAGCCCGTACCACAAGTCAGCGGGTGAGTGGAGTGTACCAGAACTGGTACTTTTTCCCGAAATAGATGTCAACCGTTTTCCAACCCTCAACCTGGGAAACAGGAGACTGTGACTTGTCAGGCCTTTACCTGTTGGCCTCCGTGGCACGAGTGACTGTCAGTGTGGTCACCACACCCTCCAGTTTATCCCAATAGGTCGTCGAGATATGCAAGCCCTCACACCGCGTCTCGTTGTGGCGGGCTACCGTTCTATTTTCTAAGTTGTGCACAGACGCATCTGGTATGTGCTTGAGAGTTTTGTTTACCGTTTGACTTTGAAGCACATTGCAGACGCGTCTGCACACAACCTAGGCCTATCAGTCGAAACTGACAGGCAGTGTCTGTGCCCATTATGTCTGTGTTTCATGCTCTGCCTTTCTGGCTCATCAGCAATATCTTAACTTATGTGGGTGAAGCCGTTATAAGGGCTATCTTACTGGTCTCGTTTCCAAGGGTTCGAAACGGTACCATCTTCATAAAAATGGTCCTCATGTTTGTCTGAACCAGCTGTTGAAGTACAGACTAATTTGGAGTCGCTTTGTTATCAGCGCTGATCCATGGGATTTGGCTGCAGCGACATCCGAAACTTAGTATATCATTCTCACCACCTCTATCATGTGTTTTTTAGCAGTGTTAGAGTTTCGAGGTTGTGGTGGCTCTGTAGTGACGATGTCCAACAAAAGAACACAAGTTCCAGGCCCGATCTGCGATTATTGTGTGTCTACCTTGGTTTGGACAGCATAACAGAATCCAGGCCGCATCTGGTCAATTGATGTCAGCAACTACTTCACAACTTGAAAGCCGCCAACTAGTTCTTTATGTGTGTCTGTTGACTAGTAAAAGTTGTAAAATAGCGTGAAACCGATATAACCATCTTTAGAAATGAAATATCTCACAATTGATCACAGCTTTCGCGCTTATATAGACTGTTTAGCCAGCCTCTCTAAAAATAGCTGTTTTGTTGTGTAATAACTGTATGCTTCTCTGGCATCACTCTTGAAGAACTTTTAGTGTCCCTTTTGTGTTTTTTGGTTAATTTACCTTATCCGCAACGCAGTCAGGGTTGTCCTTAGTTGTGACTGAACAGAGAAGGCCTTTGCGTCACTCTGATAACTGATTGTCAAGAGGTTCGAGGATTTCTATCGAGACTGATGAGCTACTTCTGATGTGGCTCCATGGAGCATGCAAGCGATATGACTTACAGAAAACCGGCTACTGGTGTTGCTTACATTTCGTGATGATCTGTTTATCGGATGAGCCTGTATATTTCTCGGCTGATGTCAGCATACGATTAGGTTCCGGCTCCAAAACCCAGTTACTTGTCATCAGACCTATCATCTTCAATCTATGACAGTAAGTAGGCAGTCCTCTACTCATATTTGCTTTCTTTATACCCTACCCTGTCCTAACCGAATCTGTGTATCGAATGGATATGGTGCTAACCTCCTATTTTCTAACGGACATTCACATTCACTCATCCGGGATTTCTGAGTTTATCAGTTGAACAATCTGAAAAGTACTGATTCTTCAAATACTTCTCGTCTCACTTCATGGTGTGCACTTACTCCTAAGATTTTACAGATTTTTTGCACCTACATGATTCGATCTTTTTGTTAATGACTTAACCTTCTTACTCCAAGTATATATGTCACTACTTGATGAGTTCTTCGCTCTGTCTACTGAAACTACTTGGCAAGCTTCTCAACTTCTACCCGTTGTTCCATGTTATCTTGCAGTGTCTCGTTGTGTCTCAAGTAATGTATTCTGTTTCAAATATTCACCTTGAACATGCTTCTGGGTCAGGCTGTTGGTGATTGATGTCTTAAATGCACAGGACGATTGTTATCCGTTTCACCGCTGATCTTTTAATTTTTTTTTGATTTTTTTGTTGCTTAATGTTACAAATTAATCGCTAGTTTTTTTTCAGCCGGTTCTTTTGCGGTCGTTGGAGGGTTCGTTTCACCTCCACACACTCGTTCATCTTCGTCGCTTTGTCTTTCACTATCCCTAATAGAAAGAGGGGGAACTGACTGCTGCTTTGTGTGATTCAGCTCACGAGTATTTCATCCCTGATAGATTCATCTTAGATTCTCCTAATGGGTTGTACTTTTAGAACTTTTGTCTTGTGATCAGCTTTCTTTCAACGAAATTCTGGTTCACAATTTTCGTGGGCATCAAACATTCTTCGCTTCTTTTAATTACAGTGATCTGAAATGCTTTACCGTTTCTCAACCGACACTCTTGGTAATCCAACCGTTGACACATTCACCAGCAAAGTGGTCTGTTGTTAATGCAGTAGACGCTTTCTTATATTCCATGTGATTTTTCATTGTTTGGTGAGTGTGGTGTCTTTGTGGTGATTTTGCAGTTCCCCCCATCTCCCGGGGTTGTGCTGTTTGTCACATTTTTTCCTCTCCTTCTTAGGTGGTGATTTGCGAGGTGAAATAAATGTGGTAAACGTGGCCAACAATTCCCCGGGGACGATTCGCGTATGTTCCGAGGGTTTCGCCGTGAACATGAACTGTGAGAAAGTAAGAATCGAAATTCGGCCGAATAGTTTCCGTCGGATGTATCTGTATATTTTATTTTCCCGCTCTCGAAATGTCAAGTTATATGACTGGGCGCAGAACAGGCTTTTATCAGCTTCAGCTTCTCTCCTTGTTTGAGCACTTCATACATACCATAGATTGGTCGACAAACTCTCAGTCCATATCCATCCGGCGTGCCTATCAGCAGTTATTTTCACACTTGGAGGAATTTAGACATGTTGGTCGCAGAGATATTGTCTCTATCGCACCCCAAACATTTTGCGTCTCATAGCGCTGAGGGTCTCCAACTGAATCTGTGAGAATGGGTATGTGTCCGACCTGATCGTGAGCGCATCGATCGTGTCTCAACTCTCTGACTAGAACTGGAGCATCGGCATTTCTTTTCAGCCAACGGCCGTCACATGTTTGGTTATGAAGACTGCTTTTGACCCAGGCGTCAGGTATGCTGTATGGTGTTGCTTTTGTTGTGGAGAAATCTCGGTGAAGTGTGTCCATTTGTAGAAATCACTGTTCGCGTGGTCTGAACACAAAATGCACTTTTTTCTAATTGCCTCGAGCTTCACTTGTTTCAGTTGGAATTCGACTAATATATCCAATTACTTTCCTATCTTGTCCAACTGCTTGATAGATAATATTCCGGAAGAAGCACTAGACGCTCCTAAGTGTTATAACGTTAGTGTGCTAATCGATATTAAGTATACGGGGGGGTATTGAACTAAATAGTTCTTCTGCAGACAGTGTGCAATCCATACTAAACCGCTTCAATGATTTGGCTGGTTTGTATGGTACACATTTTGCACCTGGCAACTTGTTAAGTGTTGTTACAAGACTGGGTTAATAGAGATCCTACTTTTGTTATTTTTGGCGAGTTGTTTATGACTTTTGATGGCCTCATATGCCATCTGACCTTCTAAAAAAGTGTCTACGAGGATACTTTGCGTGTTTGACAATCCTCATCATATGTTTAGTTACCAGTTCAGAAGGTTAGAACGTTGAGCGAAGCATTTGGAGGCTTCAGTCAGCTGGTGGCCTCTTACTCCTGCTGTATTGCCGCCACAAACTTAAAATGTAGCACCTTGGTCGGCAAGTTTGGAAAAATCCACTACGTCCACAGTTAAACATTGATGAGACCTTTATTGTGTTGCTGTCTATTGTGGTGATAATAATAGGCTACAAACCGTGAAATTATCGACTGAGGTGAGGGTTTTCATTGCTTGGTTGCACTCAGTCTGGCTTCCCAAATTCAACTTCGCCCATTCTTGTGGAAGGTGCGTGTAGACCTCATGCATTTAATTATCCTTGTCTTTGCCAATTGACATCTGTTAACTGGACAACGTGTCAGTCCGTCCTTACGTGCATGAGAATTATGCAAGTTCGTAAGCGATTGCCAATATAGTGGAGATGTACAATCCACGCTGTCGTTCTATGCATCACTCACTGTATGTACGATCTTCCACGAAGACGTTGAGCAACACGTAGCGATAAACCAATGATCCCAAATATTCAAAACAAGATTGGATCGTAATGCCACGGTACTATTGAACAAACTATCAAATTGAATATTTAGACAACCTCAACAGTTTCGATCGACAGATCGTTTCCAGGGGATGGGGTACAATTTGATGCTGAACGGGCCAAATATGAACTATAATCACATAATAAGGCATTCATACCCAAAAGAGCTCTTCCGAGAAGTCATCAGGTTCAGAACAATGGGGATGAACCGAACTCCCAAATGGGGGTGCACGCACCACTCAAGTAAAGTACAATGACCGACAACTGGTTATTCGCACAACCATCAAATTGACGTGACACAACAAAATCGTCTAGGTCAAGCTCCAATTAACGTCCAGAAACAGGGGAGGTTGAATGCAGAGGGGTGAATATTTAGGAGAATTTGGTTGGGTCGGATTTTCACATAATTGTAGTTCAAAAATTTGATACACTGTATCTGCTGAAGGTTGAAGTAATCCGGAAGTTACGACGCAGTTCCAAGCTACGGAAAACATGGCGGCATCGCGGAGAAGGGTTGATAGGTGCCGCGTGTATGATTGGGAGAGATCGAGACTGTCCACACAGCTGCTTGGAAACGCTTTCGGACACGGAACTTCTGTAATCACTGGCGATTCCCCTCTCCTTCAGACTGTTCCACTGTTTTTACTCATTCGTTATTCCCCTACAGTCTGCCACCTCGTGGACTGTTGCCATGTTCAACGGCCACCCGAGTCATAGTGTCCATGCGGTACGGCTCTAAAAGCATGTATGTGTGATTTCGCCAGGCCGAGTTCATCCTAAGGCGTTTTGTCCGTCACCTGCATTATCCTGAGATATGTATCTCCCGCAGCTCCAGAAGTTATAGTTTTATGCATTCATGGTTACCAAATGAAGTGTAGTTAAAAGAAGGTTTACACACGTGCCGGTCCACATTCCAGTGTTACTTCTGTGTGGACGTTCTTCCCATGACAACGTTATTAGCTTACTTCAGTGTAACGGGTGGTTGGTAGTTTCCCAGTATCTTACTGAGTCTCCAAAATTGGATTACTAACCTGCTGCTGCAGAATTTTATACTGACTTACTTCTGAATACTCCGAAAATGTATATTTGGTGCGTATTTCGGACATCATGCAGAAACAGCAACGGGCCATGTGAGCACAAAACTGATTGCTAAAATGAGTGTATTATGTGATCTTGCTTCATTTTATGTGGAGTCCAGTCTGTCTTCGAACTAGCTGGATACAAAAGCATAACACGAAACTTGATGCACATCCCTGTGTGCCGAGACTAACGGTATGTTAGCTCAGGATGTGTGCACACCCTCAGCACTAGCTATGAGTCGGCTTCGTACATACCTGCAATGCAAGCTATTGCATTTTGTGCTACGTGCATTGAACAAGGCAGACCTGATCACCCGCAACTGTTCTATCAAGAAAGTTGCGCACATCTCGGTCGTCATGTGCTTTAAGATAGTAATCTGTGAAGGGAATGTGTGAACCCTGGTCATGTATGTGTGCTGCATACCCGCAGACAACTAACTACTATCAGTATCATCACAAACACGCCATCGGACTCTCAATCAGCCTACTCACACAAACGTGTATAGTGCTGGTGTATGGTGAAAATTAACACCTTTTCTCCTCTTTGCTTCCCAACATTCGGGAAAGATGAATTCTCCTCTTTCAATAGACTGTGTGGAATTGACATCGTAATTTTCTTTGGATAATGGCGATTTATCACGTCCTGTCTCGACAATCTACCATAACCTAAGTGTTTGCTTCTTGCAGGCTGATGGTTCAGAGTGTTATTGACGCTGCCAATCTGTCTTCGGTTCGTTTCATTATTTCGTTTTTGATACACTTGTTTGGTTTCCAACTTGCTTGTGCACTCCCATTCCTGAATTCACCGTGTGATATGTGCACATGTGTACCCTGTAACATGAAAGTCTAAATCTTATCACATTCCCAGCACACATCTTTATCAAATATTTTATCTCAGACGTAAGAACGTTTCTCGGTGATAGATATCTCTTTCTCTTCGTTGCCCAGCACTACCTGGAAACTCATTTTTGGCGCAATCTCGTGTTTATATTGGCCTGGTAAACAAATGGATGGTACATACTCTCAGTCACTTGTTGTCTCTTCAGGGAAATATACTGAAGTTGGATTAAAATCAGAAATCGATTCCGATAGGGCACGTTTTACGTTAGCTAATATATCAAGTTGACACTTCATTGAGATGGAAAGGTTATTTATCTATTCTGAACTAAAAGATAGTCACGACAACTACTTCGTCACTTTAATGCCAATTGCGAGTGACAGATACATCTCAGTGTGCCCAATTATACTTAGACTTTGTATTTACTCACCGCCATTGCACTTCTATGGAAGAACTGTTGAAGCATCTTGATTAAATGGTTTCAGTGCTTGCTTTGATTTTCACCATTTACTTTCTTTCACAGATGTTCATTTCCATTCCAAACATCAAATGTTGTCGTGTTTCTCAGCACGATCAGTTTACCATCGAATTTCTCGGTAAGTTCTCTGCTCACCTTAGTACACTGCTGGGTCTAGTTTCCAGTGATTCGCTGGCTTTTATCTCTTGCGACTCACGTTTCCATCTTGCCGACATGTTTCTCATTGTTTATTTTTGCAACTTAAATATTGATGGATTCGCTCGAGCTTACAATAATCGCATCTGACTTTGTCCAGTATTGACCAGTATTTGTGATTTATCAGGAACTCAAATGTGCGTTCCGTTTTCTCTCGATTTCTCTTCTCAACGTAGCTAAGTCCGTTAGTATGTGACTCGCTTGTGGTTAACATTCGTTCTAAAAGAAATCCACATTATCGTATAAAATCAGTACGCTTTGACTGTTATGGTACGCTTGTTGTATCAAGTGACCTCACCCATCAGCTGACGTGGAAACTGAAGTCTGTCGGGTTATCACCAATGTGTTCGACCAGCCCGTTGACTTGAGGGATTTGTGGGATTTGAACGACTGCTTCCACCCCTCAGCTAGTTCATTGATATCAAGGTTGTCAAACAATAAGCAAAATGTTGACACTGGAACTAAAAAGGCACAAACCGCGTGACGTCAACCACATGAGCTCACACTCATGTAACCTGATTGTAATAGGGAGACACGAAACAAAGATTCATACACACCTAACCTAGCCTAATGGATACTCAGGCTGAGTTCTCTCAGTTATCCGAGTGTACCCAATTCAAACCACTGCGTACTTACTAAGGCAGCTGTAATGTTCGACACGAGCCGTGTGCGGACATAGAGTGGGTTGATGCGTTCAGTTGTTGGCGCCTTAGTGAATTACAGGATGCGTCCCATTGCACTCCTGAATGGCACATCAAGAATGTCCCGACGTGCTGCCGCACGTTCGGTCTCAGGCTTAGTGGTAGTGAAGTTAAATCCCGTTCTTTGTGCAGACAAACCTGTACTACTATCTCCACACTACTACGTGGCACAACTGCGCGCACTACAGCGCACAATGTCTATTAGAAAGGGAAATCGAGAGGATTCGGTTACATGTCACATCATTTACACATTTTACCATAGTTACACTGAGCGCTACATTGGAAGGACTAATTTTACACCCGGATTAACGCGGTGGTAGATATCTAACTGACATTTATTTTCCCAAGAAAATCCTTCGTCGGTGAACACTTGCATGAAACCCGACGCAGATTAACCACCCCAGGCTAGTTCAGCCTACCTTTTGGGGATGTGTTCTGCCATCCACCAATGTACTAATAATTGAACACATTAACTCATGCTTCTTCCGTTTACAAACAGTTCATGTTGTGCTTGCAACTATTTTTACAGGTAAACGTTGATCTGAGTTACACACATTCGAATAACCGCCATAACTTAAGCTAGGTATCCGTTGTTGAATTTATCTATATATCTCTCCCATATAAGCAAGTTGTCTATCCCTGTATGTTCGGAATGTATCAGCTGTTCGGTTAGTTAACATAACGTGATTTACGTCCCGATTTCATGAAGAGAACCAGCTTTTCCACTCAAATCAAATCGTACGATTCAACACCTTAATTGTTTTGATCAGATTTGTTGAAAACGCAATGCAGCCTTCTGCGTGAAAAACACGAACAGTCGAATTTTTATTAACATGAAAGAACAGTATGAGCAATTTTCTCGCCAAATGTAGCCAGAAAGTCTGACCATCATGTTTAAGGTATAGTTAGCCCATGAGTTTAAAGAAACACGAATTTAGTGGTAAGTTGTAACAGTCTACGTTTCACTCACCTCAGCCGGTTTCCGCCAGGACTGTTGCTATAACGTCACCGGTATGCATAATGAACTGTGATTGCGCCTAACGGAGTTTGGTAGACCACATTGGTTAATACTGAACACATCGTGCAGTTGTATACGGCATTGGTTTCTAAGGGGTCTCCAGCACGCTGGTATTGTCCCAGGGAGAAGCCGGAATGAGACATTTCTGTCGGATAATATGAACTGTCAAACCCAGCTTCTTTCATCATTGACGTTCACACTCGTGACATTTTTTCTCCGATGTTCATTGGCCACTCAAATTATTTGTACTTTCATTACAGTTTCAACAATGAGGTCCATTTAATATAGTCAACTTAAAACATTTACAATTAGCCACCATGTAAGGACTATGTTTTGGGCTAATCAATCCGATTTTCATTTTATAGTGGAGTAACTTAGAAGAAATTGGTATTGGTTCATAAATTACTAAATAGCTTTACTTTAAATTGTCCCATTAACTTGATCAAACTGCCTTCCCCTTAATTTGCTCCTGGGCGGTTCCCCGATTGTTCGACTTTTATTGCAGTCATTATATTACGCTGTTAAGCGTTTTGCTCTGTTGCAGCCGCTTTCCCAAAATGGAATCTCGTAGTTTTCTGATCTGAAGATTGGTTCCAAACACTGCGTTCCTCATTTATTTAGTAGCTTGAATTGTGCACACGATTTTGAATGGTAATTTAAACAATTGTTTGGGCGCTAATCACAGAATGTTCTATTCTTAGTTTACCTCGTTCACTTTGTTTTTGAAAATTATATTGCTCTTTTCACCAAATGATTACGTTTACACATTTCCTAACGTAAACTTTGTATTAGCTATTGAAAATAAACGACAAGGTTTTGGTTTTAACCTTAATTTGCCTGTAAACGTTCATGACTTCAATCCACAAAGTCTCACTTCCTAATGTTCATGCAAGTTGGGAATGTGAACAGCTTTTAAGAATCGAGCGTAAGAATGGTCTGTACAAGTCGCGCTTTTATTTGCCATATGAATTTGATGTAACGCGCCTTTCCATTGCCAAACTGCTAGATCTGAGTTCCTGCTATGCGGCTTTCCCTAGTCTACTTGCGCGGAGACAAGAAAGACACGGTTGCGGTAAACACGTTGTATTGCCAAAAACCAGTTCGACCAAATGAATGAAATGCCTGTAAATATATATCATGAAATAGTGATGAGTCACTGTCTACTTGTCTAGGCCACTTTGCTTCCAAGTGGCCAAGTAAGGCCAAATCCATAGGCGTTAGTTTCTCGGGTTGGCGTGACACCCCCACTCACTTGCACGTATCCACCTGTCGCGACACCCACGCTCACTTGCACGTCTCCTGCTTGTTGGTCCGACGTGCCCCCCAGTGCTTTGTTGCTGTCTGATTTCGTCAGCCGTCATCAATGTCCTGACTCGATTGTTTTGGTGAGTTTGCCTCCCAACACCTCCCCTTTTTCGGCATGTATCATAAGACTGACATCTTGGATCCACCTGTAGAGGGTTCACGGGCTTCCTTAATCGTTTGGACCGTCTAAGAGAAAAGGAGCCTGGTGTTGTCTCGCTGATGATTGACAGCAGCCCGTCAGCCTTTTTTCCAAATCGAAGGTGTCCAAGAGAATGTCCCAATGTAATGAAGCCGAGTCTGGTTTGCTCGGAAGTAAGCCAGGGTTCCGCCGTAACTGGTTGATGTCTCCTTCAGGTGTCTTCGCCGACAATGACTTCGTAGATCACCTTCCCCTTACGTTTTGAGATCACTGCAGGTGTCCATTTATCTTGACCTCGGAAGTCTCGTGCAAGCATTGAGTCGCCAATATTGAAATGCCGTATGCATCGTGCATGGCCTGTTCTGTGTGCTTCGTTGGCGGATGTGACTGGTAATGGTCCGATATTGTCGAACCTTGTGTGAATTTTCCGTCCGAACATACATTCAGCTGGCGAGATTCCTCCTGGTGTATTGCGACTAGGCGGAGTTTTTGACCGACTATGTAGTTCCGTTTGATTACATATGCTGTTTACCGGCTGATCTAGTAATTTCAAGTCATCCATCCAATCAACGCCTAGTAGGTCTAGACCTGAATGATCTGTGACGGAACAACAGGCTTCGATTCGGCTGTCTCCAAACGTCACCTCACATGTTACTTCCCCGGCTAGCTTCAAGGTTCTGCCCGAGGCGTCCCGAACCGTATGATGCGTTGGAAGCAATGGAGGTCGCCCAAGCTTTCGCCATGTATCACGGTAAATCAATGTGATATCAGAAGCAGCGTCTAATTGCAAGCGGGTAGACACATCATTAATGCAAAGAGTAACGTACTTGCATCTGGATTCGCCATCAATTTTAAATGTTGCGGTGACCGCCTTTGACTTGGTGGGGAAGAACTTCGGGCGCCTGTGAAAGTTTCCTTGACGTCGAGATGGTTGCACGAGTGCGCAACAGCATATTTCTTTGTTAATTCTTTACCCACATCTGTTGCATATATGATTTTTGAATGGACAGAGACGGGCAAAGTGTCATTCTTTGCAATACCAACATGTTGATGGTGGTTTTGAATTTATTGCCGGCTGGCGGCTTGTTTCTTTAGTCGTGCTCTTGCTGCTGACTGCATAAATCATTTCTGAAGGACCCGATGAAGTAGCCTGCTGAATCATTGCCGTGTCGTGTTTCAGGTTAACGAGTCGCTGACATTCTGTTGTGACACTCTGTAGGGTGATATCTGGGCACTGCTCAATCTTGTTCAAAATTCTGGTCCGAATATCTGCGCCCTGGGGTGAATGTAAGCCGCACACAAAAATGAGACACTTGAACTGGTCGTCCGTCATGCTATGAAGTTTGGCGCGTTCGCATTCCCAATTAACATTAGCTGCATACTGTATCCAGTCATCGATAGGATTCTTTGTTAACTTCAGACAATGATATCGGATATTGAACAAGAATGATTGCTCACCGAATATCTGTGACAACGTCCTTGTGGTTTCTTCAAAGGTTAAATCTCTGGGATGTTTTGGCAAGATAAATTCACGAATCGTTCGTGTTCTGTTGTGTCCAGTCTTCTCAGTACTAGTCTGGCTTTCTTGTCTTCGGAAAGCTGTGCCATATCCACACGAAAAATATCTTCATATTTATGGAACCAAGAATCAAACGTGACTCCACCGATAGCATCAAAGTGGAATTCACTGACTTGTTGGATCATCGATTCTGGTGTAGGCAACTGGTCCTGGTTTGCAACTCCCAGTGACTGACTCGAAAACTTCTGCGTCAACATTTCAATAAGCTTCGCCTGTGACTGCTCGAAAATCATCTGCTGCTGTTGAAGGAGCAGCTGCATCAGCACCATGGAGATGGTCATTATTGGGTTCGGTTTGACCTCCGTCGCCACTGCTGTAACGCGCCTTTCCCTCGCCAAACGTTCTAATACCGCTTGACTGCTAGACCTGGGTTCCTGCTATGCGGCTTGCGCGGAGACAAGAAAGACATGGTTGCGGTAAACACGTTGTATTGCCAAAAACCAGTTCGACCAAATGAATGAAATGCCTGTAAATATATATCATGAAATAGTGATGAGTCACTGCCTATTTGTCTAGGCCACTTTGCTTCCAAGTGGCCAAGTAAGGCCAAATCCATAGGCGTTAGTTTCTCGGGTTGGCGTGACACTCCCACTCACTTGCACGTATCCACCTGTCGCGACACCCACGCTCACTTGCACGTCTCCTGCTTGTTGGTCCGACGTGCCCCCCAGTGCTTTGTTGCTGTCTGATTTCGTCAGCCGTCATCAATGTCCTGACTCGATTGTTTTGGTGAGTTTGCCTCCTAACTGAATTTAAGCTTCACTCGCACGTGATGGCAGTCGCATCGTTCCGTAAATTTTTGAAGTAGCCCCTTTCAAGAAAAAGCATTAGACTCGAGTCTCACTCCTGTTAGAGCTCTTCAGTTGTTTGTATCCTTGTTACAACCCGTCACATCTGCATTTTGCAACTGTGTTGACCATTTCGTCAGTGATTTCACTGTAGGTGTAACTGAATCGCCGTAAGTAGACGTTAAGCCACATTCGATTGCGAGTAATGCTTTGTTTGACGGATTGCCTCGAGAGGAGGTACAGTAAATGTCCTGTTAACCCCAATCGATGACCCCACCACTGTGACGTCTCTCGAAGTTGAAATCACAGATATGATTAATTTGTTGAGCGACATTTTCCATACTGATGATTATTAAGGGGTTTTGTTTTTTGTGTGAGTTGAACATCATTCACAGTTGGTCGTAGCTACTGTATTCTCACAGGACATTATTGTACATTACTCGCAAGCACATGTGAGTGAGCGTTTGCATCTGATGATTCAGTTGTGCGTTGTAGGAGCTTAGTGGCGCAGTTGTGAACACGGTTGCCTCATGTAAATTTGGTCGGAGTTCTAATGGCGGTCGTGGCAAGGATATGCACTATTGACGAGTTATTGCAAGAGGAGGACTTGAGCCTATTGCTTCTTCTTGAAAGAGGCTAATTGAAAAGTGCGGCAGCTGCGAGCAATTTGGAGCAATTGTTCAACTTGTAGCAACCAAATTCCCTACTAATCACCAGTACTTTTATCTGCATTCTTCATACTTTTATTGAATGAATGGCAACTCTCATTCAAGGTTACATGCTAGAGTTCGGACGGCATAAAACACGGAGACTATTCACCACAACATACACTTAAGAAGGTCCTTTGTCTGTTTGAGAGATACAACACAGCGTAAAAGAATAACCGCTTCCGAATTCGTATAAGCGCCAAGTCGCTCCCAAAGCAACGTTTGAATTTTTCTAAAAAGTTTTTGACCGTCCGGTACTACTAGGATGCCACCACGCGTAACCTACCGAAGTGGCGTGCCGTGCCAGTTTCTGCGTAAGTACCTGTAGCCCTTCTGTTGGATAGAATGAACTATCTGTTGAGTACATGTTGAATAAATATAGTCAATGATTATTGTGGGCTGTGATAGAAAAAGCCGTGGACAACACAAAATTCATCAAAATTGTTAAACGGACTTTCTGTGTGGTAGCGTTAGCAGTGTGTGTTTAATGCTCAAAGCTAGTTAGAAGCATATGGCCAATCTCGTGGTTGTTGCCACTCGTGTATTCATAGCTGGTGAACCTCGACCACGCACCTTCACTATGGGAACGACAAACACAGATTGGTAGACTGACTACATCTGAGATAACCGTGCAACCAACTCACAAATGAGTTATCATCTTGGGACGTCTGGTGATTTCCGATCAAGTAGACAAGAACAATCACTTACAATACTTTCAGATAGTGTTCCAGTTCATATGTTGCCTAATGTTTGGTTTCTTGTTAGATCAGCCGATCGTCATATAACTTACAGAAACGAGAACCATGTTAAAAGACTACGACGTCATGGTTTCACAGTCTGTTCGGTATTGTTCATGTCTATTCTATCGGACACTCAAGTCTGTGTGTAAACATGGTTGTAGGATAGGTGGGGTTTAGGAACAAACTCGTTTTCTAGGGCGTTTGCAATCTGACCAACAGAACCGTCACTGTTGACTAGAATTATACACTGTCTGAACACTTTTTCAAGTACTCTCATGTTTAAAGCTTTTAAATAGAAAGACAAAATTATTCAACCCTTTTTAAAAGAAAATGACAGCTATTAATTGGCTTTTGTGAACTATGACGTCGGTTGTCTCATTTTGATGAGCGAAGGATTGTGACGTAGATCATTGTCCCACTTGTTCAGGTTCCATCTGCACGTGTGCGCTTAGATTGATAGTTAACACTACAAAACTCTGACATTCTCCCGGAGGTAAGTGGGCATTACTGACCATTTACATACTTTGACTCTGTCAGAGCCATGTAATTCTGTCACGAATACCATACGGTTACCACACTCCTATTAACCGCATAATTTATATCATTCCTTTTCACTCTGTTTCACTGTCCTCTTATTCAGATTGTATTCAGGCCATTTTTCATACTGTCTCCAGGCGTTTATAGATTGTCTTTGGATGGTATCAAATGATACTCTTCCTTGTTTGCGTACACAACGCACAGGGCCGGTGCGATCGATGGCCATGTGGCTAAAATTGACTGACAGGTGAAGCAATGGAGTGGGTACAATTAATTTTCCTTTCATTTTTTTCTACTGAGTAACTGGAAGTAGTAGAAACGCGATATTGGAAACGTTATTGAGAGAGATTTGCCAACTGGTTGTGTCAATAACCTCTAACTAGAACTAGTTTGTCGGTAGATTCGTGATCCATATTTGTTACGTTCGTCTTTTGGTATCTTTTCAGATTGCAAGCAAAAACGTCTAAGAACTCTTACTTTACAAACGGACATGGTAAGTTGTCGATTTTTCTTGAACTCGTTTTTGGTGGTTAAAGCACACTAGCAAGAATGAGCGCATGAAATTTACTGCACATGTTACTGTTGCAGAGTTCACCTGCCGAATGTTTCATTTCAAATTCTTTGCCTTCTGGTATTCTCACTTTGACGCCGCTCCATTTTTACCATATCTACGAATATTCAAAACAATTCAAACTCCATACTGCGTCAGCTGTCTCTTAGTACAACCTGGGTCACACTATCCGCTTTAAGGTTCCTCAACCTCATTCCTAGTGAACATTCCTTGTATCTAACAACAGATATAGGCAATCATACTAACACTGCCCTGGTAACTCGCGTTACTTACCAGTCAGCTTTCTGTTTCCACTGTTCCTTGCTTAGACTTAGAACATGATTCAACGTCCGTACTGTGAACTAATCAGATCAACAGGCCACTCTCACTCAGACTCTAAACTCATTGAAAACTAAGGTCCTCTACATTTTGAAACCGAGAGCTCAGGACAGTATTTAGTATGTCGAAATGACGGCATCCGCGCTGTCTACCCGATAACGGTTGTACACTTCAGGTGACTCAACGGTCGCCGTTATCAGTCAGGCTAGAGCAAGCGTCATCCACAACACTGCATTGACAGATCGGATTTTCTTTAGCTGTAGGCCCTTTGTGTTTACCTGACAGATTCGGTTATGGCCAGCTCTTCAGTACTCTTCGTTGTCTGCCTGTGCCACAACTGACTGCGCCGGCGGTACATTTGATGCTGCTCCAGAATTTGACAAAGAGTCAAAGTTTGATCTATAAATCCCCGCCCAGGGCGAAACCCTATCTGTTCTTCCCTAATGTTTGTCTCCCGAGCTGCACTGAGTGGATGAGGTATGCTGGATGTCAAAACCCTAGTAATGATCAAGGTCAAACTAATTTCCCCGTGGTTTTCGCAATAGCCCCTGATACCTTTCTTGAATATGGGACCTATTATTGAGTGACCCCAGAAGGGAGTGATGGTCTTCGTCGTGCCCACAAGTTGAAACAGGTGAATCATGGTCTCTACTAACGCCTCTGCACGTTTTTTGGAAAGTGACTGCGTGAGACCATGTGGGCCAGCAGCCCTAATACGTTTGAGAGCCGAGATGCCTTTGCAGACCTCAGTCTCACTGGGTGTTTCTAAGCCTGCCGACGGGAGTGCTACATTGTAAGCTTGTGTCGGCAACACAGGAGAAGTCGGAGTCTTAGTGAATGGGTCGTCAAGTTGTTCCACCCACCGGTTTAACCTTCTGAACTTATTATGGATGAGTGTGCTATCTATCTCGCGGATTGCTCCACTGACAGACGGGTCGAACGAAGTTCAGTCGACTTATTCTGAATTTGTGGTTGCCTCCTAGTCTACCGTCAGCTGACTTGGATTTGTCAACCAGCTAATTTCGTGAATTTGATCCCTTATCGAATTAACTTTTACTGAGCCTGTGGATGTGCGACGTGAACTTTGTATCAGTAACTTAATGCAACTCTACTAAGAATCATTTTTTGTATAACACACCCTCCGTTAAAACATCAATACTTCGTTTGTACGCCTGAAGTGATACCTCACATTTCGTTTCGTGCCATATTGGAAAGTTCGGTGAACCTTAGAAGCTGCCAAGGGAACACGATTGAACTGCTTACACTAACTGAATCCGCAAATTTTGCTGTCGTCTATATTCGGATGCATTCTTCCTTTTCCTGCTTACCTTATAATTTATGGCTATGTCTACTGTTTCGGGCGGAATTGATGTGACCATTCGGACTGGAATACGGGAACAAAGTTCGAAAGCTCTTATCATTCAGCTTGTACCAGTGCATCGCATAACTTAATAACGCTTCCTTGCCGAATTGTAAACATATACTTTTGATACACCGAGCATCATGGGGATCCAAAGACGTTCGTCATTGCATGGTAGAAACTATCGCTTGTTCACCTTGATATCAAATTCTGGCCATAAGGCGCAATTCCGTTGAAATCGCCATCGTTTTACTAGGCCTTCTGTAAAAATCAATCAGGCGTTCGTGTTTTTGCTTCGCGTGTTGTTGGTTAGGGAGAAGTGTGAGGGAAATTTATCCAGTAAACAACTTAGATTCCCCTAGTCCCTTGATCTTTTCCTGGCTTCTACTAAGTTCACCAGCTCTCGGTCTATAATTCGACTCATTCCCATTTATTCGATTCAGGCATTGCCAGTTCTCAGTTTATGGCAACGTACACTCACGATTGCCATCGCACAACGTCATGTGCGCGATGCCAAACACTGTACTCCCGTGCACTGCTATCCATCGAAGAACAGGTAGTAGTGTCAGTCGTCTGCTGTTGTACTGTTGTTCCACTCCAATTTTACGTTGTTTGTGCGTGTATATATGTTCGTTTGGTCATGTGGCCAATCTTCATAACGTTATCGTACCTTCTTTATGTCTGTTAAACTTTCTCTTAATATGCGTCTGGTTTCCTTTCAGGCGACACATTTACTCCATCAATTTCACGTCCGAATCACGAGCATTTCTTTGACGCTGCCCCCGGCAAGTAGTAATGGTTCACAAAGTCCGGCCAGTGAATTGTCCAAAACTGATTTGACTGCTCACTGATCCGTGATTGGACATGTATGCATGTGTACGTGTGATAAGGATGTTATCCGACTGTGATAGACTTTGAACATTCCTTTTTATCAATTGAATTTGCTATTTCATGCCTGTGGCTTCGACCCAAGAATGGTAGCTGAGTCCAGTTGCTTTCCACAATCAGTTGCCCATTCACATTCACCTGTGCTTTCTTTGTGCGCTTTCTTGGTTTTCTATGTCGTGATGAAAACATGTACTTCCTTCTCACATACATACGCACGTTTCCTCTTTATATGCTCACTTACATGATTACTTGTGTGTGTGTATGATTGCTGTTATTCATTCTTGCGGTTTCGAGCCTGTTTATTTTGCTGCTATGTGCAAGTCACTTGTTGTCAGTCATGTGGTTCGATGTTTTGCTTCGCCCAACTCACTTCTGGTACATCTGGTTCGACTTGCTCACTTTAATTTTCTGGCATCGTAATTTCAATTGTTCTTATGGAACTAGCTTTTCTCTCTCTTTTATAGTTCCACTTGTCGTTCTCAGTCCACGTATGTCAGTCCGAGATTCCATGTGACATTATTTCAAGTATTTTCGGGGACATGGATTTCCTTTCCGTTATTGTTCAGATTATTACTTTGGAATTTGGTAGATTATAACATTGACTTGTAATTTGTTTCACGTCATTTTCCCCTTGAACCACTCCAGGCCGCAGTCTGACTTGCTCCCCGTCCAGTCGAGACAGTGACTTACTGATGGTGGGAACACTCGACCTTACAGACTAGATTTGCTCTTACAACTGAGGTCTTATTCAACTTCATGGGTGCCTACGTATTTGTAACATGCATCTAATTTGCCTGTGCCAGCATGCACTCATGGCGCTCACCAACTACACCACAGGTTACATCTTGGTTTGGGCAGCTCGCACAGATTTACTTTAATCACTCTTACGAATCACTAATCGGAATATCTGAAAGCAGGTACCTAAACCGTATTAGTTTACAAGTTGATTGTGAACGCTACAAACTCTGTGGCACTCTTTCAGCTTCCCCATATAGTAAACGAATCATTCACAGTTCATGTGCCTCAACTTCATACTCTGAAAGAACTACCAGTGAACATATGTGCTTCGGGCGCTACTTGTGCTCAATTAATATTCCCTTGTTAATGTCTAATTCCCAGAGCGAGATCGATGTTACCAATGTGTACACAACTCATGGTGTTAGCCGGCTCTGAAGGTTACACACTCTGATCATCTACATTCTACTAAACTATTCACCGGTCAGTTCTTAAGAAAAAACTGCACTCAGCCCTTTCGCCCTTAACAAATTGTCATATGCAGCTGATTTTTGGAACAACCAGCCGGTAGCAAACCCATGCTGTAAAAAATCACATCCTTTTTTTGCAGTTAGTTACCCAAATCCTTTATGGAATTCGACCATCTGGCTTTCGATTAACAGTATCTCAATCTAACATGTTCGGGATGTTAGATATACTATGCCAGGTTTATATGGAAAATAGTTTGTCATTTAGATAACAATCTTTGACTGTACAGTGCATATCAGTATTCATCTGTGTCTCCGAACTAAATCTGGGCTTGGGTCACTAGATCAATCAACTGTGACATAAAGGAAAGCGCTCTTGACGTCCGGTCGAAATCCGGGTCATTGTGTGGCCCTATATAATATCATTGAACCAGATTTTCACAATCTTGAACAACCATCAAAGTGCAACGTATAATTACTTTTTTTTCGGAAAAAATATTCCGGAATAATGCAACATTTTGTTACAGCCTGGTCTATTCCCCACAGTTCCGCTGGACGCGACCAGTGCATGCGAGCATCGTGGTGGCTGGAGTTTAGTTTGATCAATTGGGTGTTGACATAGTAACTGTGCTTGTATTCATCCTATTGCAATTTGTTATCAACACCCTAGTCTACTCTGCATCATCATTTCCCAAAGTGGGTGATGTTGCCGCTGAGGAACATGAAGAAAACGATCAGATGTCTCAACTCTCTGTGTGGGACTCGTGGATTTCATCTGTCTCTCTCATGTGGGCGTATGTACTACTCAAATCAGGTGTTCCGAGTGGCCCTCCAATCCGTACTAGAATTGAAACTCTCCACGTAAGTAATAAGATGACCTCGGACTGGTTGCGGTAAACGGTTGGAATTCATGGGACAAGAACTCACCTTTATAGATGCACGTCCATCTTAATGACACGTTTGAAGTAAAACTGTGAGCTAATTAGTGCAAGACAGAACAAAAAATGCGATGACTAACGGGAAGTGCCACATTGAGGGTTTCGTCCAATCCGGGTGGGGTGTGTTAACGCGACGTTTGGAGTGGTCCCTTGCTGGATCGTCTATTGTGTCTGGGCTTATGTGAATCGAGTACCTTTTCACCATAGTCCATCAAGCTCAGTCATTGAATTGGCGTCTTAATGTTGACGTGGCTTTATATTCTGTTAGATGTGCTAAATTGCCACTGTTCTGACTTTTGCGTTCAACTAATTCATGTTGAACGAGGGGGCGATGCAATGCGCTTAATTCGCTTTGAAAGCGATGGACTGAGACAGATTGGGAACCACTCTCCTAGAAGCTCGAATTATAATTTGTCTGCACCCAGTTTCGTGACAACGTTTCGCAATAGCCAGTTAAAACAACTGTGAATAGCGATTATGATATGAATGAACATTTGATTCCTGGCCGTTTTTTATTTCAAATGTTACGAGAACCTTCATATGCGAAGCAGATGAAAGTCGGAGCAAGGATTTGGGACATCTTTTCAATCGGCTACATATGAAGTATAAAGGTGTTGGTTAGCGACCTGTTCCTTGTTTGTGAAAATGATCACCGATTTTGTGTACACAAACGGGCACTCAATTCAAATAGCCTTCAGCTGTTTATGACAAAGTATCAAACCGTTCCCAGTTGACCCAGACCGAGCTAGTTCTAGTCGGCCTACAGAACGATAATGAAGGTCATGCTGGTGTTTGTGAAGTACAGAGCAAAATCTGCGGTCGATAAGGTACAAGGAAAGTCCACGAAGTTTCCGTGAGCAACCGCAAACGAGTATTCGATCTCCAGGTTCGACATCTCATTGAACTTCAGTATTCCAAATCAAAGCCAAACATTGCCAGTCGTGCATCGCAATCGGATCCATTGGCGTCCACAGTGGCTTTCTGACATTTTCTGGTTACATCAGCAATACAACTGTCAACGAACAGGCTGATCACGGTTTAGTGACCGACATCTCCTGCGAGTGATCATGGATATATATCGTCCACTTTGGAAGTGTCACCTAAAAGCCGTTACCATCCACCGTAATGATGATGACCTAAAGGGTCAGCTGGGAATTAAGTGTTTCGAAGACCCATGTGATACATCAGCAGTTCACTAACAAGGTTACGTTGTCGGAACAATAAGTCGCCACGAGAAAGAACCACGGGACATTTTCAACTCCTGACAGTTTTTTGTACTCTGAATAAAACTTAGTTTAGTAACGTTTCACTCGATGTTCCTTTGTGTTAACAAGACCGGTTACAGCAGGTAGCTAAACTACTGAAAAAGGGACAGAAGACAAGACGTTTTGGTTGAAGTTAAAAGGAGAATTGGTGACTTAAGATGGGCCAACCACAGCGAAGAACCAATGTTACATTAAACACGCTGCTCATCGATTTACACTGTTGTGAGCTCATTATTCTATGATCTCAGTTTAATGGGCTTGGCCCGTATGATGAGCGTTCCTGTTGATAAATAATGCACCCAAATCGAACTCACTTGTCACCAGCTGGGATGTGACCCCCAGGCAATTAGGTTCCCGCAATATACTTCCGGTCAAGTGATGGGTAACCTCTATTCTCGCTATAGCTAGAACCCCATTGGCTGTGTTTCTTTTTCGTCCGAATATTAGAAGGAATCACGTTTGCCGGAATTGATCTGTTCGTAGACTCGACACGGTTAGATCTTTCTAGTTCCCCTGTTTAATTTGTGACTAGCTGTACGCCCACGTTTCGTAACATGTGATGGTTGCGTGTACAACTCTGCGTAAATATCGTCTGACAGACTCAAACCACGGAATCGCATATTAATTGGGTTGTGTATCCAAGTGCTCTTTTTTATGTTGTAAATCTAAACCCTGTTTGTCCATGAAACTGTTTCCTGTACATGTGTGTCGGAACGTTTTAAGTGGTCTACTTAGTGGTCTTCATGTTTGTCGAAAGCTCCCATAAGCAACCATCCTGTCAGTTGAAAACGGACCATTCTCGTCAGTTATGTTTCTTTTCATAAAAGATCACTGATTAATGCAGCTGATGAAAACAGTCTTAGAGTTAATGGAAATTTACTACTCAAGTCATCTGCTTGTTCACGCAGTTGCTAGACTAACTTTTCACAGAAGCAGACATCAATCATTAAACGTCTGTCTATACGAACATAGCACTGTATAAATTATTGTTGACACCCGAACATCAATAGCACTTTGAGCCACTTAGCTATCGGTGTGTTCCTTTTCCACCTATTGTGTTGGTGGTTTGCTTATACTGTTCATACACTTGTAGCGCCTTGGATACTTTTTAATAAGGTGTGTACTAGGTGCTACCAGGATAGCTAGGCCAATTTTCTGAATTCTGGTGCTTGAAACATCCGAAAAATCATGAAATTTTTATCTTACAAACTTCTGTCTTTTCACCTCACTATAACTTGATTTTCAGCTGCTTCGATGCACCTTTAAGAAGACCGACCCAAACATCAACAGTCCGTAATCTCTCATCTTTTTGAAGCTGACCATGTTCGCCTTGAGCTGCATTCAAGAATGATTCCGTTATCACGAATCACCCTCCACAGCAATCTGTTTCTTATATTTAGAAAAAGGTTAAACAACAAAGGACGAGTTCGGATGAATAGACCGCGTGCTTGGCTAAGGTGGTTTAAGAATCAATCAGAAAACCATTCATAAGTTACGATTTGTACGTAGTCGCGCAACTGCCCCAACCCTCCACGTGCCCCCTCCCCGTTAACGAGACCCGAACTAGATCACTTGAAGGCATATAGCCGGACTGGTAGCTGCCCATCAATGCATTAAAAAAAACGTAACATCTCATGCAGCTTTTCCAGTAATGTTAGACTCACTGGTATGCCCTCACTTCAGTTTAACCGTACCACCTATTTTATGGAAAAGATCTGGCTGATTGGAGGGGTGTAGTGTTGAGCTGCAAAGTTCACTTCAGAGCTTCAGTATCGACTGTTTAACCTGTGTAGTATCCACATATTACATAATGGTATCATTTTGACATGGCTGTTGCATACTTCAAGATACTTGCCTAAGCTCGGCCCGAATCGCAGTCTGACTGCTCGCTTGCTGGAGTTGCAACTCCATATGAATAGCCAGCCTGTGGTCAGTTCGAAACACTCTGCTTAAACCTGTTGCGATAGCGTCATCAGTAGTTCAGCTTGAGTGTAGATTTCGAATTACCTAGCAACTTGGTCATCTGGGAAAATATGAGGTGTGGTACGCCGTCCAGTGTCAGTGCTGCGGTTATTGTCTGCTAAAGTTTACATATCATCTGTTTGAGTCTCCATATCCGGTTACACTTTTGCTGTTGCATATCACTCCGTTGTATTTCATACTCCTACAACCCTTAGCACTTGGGAAAAAACACACATATACGTACTTTTTTGTACCCCACTGTATTCTTTTCACTGTCACCCAACTCACATGGACACTGTGAGCTTCCCTAAACTGTAAAGTGCCGAAGCCTGTAACTTTTCTGATCGTAATTGTTCCTGGTCTGTTGCAATACTTTTTTAAATGTTTTCTCCCGATCTTAGACCAAAGAAAACTAAGGAATTCGAGTCACATGCCCAATTCAAAAATATTCATGATCAACTTCAGCATTATTTGGTAACTTCTGAAGAAAATCAAAACTGGCTGAGGTTAAAACTAGTGGATATCGTCTGCGAACACCAAAACTACAAACGAAAGTGTCCAAACCAACAAACATGAGCATTTAAAAAGTTTGAAGGAAATAAGAAAAAGTGACAATTATGTATTTTCAGACGTTGACTTGTGTTTCATCTAAAGAAAGTGTTTAACATTCAGAGTGTATTGAACTACCTGCTCATGTGGCACTGTCATCTCCAAGGTGGAAGACATACCCGAGAATTTCCTACATGCCGTTGTTAACTAGAACTTACTGTCTAAGCTGGAAACAGTTCCCTGGTCTTTGCTGTGTTCAGCTGCCAAAGGAGGACACTGGTGTTCATAGAAGGAGTCCAAACCCGAGTAACAAAGTACCTTAATATGTCCATCGTAATCATGCCCATACGGTTACCATGTACCACGCAAGTTGGGAAATGAAATAGCCAACGTTGTATATACTTGTGCCCAATTAAGAAGTACGGCGTATTTTGTGCCGCATTGAATGCACAATGGCGTGCGAACATGAAAAAGTCTCTTCATGCATAGAATTTAAACTGGTGATACAATTGACCATGATGTCTATAATGAGTTTCGAGCATACTCAGACTCCTTAACGTACCATCAGTTTTCCGATAATCAATCCTGTTGGCATTGGCCAACTAAACGAGTAACTGGAGTACAATTATCTTATGTGGCGTGTAGTATGACACTCAAGTTACATTTTATACTGGCTACAAATTATTTATCTGCAACAAGTGAGTGATATGTGCTGAGTGTATTGAGTGGAACACTGATATATAGCTATTCCCCAAGACTGACCCCAAGGTAGATGTGTCCAGACAACCGTTATACAACAGTATAGTTAGTCAGGGAAGAGAAAAGGAACCACATTTTAACAGTGAATTTCCCATGTTCCATATAATGCGGGTAGGGTTTGTAAGTATTCACTGTCTTTTGCTGATTACCTCTTGCATTGCTAGATTTTACGGTCGCAGTTCTCGTCAATGCTCTACCTTGCTGCCATTCAAAACGGACGTTAATTGGCACATAGTGCAGTATGTATTCTGCTTTGCATAAACTACCCTCATTCTTTCTTGCTATCTAACACACAGTGCTGTAGGAAACCCCACCTCGAAATCAGGTACGGCTTATGCACTTTCACTCAAGGTTCACTTTTCAGAAACTTAATATAATTGAATGGTGAGACAAAAACATTGATCGGATTTATGATAAATTAATCTACTGATTGATCAAGCTTCACCACGAACTATTCGTGGCATGCTGTCAATCAATAGGAAACACAGATCAGTATTTTAGTCTTTGATATTATCGGAACAAACGTTGGGCTTTAAACATTTGGTAGAAATGTAATGATTAGTGTTAAGTAATAGAGGATTTTGGCTGGCATCGGCTTAACACCACTTACAAGTGATCGCGACCTTCGTAACCCTTTTTGGAAAGTGCTGGCTGAGAAGTTCAATAGTGTGAGAAAAACGTGTGCTGGCCTTTTTTTCCTTGGCTATTTCCGCACACGTTCAAATAATTCAATACCAGTGCGTCTTTGGTCATTGAAGTCTTTATATTCTAATGGTCTATTTGAAGTCAACAACTGCTCATGCCCGACATCCAGCTAGAATGTGATGTGTAATGCGCACCATTATAATCCGGTCGTTGTGAGTGTTCGTACGCGGATCGCGATTCGGCGTAACTTGTAAAACATGAATCCACGTTTCAGAGGACTAGCATTTTTTCTTTTCTCTACAGGAGACATCTTGGGCGATGATAATCCTTAAACTTATGACTATTTTCGATTCATCTTCCCAGAATTCCGCTATTCATCCTGATTTTCGGCAATTCGGACGGTCTGTCAAACCAGGCTGTCCTTGAACTAATCGTTATTCAAGCCTCTCGGCACACTTGTGTTGGTGATGATCATTTGTAAGCGAATGATTCATTTCTGGTTGGCTACCATGTTTAACCGGTTGTTCGTGCGCTCAAGAAATTCTCCTCCTCTAATTTGTCGGTCGTGTTTCTTTGCGTGGAACAGGTAGTCGACTAACGGCGACTAGTCAGGCAGCAGATATCCTGTCGAATAAAGTCAGATGCCTTACCGACCAGAGTGTCCCATTGTAAATCTGCCACAGCTTGATTACGCAGAGTGTGCCAAAGTGAAGCCATGAAGAAAAGGGTTGACAGTACCGTTTAAATGCTTCTGACTATTCCCATTTACTTTGAGTATGGACAACACTGGCTGTCACCGACCTAAAGATCCTAGCAGAAAGTTAGTCTTAAAGTTGTCTGTTGCATCAGTTACTCGTCCTGACCTTCTTGTTATAACTAGTCGTTCAAAACATCCTGGCGATCAGATCTGGATGACAACACAGCCTAATAAATAGCAGGCTCAACATTCGCCTACGTACATACTAGCAAATACAGTTTTCTGTCGAAAATAATGGTTGCTTCCTGCTAAAGATACCTTCAGTAAAACCCTAACAGTTACCTGTTATCCGAAAGTCCTAAGGTTGAAACTTTTTTGTGTAACTATATGAATATTGTTCCGGAAGAATCCATCCTCGTAAGTCAACCGGAAGCAGGTTGCTCCTATTCATTTCAGACGAATTAATCGTAACTCCTGTTTTCTTTTCGGAAATTTAAAGGGAATACCACAATTCGATACAACTCACCAGTCATTGTAGATACAATTCTAGACAGGAATACCTGATCGTATCTGATTTACAGTTACTGCATCCGTCACAATTATCATGTCGCAAGTCGGTGATGCGACAAACACCAGGTTAGAAAATTGCTTTAAAATTGAGCAAAATCATATGAAGCAGAACACCTAATGGTTGGGAAAACACCTCGGGGAAAAAAGTCTCACAACAACACTGTCATTGAGGGCGACTTTTATCCGGACAAACTAATAAAACAACTTTTTGTCGTGTCCCAAACTTAAGTCACATGTTTGTCACAACACTTCCACTTTCAGCCTAATCCAACACAGTCTGGGCAGACTGTAAGTTGCACTTGATTGGTATAAGCAAAACACGCCTAAAATCACGAAGTTTCTGAAACGGTATTAACCTAACCGGTGGTTGGTCGAGTCTACCCATCTCGAAGACCCTCTTGTGATTTTGGTGACTACCAGTATAGCGTTCTCATTCCACATTACTGACGATTCTGGGGCGGTGGTAATATAACAAGGCTGCTCTTTGGACATTCTCATTATGGGTTAGCCAGGTTTTACAGCCTTTTAAAGAACTCCTTATAAAGTTACAACGCACGCAGTTGCCTTAAAGGACAAATTTAGACGATGTCAACGCCACTGCTGACACAAGTTAAGAAACTCCATCTTACATCAAACTGCGTTGTTTGCAATTACATCAGACAATCCACCATGGGGGAAAACATTCCCACAGTAACGGAACCATGTGACCACCTTCAGCAACTCGCCACTGATACTGACTTCTGGCGAGGGTTTATGATAATCTCTTAACAGCACATGCATTTTACGTGTGTGAAACATACCAAACTAACGCTATAAAACATCATTCGACAAAACATGAGTTCGGTTGCCTCGCATAGAGTGGAAACAAAACCATTGCACTGGGTGTAGAGTTTCCTAACTGAACAAGGTCGGTAAACCCAGGTGGATTGCCACTGGGGCGCAGATATGCTAGTCAAAATGGTGCATCTCGATCCCAGGCGGGTAGAATATGTACGATTCAGTTGGAATGAGCAGCTGCAGGAAACCAATACCTCTGCGTTTAGTGATGCATTATAAACCCGTTTAG
Source organism: Paragonimus westermani (assembly GCA_008508345.1). Lineage (NCBI taxonomy): Eukaryota > Metazoa > Platyhelminthes > Trematoda > Plagiorchiida > Troglotrematidae > Paragonimus > Paragonimus westermani. The sequence goes on along the minus strand of QNGE01000946.1, from coordinate 59,493 downwards.
CTAACCTTTTTGTCCGCGGAGGGTCAACAAAAGAGGCATTCGGGTATTTTGATTTTGGACCACGTTATGTATTTAGTACAACACCAAACTGAAGTGAGCAAATAAGATTGGGTTTTATGAGATAATTAAACTGTTTGGACTCAAATCCACTCATTATCGCAGCAGAACAGTCGTTTTGTACACCTGCGGTTCTTGTACTTTGAAGATCCGGAGATCAAAAGGGATTGTTTTACAATGTGTTGCCTAATTACTGCCCTAAATCTGGATTCGAAGTTATCTCCTACTGTTAGACATGTGGTGATGATTCTTTTTTAGGTTTTGACATGTACGTGCTTAGCTGGATCTGTACCTGAGGATGACACAAAAAATGATTAATTTTCAACGTTACCTTTCAACAGAGACACCAATGATATCTAGACGAGATACATGGTTACACTTATTGAATTCGTTGAATTCATTCAGCTTAGCATGACGATCACCATCTAGATTTCTCTTTATCTGTCTTCTTGTTGACAATCTTTTGTCTTTATTGCTGGGCTTTGTGTAAGAAACCCGGCCCTCGAAAGCACAGGCTCAGACAATCTGTGAGCAAATCATGTTACCTAATGGACAGAATCCGCTTCTTCAAAGAGTTTGTGCTATTCAATGGCGAACACAGAAATAAGTCTCGTGTCAGTGTACTTGAAAGAGCTGCCGTAAATACGTAGAAAGGACCACCAGACCACTTATGAGTTCCATCACTTCCCCTGTTTTCCTGAATATACCAACAGTATAGCAATGTCATTCATGTACGGTGAGTGATAAATGATTACTGTATGGGCAGTGTGTGTGACCTCCAGGCAATCAAGGCATGGATATGTTTAGCACGCCATACATTCGAGAGTTCGAGACAGGGTTTTCGGTGACTTATACGCATCGACGGCCAAAGAGAAGAGTCCCAGTGAACCTTCTGCCGAATGTTTGGTGATGTTAAAATACAATAGCTTCCGCGTGCGGACGTTAATGGGACCGCAGTTGCGCAAGAGAGACCAGCTGCTAGTAGTCAGCTGTCTGGCAGAGGTCCCTCGGCGATTATCACATCTCACAAGGATAGCTTCACTCTTCTACATCACTAGGTTATACACTGACTGGAACATGCAGTCTACATCTTGATTTTCCTACTTCATATACTCATATGAAAGGAGTCACGATTTATATTCCTTTTGGTCTTCTTGAAATCCGACTTCGACGAAAGATACGGGTTCATTTTGTTCGATCTTATGGAAGGTTAAGGGGTTCTGTCTATTCTTCTTTCGAAACGATTTGACAAGCTGAACACTATTCACGCAAATTTGCGGCTGAGCGTTTGGATTTGATTATTTGGTCATGCCTACTTCGAGTTTATTGATAATGTGATGGACGCACTCTTCGCACAGGAACGAGGGCTGGATTTTAATTTCCGGACCGGCTGGAGATGTGCAGTACTGATGTGCTCTAATAAGAGCAACACTCAGGTCCAGCGTTTTACTTCGAAGTGGGTTAACTGAAATGCTTATCCGGATTTAAAGGTTGTAATCATGTAAAGATGGTGTTCGAGTTGAAATAATCTAAATCCCCGAATCTGTTATTTGGTTTATTTACAGGAAAATGACATCATTACATACCTCGCTCTATTGTGGTTGACCTACCATGATAATCTCTAGGTCCAACTGGAGAGGAAGTCAATGTGGCTATTTCATTCTTTGACTCTTTTAAAAAAACTATTTTTGAGGTAGCTCGTTTGTCATTATATGTGTTCAGCGATTTAAGAATTTCGTTTGCCGTTGATTGGTTGGCCGGTGATTGGAATTCCCTATTTATTGGAGAAAAACTGATATATTGCACGAATGAGCAATAGTTACTATTTGACAGAAAGTGAGTTTCTAATATTTCACATTCGATTTATTTGTTGATCTCCTTCATTAATGATAAAAGTTAAATGATCTTGTGCTAGTCCAGAGGCTACTTGCTAATACACAAGTAATAAAATGTGCAACCTCCATGTAATTTTATGCAAACCGTATTTAAAATTATTTCAACTCGGTTGTTGTTGCAATCCATAGATTGTAACGATTTTGTTGCCGTCTAACAGTCCTACTAATTTGTCTCAAAAGGTTCTTAAGTTTAAAGCTAAAAGAAAAGTCAAAAGTGTGTTTACCTACTTGATAAACGAAACTATCATTGTAGAGTTTTTAAGAAATGCAACCAGATGTTAGTTTATACTATTCAGTTTGTTGATACACATTTCGGCAATCATTTTGGTATACTAGTGCACACACGAAACCTTCTGAACAATTTTAATGGCTCTCAAACACAGCACTGGTTTTGTTAGCTCTCCAGTTAAAGGGAAGAATATTTCACCTTTCTTAGCTGTTAAGTTTCTTATTCTTACGACATGTTAAAAGCCGTTGAACTGTAGCTGACTTGCAAGCAGTTATCTCATGTCTCAGTAGGACCTAAGAGCCGTTTTTATGCCTTTGGTTGTAGTGAACAATTGCTTACGGATGCATATCTTCTAAACCTTTCTTGCAACACGGACCTTAACTTACGGGCGAACCTATTCAGACAGTTTCATCTACCTGAAATCGGTCAACGTATTTACATTTATATATTGACTAATCTGTGAATTTTAACTGTTAAATAGGCAATCTGTACAATCTGTATGAGAATTGTTGATAGCCTCTTGAACGGGAAACATAAAGCGCTTGCAGTCTTAGGGTTGTTTCACAGTTCAGCAAAGCTTCGTAATAAGAATTAAACGTAGTTCGAAGTACGATAAATGGATATCACATATCAACAAATTTCGCCCACTTATTGATACACATCCAATCACACTGCATATCCATTGGAAAGTAAGCGGCTAAGGAGTTACTGTCTTATGATTTCTAGTTGCAGATCGAAACGCCACTACCGACTCCCCCCTTGTTTAAAATAATCGGTTCTAGGTTGCTGGAACTTGTTCCCGATAAGTAATCTACATGATGTGAATCAGCCTCTTATCCGTTAGTATCTGACATTTTTCAGCCTAAGTCGTATGGTCCACTAGGAAGGACAATTCACTGAGATACCACAGATAAAAACTAGTGTAATGTGGGGTCACAGCATTGTCTGGGTTAATCTCATATAAATTTAACGGAAGAACCTCATTTTTATATTTAAAAAATTTGCTAAACTATGGCTCATCTCGATGAGATGTTCTACGTCATTTTGCCGTACTCACGGACAATAGTGATTAGGTTTTAAGTGGTAACCAATTCAGGGAATAGGTCTCCTAGAATAATCAGTTACATAAAAAATCGGTAATCCTTTATTTAGTAAACACAGTTAGTGTTTTCCTTAAAAAAATTCGAGCCATCCCGGAGTAATGTTGCAAGTCCTGACTTGCTCGAATTTTCCGCCTCTGGATAATCTTACCGAAGATGGTTTACATATGCCTGTTGTAAATTTTCGTAGTATGCACAGATGCAGCCTGCTATCAATGGAACCGTCCGATTTGGTGAAGGAACCATTTTAGGTAAATGCCGTAGACGATGATGTCACATTACAAGAAGATCTGACAGAATTTAAAGTAATTTATCGACTCAGGTTAATATTCACATTTGTCAAACGGAAGTTCTGTATCAGTGCAAACATTGTGAATACACTTCCATAACTTTACGAAGAGGTAAACTTGTCTCTGTTGGATTTCCCATTTCATATCCGATGGATTGTGACATTAGTCTAGATTTCTAAATGTTACTTGAAGCTCGTAACCGTCTTACTAGTACAACAACAATGGACTTCGACAATCGTTGGCACGACTGCAACCGGACATTGAAAACTTGGTAGGTTTTACTAGTCACGTGGATAACTTTGAATAAAATAAAAATAATCTCGTGACAATGTTTTTCTATCACCACATTACCTGTATAGTGTAGGTATTGCATAGTTAAGACGTTTCCATTGCAACTGAACTAATAATGGTTATTTTATAACGAACGGTGATCATCAGCAGTAAATGTTACTATGGTGAATGAAACTAGGAATTCAGACATAGACAAAAGAGAATGAATAATGCATCAAACCACTAGTGGTGAGGAAAAGATGGCCAGTTATATTGCTCGCTGGTTCTGTCTAAAGCATACGTATGAAAGGAGACCAGTCATGAAAACTCGACGCACACGGTAAATGGTGGGAAAACACGTTTGCATAAGATTGCTGGTCATTAAGGCCAACAGAGTCCAGAAAGACGTGCGTTTGATTAACTCACTGGATATGATCTAGACTCAAACCTGGGCAAATTGCTGACCGCTTTAACTGAGATTATGGTGGAAGAAAATCTGTGGTACAACAGGACTATTATTTAAACCTCAGTGGTGTGCAAATTGACACTTTTATCAGTTAATCTTAAAAACAACGGCACCTCAGGAGCAAGAGACAATGGCTATCCTCCTGGTTTTATCACAATGGATTAGCGTTTAGGCCATATCGATCTCACACGTTTAAACAGGGGTGAAATCGGTCTTGATTAATCGGTTTATGGGTAAACAGCGTGGTATTTCAACATGTGGTGAAGCTTAAGATAAATAATATCAAGAAAAACTAAGGTTTTGACTGGACCCCAGCCAGCAGCAGAAACCGAATGCTTGGACGGGACAAACTGAGATAGGCAACTACACCGGGATTTCATACCCTTCACAACAGAACTCTGATACTCATCCGCGTCACATATAATTTACCGAATCAGCCAGAGATCAACTATTCCAGCAAGATTACCGAATCACTTCATTCTGCAACCCATCAGCGTTACCACTGAGCACTGATGTTGCGTTAATGATAGCAGACTTTCTGCGTTAGAAGAGACCCACATTGGGGTCCCTGCTATGATAACTATGCCAGGCCTGGGTTTGAGAGTTATAATTTGTTTATATATATATATGTCTATATATTTGTCTGTATACTAATTACTCACGAATGATCCAAATGTCTTAACGGGAAGTGGCCAGACGAGGGCAAACTTCCACGAGACAGTTAAACAAAATAAGTTAATGGTATATCTTATTTTGGTGAAATAGCATTCGAGTAGTCAAGTACTAAATGATATGACGTAGTGTATTGTCACACGCGAAATCTTGATATTAGGTGACAGATTGGTCGAAGCCAGGCGAAGAACATCACCAAACCAGCAAACGCCAGCCGATTATTAGACTGTACTCACGAATACTGGTCATCTTTAGCTGGCCCAAATTCACAGATCTATCGCCCACACTCGTTGCCTGAAATGAGTGCGTGAAAAAATCCACTGACCTGATATCTGACGATCTTGCTTGTTAATTCGTTTTCTTTCTGGTAACTGGTTTTTGTTGAGGTCTGGATGAGAATGTTTTAAAATGCTTGACCGGACAGCGGATGCTAACAGAAGCTACTTGTACTCAAACGCTGGTGGCGGTATTGATCGTTGCTCACCCAGATCATTCGGCGTGCCTGTATCAAAATCCAGTACCTAAGGGGTCTTTTCACCCAGCTGACCGATTCAATTCGCAGGACTGTTAATCGGAGCCATTTGCCTACTCGGTGTGCGATTTGCTGGTTCACATCGCCCACCTGACGAGATCACATTGAAGCAGCACGAATCGAAACTCCCACTTAAAGATGTGAAGTGTAACTACGACAGGAACTTTCAATTATATCAGTAATGTGAAATTTGATGGCAGTCAAACCGTCGTAAGATTCTGCAAAAAAGGGCACTTGTGCAGATGAGAATAGTAGGCCGTAGCAAGCAGAAACGATTGTGTCGTCCCACAATTTATTGTACAAAACCAGCATGCAAAATTAGTGATGTTGATGCTCAGTTGTCCAATCAGGAAGGCCGTTTCGATCTGACGCAGACAAATGCATTGCTGCGAGAACACGCAGATCTGTCATGAGATTGAATTCATGTCAACGTGCAGCCGCGCAGATGCATGTACATGTGAGCACACCTAACATGTCACAACGTTCGACAATTCTTATACGCGCGCATGTACACAAACACTCTCAAACATCGACGGCATATTTACACGCTACCTGATAAGCTTGCATAATACCCGGTCTTAAAAGAGTTTTGATCGAAATTGTTATACTGTCAAGACGTCTGTACCACATTTTCATCGCAAAAGACCGCTCTACTGCAGAGCAACACGTTCCATTTTAAGAAAGAGTTAAATGAGCTCTATCTGCTGATGTAAGGAATCACGTCAATGAAACGAGAGGAGAATCAGGTTTTCAAACCGTGAATCACGCAGATATTTTGCCGTCTGTCAGTTTCATCTTCTGGAGTCTAGAAGAATTCTTAAGCTGGTATTTATAAAAATCCTGCTTTGTTTCGAAGGGCAATGCGGTATCCATGCATCCGATGCTTTTGTCTCCAAACCGGTGAAAATAAACAGTTGAAGTGTGATGTCAAATTCATTGTACATGCCAATTTTGTAAGTTAGTTACATTTCACTCATAGGGAGCATTACTACTTGTAACATTTTCCCAAAATAATGTTTTGACTGTACTGTCAAATGTCGATGCGACAGTGCACGTCATCCCATTCAGTCCCAGCTTCTGACATCAGTTGATGCCGAAATACACGTTGTCTTACTACGATAGAAAACAATAGTTTAACAGCTCTCACCACTGCACATAGTATCTCTTTCGATTCGAAATATTCGACACAGTGTATATTGGTAGACTAGGCCGCACACTTTTGTGACATTCATTTTGGTTTAGAACTCCTTCATGGGACTCTGAAATAGGGTTTTGTTTCACCTGACCAAATTGAATGCCCTGTCAATCTTACGTTTACTAACTATTGTAGCTGAAGTTCCATGTTTACAGAAGACAGACGCGATGGTTCAAGACTATATGCCCTTATGACATTGTCTTTCAGAGGTACCGGTCTGAGAAATCTTCGAACAGTGTTGAACGTTCAAATTGCTCCAGTTGAATACCGTTGACTGAACCATGTTCTTGTAATTGCGTTTACCTAGAGTGCCGGCAAAAGAATATAGAAATTTTGAAATTATTTAACTTTTTTGCGTCCGCTGACGCTTCTTCTGGTCCACTAGGGTGTCTACTCGAATCTTTTTGGAAAGAGGCAATAGACTCAAATTCCACTCTTGTTACAGCCCATCAGTAATGCGCATCCTCATCACTATTGGGACTAGAACTCCGGCCACGCTCCCTGTGACAATTGTATTGGCCATTGTGTTACTGACCTTGCATTAGGCACGACTGAATTATCGTATACAAACGCTAAGCCACACTCGCTTTTGAGCAGTAAACAGTTTGTCCAATCGTCCCGCTGGGAGGTGTAATAATTGTCCTGTTAACTCCAGTCGATGACCTCATGACTAAGAATTCTCTGCAAGTTGGAATCACAATACTAATTAGATTTGTCCAGCAATAGTTCGATTACTGGTAAGTAGTAGGGGATTTGGTTGACGCAATCTCAACATCACTTGCAACTGTCCGCGGCTGTCTCACTTCCATAAATCATCAAATCATCCCCTTCCAAAAAGCACTACATTCGTGTTTCAATTTTTGGTAAGGCTCATCAGTAGTGCATATTCTTGCCGCAGTCTGGACAGAATATATTGACACCAAAAAGGCTCTTATGTTCTGTCAGTAAATCTGGAACAGCAGTTTTTCTTTAGAACCATTGCTGATGGTGACTTACTGATCTCTCTTTTAGACGATCAACATTAAAAATCCTGCCATGTATGTGAAAGTATAACCGTGCATATTGGCTAAGGAAACCACTTTTTGAATCTGAATAGCGTCATTTCCTCCAGCTCAAATGTGTTCAAATTAATCTAAATGCCTATCTTTATTTAACAGAATACTGGAGATAATCTGCAAAAATGGGGGAACTAGCAGTTTGTTTCTTATTACTGTCGTGTTTCGTGTGTCGTTTTGTTGAAAGTTTGCCAGTTCTCGAAACTCAAGGTAAGTCCACATTCTATTACAAGTGGCAACCTGACATGTGAACTGTGTCTAAACGCTTATAGTGAAGTTTAGGAATAATATGTTACTTACCTAGAATCAACTTTATTCGGTTTCGTTTGTATGAAACATAAACTGTATGTTCTTATACAAATGAAACTGAAACCCCAATATCAGTAATCGGTGAAGGAAAATCTGAGAGACAATACTACATATAGTATTCAAATAAACAGCAATCTTCCCGTCAAAGAAACCAAGTGAACCTAACATAAAACAGATTGAAGGAAGGTGGTTTGTTCCACGATGACCTCGACAGTATACTGATGAAGGAATCTGACGAACAATGTGAATGTGTTAAAGTGGTTATGAAAGCTTAATAAAAAGGAGTGTGTTGCCGAGGTGCTTCGCCCATTGGACAGATTTGGATCATCAGTCTGTTTAATAATCCTATAAGTTGGCGTTGCTGGAACCTCACTGGCCACGGATAGCACTAGGTTCGTTGAGCACCAATTGTTCTATCGGTCAAGAGAGGTGGAACCAGTGATAGGCCCCCTCGCTAGTTGTTATGCGGAACGCCAAATTGAGGTTTGCAGGACCCAGTTGAGAACTGTGGTTTAGGTGTCACCAGATGGCATCGAATTCACAGATACGCTGAACATCAGGAGAAACATTTCGGCTGACCTGAACATGGTCCCAGAGACTGTGTAAAGCGAGTGGTCAATCGTTGCGTTTCTGATGGTCTAGCTTGAAAGAAATGATGTTACCCCAAACGAATATTGGGAAACGTAACAAAACTTTTCTCTTCTAACCTCTTCAGAGGTGGTGATGATGGGTAGTACTGCACCGCTGTCGTGGACAAATTGGGAGACTGAAGAGATATCTCGGAACTGTAGTTTTTTAGCATACTGTCATGGTTTCAATTGGTGACCCTAAATTCAAATTCAAAAACAGAGGAATCAGTCTTGTTTCTGTGGCGTCAACGTCAATATCTTTCTCCTTTTCTGATCACTTCTGCTATACACGACACTCTGCGAAGTGTGTTTCAAAAACCCAAACAATTTGGTATAGATTCCTTTCCAAACGTTAATTTGACTTACTGGGATTATGTTGATGATACCGTGTTAAACAGTTGTTTACATTGAAAGCTTGCAAAGTATGATGACTAAAGTGTCGGCGATATGTCTGGTGGCAAATAGGCCAAAATATTAAAGGGACTTGTGTTGTTTACCGTAAAGGCACTTGAGTATCATTTAAAGGACAGGTGTTAAATCGCTGTTAGGGATTTAGGATAATCTGCTCAGTAACACGTAATCGACAATTCCAACAGCGCTCATTCAGACGGTCGAGTTAAAGGAACTACCTTCCAAGTCCAAAATATGCCAGAAAAGGCGATCAAAATAACTTAAATTCACAAGATACTTTTGACAAAATTACGACAAGAATGGAGTCACCTTGAATATATACAGCAGAAAAGGCGTTCAACATACAGCAACCAAACAGGAGTCCGCAGAAGACCATCAGTCAATGGGAAATGAACTCGTTAAAACAGTCGTGTACAGATGAAGGTGAGAGCATGTCAAACAACTTTTGGTGAATAAGCAATGATAGTCATAAGAAAAACGGCAACAGATATTTTGTATACAGTCATCGTACAAATTTCATCACAATTGTTTACTGCACACACCAAGGTAAAATAAGGGAAGATTTAAGGTCGAGTTTTTACAGACAAACTAGACATACCACAACAAATTCGACGTTTCGCATCATGTCAAAGATAAGACGACAAACGTACCAGAGGAGCTTCAATAAATCCAATATTGGGTGTACTTTACCAGTCCGCGTTCTATTTTGCCCTACAGTTAAGAAACCTTACATGTTCTTAAAGAAGATAAGAACAGGTGTATGGCGTTTAGCAACCGCTACTCCCGTTGATTAGCCGGCACTAAGTGTGAAGTTCACGCAAATAATGGGACTGTTTTCAACTTTCGGTAGTTGATCGATAGGTCATATATAGTAAAGAATAGTCTATGGTTGGATCACGTATTCCGAATGCCTGCTGAACGTGTAACATGCCATTCTTTGAAAGGATCAACAGCATAGTAAGTCCATATGATGATAAGGTATGTAAGGCATGACGATAAGGCTACATGTCCGTTAAGTCTGAAAACCACGGCTGTTCTGTGGAGTATTTTGAGTAGATGTGGAATGTTCGGTTGATGATCGCATGAGCACCCAGCTTGCCACCTGAGTGTCACTTAACATGGCACCTTAACAAATGGTTTCCTTCCACCTACAATACTACGAATTCCTCTATTTGATATCGTAGCTAATATTTGGCGAAAATGTTAACTTTCGTTTTATCGATCAGCTCTGTCGTCACGTAATTGAAGTGGACAAAAACGGTTTTATTTTCAAGTTGATCATCACTCACATTTGGTCGCAACCTTCGCATTCAGATAAACTCTTCAGCCAGCCTCTTTCGAAAAGAAGCACTGAACTCGTGTTTCACTCTCATTAGAGCTCGTCAGTAATGCATATCCTTGCCATGGCCGGGATTTGAACTCCGGCCATTCCAATTATGAGACAACCGTTTTGACCACTGCGCCATTGACCTCACTTTAGGCACGACCGAATCATCAAATCGGAACGCCCAACCACTTTCGGTTGTGACCAATGATTTAACTAGGTCATAAAGCAGTAGAATTTTTAAGCCAAGAATTGAGAAAGTTAGCCATATACAACATAAGCTTGTCATACTGCTGGCATTACGTCGATGACAATAATATTCAACCGACTTAAACGGGTGGCGGTCAACTGAGTGCATTGCGTAAGTAGTTATCACCCTGACCTGAATGATAAGTGTGAATCTGGAGTAAAAGACTCCCGGTCGTTTCTGTACACTCTCACAAATCTCCCAGCCCTCTCCACTGAAAGGGTTTTATATGGGGAATCTGAGTAGTTCAGTGAGTACCTAATATCCAGTCGCTTCACGCCGACCCGACATAAACGCACACTAGTAACGCGTTTTAATGTATGAAAAGCGAATCCATGAGAAGTACAGAGTTGAACGCTTCAGTTTTACAACCCAGCAGTTACCCTAAGAGGTTCATAAAATGGTATGGTGAACAAATTCACTAGTCCAAGAAGTGGGTACTACAAGAAAAAGAAAATCTTTTCTGGACTCAGAGGCTTCATGTGTCTTCCGTCAAGGAAGCTCAGTATGTTGGTATCACAGCAAATTTTGTTTATCGCTTCGTATGCAACTACAGTGTAAGTTACGGAACCAGAACCGAGAGGATATGTTCTTCAGAATCAAGAGGTATTTGTTTAAATGAGCATGGAAGTCGGTATTGTAGAGAACAGTGCTGTCGCTGAAACACGGAAGCAGTCAATTTCCGTTGTCACTTCACAAGTCCTGACCGTCTGCTTGGTGACATGTTTACTTCTATTGAACAAATGTTACATTAATATTGTTGATAAATGACTCCGCTCTGCTTGTCACGTACAGTTGACGGACAGAATTACACACATGAACTGTGTTGAGGCTGAAGTAGTTCAAACAGTCAATTTTTGTAATAAATATGAGACAACCATAAACACAGGGGCACACTATCAGGCGGACCTTGTAGGTCTAACTGCAATGTCAAAATACGCGCGCTGGAGGTTGGCACAAACAGAACTCCTTCTATACAAGTCTCAATCACACAATAACCGCATTACCAGTTAGGTGAGCGAGTGTTGTATCCGCAAAAGACGCTTGGCCAACAAGTTGGTTTATTGCGCAAACTTCCGTATAGGTCATGTCAAAAACTAAACCACAAACGTGTACACTCATTTGCACGACGAACATGCACTCACATACATTGGGTGACAGTACGTGGTCATTCGCCTTGGTGAAAGTTTTCACACATCATGTACACACTGTTTCGATAGTCTCTTCTTGTGCGTCGTGTTCGGGGCCTGTCCTTTTGCTCCTGAATGTCCCTTGCGGGTAATACGCTACTTGTGAGTAGTATACTACTCACAACGAAACTGCCTCACAACACTAGCAGTGATTGAAAAATAATTAATTAATTCGAGTAACGTAGGTCCGTCTCATAAAATTCGTAACGTACATGAAACATATGTGTTATACACTCTCATCCATTTGATGGTACCTGTATACGACATCTACAAGATGATCAAAATGATGCGACAAAATTCGACCATACTCTAAACGTTCGTCAGCGTGACCGAAATTCTATTCACAACACCCTAGAAAATCAGTTCGGCAGATTCGTTAATTTGAAGGCGTCCCACTTTCAAAAATCTGGGCTTTCACTGGGTTCGAACTAGCAACAGAAAAAGCATGTCCAACCGCAAAAAACATCCTACCTTCTGAATTACTTATTTAACCTAGCTGGCCGATTGTTTATAGCGTTTGATTTCCGCTACTGGTTCGAATCTAACAGAATCTCGAATCTGTCACAACTGCGTCACTTCTAAACTCTGCAAAACGTCTGAACTGCACACGCAAACTCTTTTCTAATTCACCTGCATTTCAATCCACTCCTGATAGTTAATGGGTTCCGAAGGTACTCGCGTTCCAGCAACACTCCTGAATACGGTCATATTTGTTTGACACCATCCAAACGTAGACACATGAAATGCCCCACTGAAAACTGTGGACATGGAGACAGGTCTAAAAGTATATTTTATTATTTGCAAACAATCTCAGAAAGTGCAAACTGCCCCGGGAGAGACTCCACACAAAGAAATTGGCATGGTAACAAAAATATTCAGCATAAGACAATGTAAGTCCATTTCTTGAAAGAGTTGGACTTTAGCAGGTATCCGTTTTGGTACTTTTACGATCAATAAAGAACTTGAGAATATACCAGTGACACTGCTCAAAGCTCTTCACTACTTGACACGGCATCATTGAGTTTAACGAAGGCGCTGCGCTCATCTGAAAGGTCTGCTCACTATGCATGTCACGATCCGTGCAACATCTAAGTAAAAACCTTTTGTCAAGGTTACTGTTGTTACACAGCAGTTCATTTGACGCTACCGTTCCCAGTATTTCACGTATGAACTTTCTGTTGTGATCTTCTGTCTAAAAATCTATTTTTCTTTTCGTTGACTATATTGAAGCAGATATTTCAGTCGCGCAGATGCTGCCCTACTTCCACAGAACCGAACTGAGCAACGATGTGAATGTTCATCCACTAAGTCGGAAACGTTGGTACCACACCGCAGGTACAATTTGAGCGTATACCTCCCAACTAACATAAACACAGATTTTCGTCGCATTTTTTACTTAGGCCATAATGAAGTTCGTTTGAATTTACCCTTACCACTTGAGTATAATCGTAACAAATGTGGTATGTAACACCTATGTAAATACAACTAAGCACGCCATTCCTATAAATGATTGCCCTGCTATTGTTTTCATATCAAAAGGGAATGACCAATCACGTTGAAACCACCACATGAACGTATAACGAGTTGTTAGATGGAGCTTCGATCCCGAAACCGCATTTCGATTTATCGGCTATTTTGCAATCCTTCTTGTTGAATTTTACATCCGGGAAAGTTGGCTCCATTCGTTCCTGTCGGATTGTTTTTAATGTACAGTAAGAAACTAACCCCATCTCCCGTACCACTGTTTAACCCACTGACAAAGAAACCGAAAACAGTGGAATGACTGACCAAATGCTTGCCACACTTACTCGATCGATCAGTGTTATAAAGCGAGAGCGAACCGAATAAACAAAACCCAAACCACTAGTTCATATCGGTGCGAAAAAAAATGAACCCACATTATGTTGGCCCCAGCTTGACAAGTTCATTACTTCTTCTGTCGAGTTAGCGTAGATTGCGGATCTCAACTGCTAAGGCGATGAGTGTTAACAATCTGTGTGTCTATTTTTCAAACATAAACGCTGACCCAAAGTTATAATGCTGGTGATGGAAATTGCACATTCGTACCGAATGTACACTACTAACAAATCGGGAGTAGTATGACATTATGAACAAATGTGTATAAACAAATTGCGTCGGTGGTTTTATCAACTCTAGATATGTTTTGTCTTGAGAGATATTTAACATGCAACTTAGCATTCAGATTTATCACCCGTCTTCAATTTCTTATCATTTTGTTGTAACTTTATCGGTATGTATTACTGTTTGTTTAGGTATGACGACTGAAGGCGTTTGAATTTTATAAACCCTGATTTACGAAGCAACCATAGGAAGTTCTTAGTAACTCTTGTTGCAAATCCAGAATTAACATCATCCATCTCCCACTTTCAGGAGGTATTTATGTGGACGATCCTACGGATATGTTCAGCAGAAACATGCCGCACACGGATTTCCTTGGTTGAGCGAAGTTTTCTACATCACCATCCACGTGAACCACAATCATCTATTTGCACAATATTTAAATAAATTTTCGACATATTGTTAACAGTCATGTCTGTTTTGAAACTTTAATGGCAAAATTGTCAAGAATTATCGGGGAAATTTTCAAATGTGTTACTTAGATAGCTTATTTACCATTAGTCTCGGCTTGTTCATCCCCACAATTTCATCCTGAAGGCAACCTAACCAGGGACAGTACAACCTCCCGATGAGAACTCAGCCTTGTGGCGTTTCATACCAAGAAAATTTAACAGGAAATCCGTAAAATCTAACAAAAATGCTGCAGCAGTTCTCCTGCGGCTTGTAGGCTGCGAAGATCTGGCGTCCGAAAGATTAGACCATCATTTCGAATACCTCCGTATTCAAATGGGGACAAAATTAACCATTCCTATGGCGTTTTTCTAATGACCTCCTACTCTACCAGTGCTATAAATCTGGCTGAACGACAGACGGGCTAACAGTTTTCACAATGTGACTTCACGTAAACAAGACCGGCGATCTGCTGTTCACTAGACAGAGAAAAGAACCGGTCGTGAAATTTGCACCAGTGTTCTCACCGTTCCGCCCTCGACTAGCTAATGCAGGTTAGTCTGCTGATGTGCGTTCATTCAAGGTGGTTTCAGTAACCTGTGGGATCAGACGGGCTGGATCAAGTGAAGTTTTCGGTTAGTGATCTATGTCATTATCTTTCAAGATTATAAAATCACTCAAAAATTGCTGCTAAATTAAACGAAAAATTTAACATCGAAGGATTGGTAGATGAACGATCATGACGAAAATGTGTTCGTGGTGGTATTGAACAATCTATACTGCTACTATGCTGCTACCTCGGGAAGTTTGAACTTGGTGAAATGCTTCCAGGTAAAACGCAACTCTATTATATAACTTCAGCTATACTGATTGGGTTCTCAGCATCATCACCATGTAGCTTTCCAACCGTATATTTAGGTTTTACAACTTGTCGCTGGAGTCCTTAGTACAGTGGTGTCCCAAGAAAGGAGAACACGGACAGCGGATCGTTGGTTAGAATAGGAGCACAGAAAAACTTCGCGTGTTTATAACGTCATGCCGTATAAATTAACCCGCCAAAAGAGTTGGTCCAAGCGAAGTGTGAGATGTAGAATAGTGGTGGGTAAACAAGTAACACTTAATATACTCAGGACAGTTACCATTCCATCGACAGCATGTCACGAAATATTGATAACGTAATCACAACTTTAGACTAATAGAGCACTGAGGTACCAGGATAATCTCCTAACGCACTTGTATTTGCTGCAAACAAGATTAGCCATCGCCATGCATTATCATGCAAGTTTCCATCAGGTTGCTTAGTTCAAACATGGTGTTCGCTTTTTATGTTTGCTGACATCCAGTTTTTGTTAACTTGAACCTGAACTCAAATTTTAGTTGAAAATCATGGTGCACACGTACGCGCCGCCTATTCATTCGGAGTTAACGTGGTCTTTTGGACAATAACCACAACGGTTGTCCCTCTTCATATACTAATGCAATAAACACCTTCAAGTTAGTATGACAGTGTGTTTTGACCCACCAGAAGAAGTACTGATATAGGTGCACTTAGTTCTGGTTGGTCTGAAGGAGACCGTGGATCTTGCTTTCAACTACCGTCAGTGTGAGCCTCTCCTATCTACATTTTGTCTACTATCAAACACGGTGTTATGACTCAAAGCGAATGAAGATTATTACTTTGACCAATTGTTGTAGAAACACACGAACTCGATTCTTTTACCAAACCTACTGTTGTCCTCTTATGAAATAAACAGAAATCGGTCACATCGGTCAGCAAACAGACTTTCAATTTACGAAAAACACCAGCAGTGCATAAAAACTAACTTGCGAAACTTCAGGTTCGGACATAAGCTCATACTGAAGAAGCATTTTGACACTCAGTCCGTCTATCAGCAGTTGTTAACTTATTCATCTTCAACCGAGCCTTGACGCTTTATCTCAAAAACCCTGATGTAACCATGGAGTCCACAGAATTCCATCCTAATGACTTATCACGCTTGGTTTCCCATAAAATTTTGCATCGTTCTCGTTTGCGAAGTTGTGTTTTGTAAGTGGCGCGATCTACTTGTAACCAGGTGTGAGCAGGGTTGCACATAACTCCTTGCTGAACAGCGTCCATGCACTAGTCATCACCTTTGTCGGGTGCTCCGATAATGAATCTGCGTGTTTTGTGTTTGACGTGAGTGCATACTACGTCTGTCGAGCTCAACCGCACTCAAAATAAACCTTATATATATACGCCAATGAAGTGGTGATCCTAATGAAACCGGTGAAGAGTGGCTCACTCTCATAGTAAGGTCAGAATTTCCGCATTAGTTCTCAAGTTCACGCTCACTGACGGGCGAAACCCCTAAATCGCCCTAGTAACTTGCAGCTATTTGTCGGCCAAAAGAATCGGTATGGTCCGTTGTTTACCAGATTGTCTCAGCCTGGGTTTGAAGTGCTCTGAACGAATTTGATGGTCAACCCAGTCCTACTTGAGTAAGTCGGCAGAAATTTCGGATAATTCGTGCTAGTTCCTCGGTCAAATCAGCCAGAGCGAAGGACTCAACTGATGAATAGTCATTTCTTTGAGTCAGATAGGATAATTGCAATCCTGCCGTCAAGTACACGGTTTTAACGTTGAACTCCTAACATACTGAACTTAATGACTTTGCTGCTCAACTGAAAAACTTGTGTCTTGAAAAGAAGACAGCATGAGAAAAGTTATACTGTACCCAAGTCGCTGTTCTCTGAGCCTTAGTCTTGTGTTCCAAACGGTATGACGAAATAGTCTGTTTTATCGTCCAATCCTTCTGTTAATTGACACCTTTTAGAAAGTTACTGTAACAAAGGCACTGACTGCCTGTCTCAACGACGGCAATATCTGTTCTTTGTGCTTTGATTGCCGACGGTCACGTTTTGCCACAATCCGGATTCTTATAATCTTCAAAGTGATCAAAGACGTTTAAAAGCGCCTAGCATTCATACGTTTCAGGTCTTTATAAACACCAGTGAATTTCCCATCAATATTTTTCTCGGAAATGCCATTAGTTAGTGTTGACTAGTGTTGAGGTAACATGAAGCTTTCAACGTATCAGATTAACTTAAGTGAGAACCAACTGACCGAGAATAAAGTTTCCGTTATCGCGTTTTCCACTAGCCAGATTGGCCGAAATGAATCTTATTGGAAACAACTTTTTCCTGGATGAATTGTCCGTGTATTTGATTGGGTGGGATGAACTGTGTGGTTTAGATTACTGATGAGTAGTCGCGGTGAATTTTTACCATTACTATTCTGGTGAATAGACACAGTTTACAGTTGTTTTCCTCAGAGGCTTTGAATCTAGCACAGATAGCAAATTGAGCTCTTTCGGGGGTGCTTGGTGTGTCAGGCTATCCTGTACTGAATGCACATAAACCAATTCTCGAGAGAGCAGTTAAGTGATCGACAGGCGTGCATATTCTATATGAGAATACTCACCATTCACGAAGATATATTATGTTAGCAGCAAACGGACAATCTACTCATGGAAGTCGTCGCCCACTTTTTCGGTTTTAAGTCTATGTTCTCCAGTCGGGAATTATTTGTATGTAAATGCGACTCAACGTCAAGACAACCGAGTACTCACCACGTGTCATGGAGTGAGTAGCGATTGTGTAGCTTGTTTGCAGCCGACTACCGTGCGTAGAGTAATGGCTGGAACGGGTGCTCCTTGGTAGCGGGTGCAGAATCCGTCAGTGACCGGATAGGTCATTGGGTTTAAAGGTAATCTGTGACCACAGATAGTACATGATAGCGTAGAACATTGGCGTGGCATGTGCTGCACACGAATAGGAATGGTTCGAATGTTTGTATTCTCACGCAAATCTTCAAGTAGCACCTAGCGTGTGTTCAAGACGATTCAAAGAATCAGTGGTTTATTTTCAGGGGCTCAGATTATTTAACTTTGAAAAGCACTCAGATTAGATCACAGACATCATATTCGATTAGACATCTCGGGTAGGCCAGCTCAAAAGTAACGGATCGTCCCTCTTGGTATGCGCTCAGTCGCTTGACCAAAACCGAGAAATGAGAAGAGACGCGGTAACACCGTTTTTTGTAAGAGCCAGACAAAACTAGACCACAGAGGCTTTGAGTTTATGGGATGAAACGGTTACCATAGGTGGCCGACAGACACAAAGCGAATCAAATGAAACAGTCAAACACGGCAGTCACGGCGTCAGAACAAATCACATAACAGGGGGCACCAGAAAACAACGCGAGAAAACGCAATCCAGATGGCACACAGGCGTTTGACCGCACGGCTGCAATCTGATTGGTTGAGTGGAACCATACCACTGCCCACGACCATACCATCCGAGCTGGGCAGATCATCGCCGTGGCGTGATGCTACCTGGCTGTTTCGTTGGGAGGTGCGCTTCCTAACACCTCCCCTTCGAGCTCGTTGATCGTAGGCACGTGAATGAGGATTCACTTGGAGTGGGGTCACAGTGGTCCTCGTGCGGCTTGATCGTCGCAGTGTTGGCAACGTCTGGTGATTCCTCTTGAACCTCAACGTCCTACACTTCTGGAGTGCCTCTTGACCCTTGGCGTTTCCCAGTATCGTTTCCAGCGGTAATCCTTGATCCCCCCAAACGGTCTAACCTGATTGGTGTGCCGTATCCAAGTATGTGAGCCAACTTGAGCTTCCTAGAGTACTGCGCCTCGACGGCTTCGAATTATCCTGGGCGTCCATGCAAACTCTACCCCACGGTAGCCCCTGGTCATTACCGGTCGACCGATCTCGAAAGAACAGGAGTGAGCTCCATGTCTTCTATTAAACTGCCGTTCCATCGGGAAATTCCTGTTTGCTGCCGGTGGCCTGGAAAGATAGTAGATCATTCGGTGTTTGCAGTCCGCGTCCCGTCAACGCTTCAGCTGAAGATTTTCCCTCCGGAACATGTCGATTCGGAGTCGTTCAGTAATTGAGGAAGAAAGCTTTGGTTGTATGTCCCTCTTCTTTGGCTCTTTGAAGAGTTCTTTTGAACATGTCCACAACCCGTTTAGAATGGCCATTTGATTGCGGATGGTATGGTGGTGGCCACATGTTCTGATGAACGTGATCTGGTTTCTTATCTGCTGGCGGGTCTTGCACTTTCATATTTCTACATCAATGCTTGAGTGACATGTCCAAAAGTTTCAGACGCACAATCCAGTCCAGGCCCAGAAGATTCAATTTCGAGTGTTCGGTAAGACTGACGGTGCCACTTGTATGGACATCACCGCACTTGATATCACAATCTAACTCACCAATCAGTGTCAGCTTCTCTCTAGATGCGTCCTGAGTTGACTGCTCTGTTTAACTGTACCTCAGACGGCCAGTGTTCTTCCACGTTTGTCGTAAACTCAGCATGATGTCAGAACCAGTGTCTAGCTGTAGGCGTGCCGGACTGCCAGTAATTTCCATCGAGACGTACTTTCGGCGTGCAGCGAAGCTGCAGTTGAAGGTTGCTAAAACCGAGTACAGCCTTGCACCGTATTTCTTCGGTTTATTTCGGTGGTTCTTTGAAAGCGACGGCGGACTTCTGTGTGAGAGGGTTGAACAGCAACACGTCTCCTTGTGCCCGGATCGACTGCATTTTTGGCGTTTGTGCTCCTCAAATGGACACAGCCACACATAATGCCAATCACCGCATTGCCAGAATGCGGTTGGGAGCTTTGATAAGGGTTCTACATCTTGCTTCTTGGTTCCTCGGCTGCGTGGCCACTATGAGACGACGACCGTTCAGTTATGCTTGTGTCATGTTTCAGGTTGATCATCCGTTGGCACTCCGCTGTCACAGATGCCAAGTTCATGTCAAGGTCCCATTCAATCTTGCTCACAATTCTGGTACGAATGTGGGCATCTTGGGTGGACTGCAGACCGCAGACGAATATTAGACACTTGAACTGACCCTCTGCTATTGTCCTCAACCTGGATATTTTACAGTCTCGGCTGGCTGTACTTGCGTAAGTGACGAAATCATTATGTTCACTTTTCACCAACTTGAGGTGCTATACCGGATACTGAACAAGGACGACTACTTTCTGAAAATACTCGTCTCATTTCCATCGCGATCAGTGCGCTTCTTTGTTCCGGCCGCCTTGTGGCGCTGCATCGATCCAGCAGCGTGCTCACGTTCCATCTACTGGGGGAGTCATGTTGGAGGCGCACTGTGAAGATGTGTCTGGTAGTAGCATATTTTCGCCTATCCACCCTGCCAGGTGTACCAGATAGGGCTACCCGGTTTATCCTGCGCGACGGTCGATGCAGTATGGTGTTCGGTTTACGTTGTGGTATCATGGTTTACGTAGGCCACGGATACTGTCAGGACGCCCGAACAGGAGAGCGATTAGGACCCTCAACCAAAGCCTTTTGCCTCAAAAGCCTGTATCGAAAGGCAACAGATGACGCACACACACACACACACACACACAATAACATCAACCACCTGGAGCAGGCTGGACAGCCACAGCCCAAGAGAATCGGCACACACACACACAAGGGACAACAATACTGCACGGACAAACCAAACACATACATACAAAAACAGACCAGGCGAAAACAAACATCAGATCGAACCAAAACACAACACACTGGTACCATCCACAATGAACGCATCTACCTTTTGTCTAACTGATCCCCTTTGGTCAATTTGAGAAGGTAGAACCTACAAGGACCGAATTCACAGTCAGTGCAGCCAGCAGGATCCAAACAGCACACAAGTCTGGCTACGATGCCAAGGTAGCAGTAAAGGTCACGGCCCGCACACGCACGCACAAACACGTGTGCAAAACCGATAGTCAGCAGACCAGCAGATCAGCAACTAGGCCGAAACACACAAGTACGGCTCGGACAGAACACAGATAAAGTCTACTTGCGTGTGTTATGCTGTTTACCTCATACTCAGTAGAGCCCAGAGGTAAGCGTGGATTTTGAGAGCGTCAACTGGAAGTGTGCAAACAAGCCTCCCTCAACCTCCCGAATGACAACTTTTAAACAGTAGGGTAGCATGAGTAGTAAGGGTTTGGTGGTCAAAATTCGCCTCAAATGCAGGACCGGTTTCGTTGTTACCACTTATCAGATATGCTTACCCAAAAGCGGATTCAACTGTAGGAATAGTAGATGCCGAAATTTGCCGACAATAGCTCATTTGTGAGCTGGTTTGCGCCGGTTTCCTCAGAATCAAAATTATCATTCTCTACTGCCCCCCTACATTTTCATCCAGACCGCCATTACAGTTAATTAGTATGAGGTGTCTTTCCAACACTCGGCAAAACAGGTCCATTGGTAAATTTATTCATTGTGAGTTGCTGTGTAGGTTGTAGTGAGATCACCTTCGATGTCCCCAAAATTCTAAACTCCCCGCGACGTGAGATTTGCCTTGCCAGTACCACAGGCGCCTGTTCACATTACCTTATATATGTAAACTTACTACAAACCACTAGCATCAAAGTTAGTGGGCTGGCATAAATATCGCAGTTTTGCTTGTAGTTGTGTAGTGAATCCGCACCATCTCTACTCCTGTAGGTTACATTCACTGGGATAACCATGTTGAGCTATTACCGTTAGGAACGCCGCTTAACCAGTCTAACGCTTGTTTGAATTCTGAAGGTCGATTGGAGTTTTCTGTCGACGCACTCTTCCAATCTGGCGGCTGCCGTGCGGTTGTGCTCAAGGTGCCCTCACATCCAGCTCCCTAGCACCCCTTAATTGTTACGTTGAAGTCTGTTGTGAACGGTGAGTGAATCAATAAATAAAGTTTGTTTGCAGACTCATCGTTTTCTCCCTGCGACTTCCGATTCATGGTAGCATAAGGTTGGGGAAACTCTGGGCGCACGAATTCAGGATCTAGCACTACAAGGTCAAATCACGCCTTATTTCGAGATAGCTACCAAATTGTTACAGCTACACATCTGTTTCAATAAGTACAATGTTAGTCAGCACAATGTTAACCTGACTTTAGTTAACAAACGATGTAACTGAGTTCTAGGGCTCTCATGTGATCGTTCTTGCGCCTCAGCTGGACGCTTTCCACTTACAACTTGGAGTGCTCAATATCTTGTCCCCAGATCTAACTTGATTGTTGGTAGGCCCATATCTGACTTGTCTGGTCGAATGTAGTTCATTCACAATTGGTCCCACATTTTGGTTTAACACCACGTATCGTGATGGCAAAAGACACTTGATCTGAGAGTTTACTTACTGTGTGACATTAATTACAAGGTATATGGAAACACAGAATAACGAACGCAAGCACTTTCTGCATGACTGTCGTGTGTCGACATCCGTTGGATAGCGGTGCATCGTCATTCGTCTTGTACACAATACACATACACGTTTCCAACGGTTGCTTTTGGTCTCTCGTCTTCTTGCTACACTGCTCACAAACGAAGGTGCACGTTATGAAACACGTTATTTTATGAACAAATTAGATCAAGACACTTAACTCTACTTCCGTACAACTCGCTGGTATGAGTAACTTTAGTGTATAGAAGAAGGCGAACATCAAACCCTTGGGCATCATGGGAGAAAAAACGTTATCAGTACACGATTGCGTCATCCGAATTTTTGTTCAAAAACAATTCGTTTACCTCCTTGCAACCACCATCTCCAAGCATCCACACTCAACCCAACGATAGTGTGATGCCCTATCTCCTACTCAATCCAGTTAACAGTAGTAATGTAAAATCCATCTTGTTTATGGTCATCATCGCAATAAAGCTGTGTTTGCGTTTCATCCGGTCATCTTGTATTTTGTTTCGTTTTTGGTCAATAAATTCCTTGTCGTCCATTCATTTGATGCAAATATACCAGCTTATGATGAGAATTTATCGAAAACCGCCTTGTCAGTTGAGAATGTTTGTCTCCAAAACACAGCTATCAAAGTTTAGAAGTTTCCATATTCACCAGTTGTTCAGTAATTAAGGGCAAACGGTTATACTTTTTTGTAGGTATATTCGGTCGAGAAAATTATTGTGAACTGGACCTTACAACAATCTAGAATCAATGTTCCGAGATGGTCTGGTGGTATCTGGATACCTCTGTGGTAGTACGTGCAGCCAAACGGACGTGTAGTATAATACTGGGCTCTCTTATGAATCATTATACCAACACTTGAATTGGGGATCATTAACTCAAATTAAATTTGCGGATATCACTAAGGATGTCAGTGATAGACGGGCGAAGCTGGATACACAAAAGTATTATCAGCATAACTCGTATTTATTCGGGCGCATGTGTACGAGTACAGGAAAAGTGCAACTGTACACATCAGTTCACATTAATAATGCTAAAGAGAGAAAGTGTAATGTTTAAGGCACTAGCAGTTTTTATCCAATTTCAGTGTAAGCGTTTCAGCAGCATACTGTTAGATCCATAAAACAATGTAACAGGTTTGCATGCTACATCACAGAAGCACATGGCGTTTCCGATGCAATTCAAAAATACCTCGTAAACAATCTCGTATTACTGACTTCATTTGGTCCACATCTAATGCACAAATCACGTAAATACTGATCATCCGACAATCCTTCGAGTCTGGTTTGTGCTTGAAAGCATAAAAACGTTGTTTCCAATTGTCAACAATCGTGGCCACGCGGTCTTTGACAGATTAGGCAGTGTGGTTTCGTATCCAAGTGAATCCGGTCCAGGCGGCCAGTTGAGCAAATACGGACGAATAGTGAGAAGGAAAATGAGAGGGATGAACAGGTTGCCTAAACACAGTGTTCTGTGTGTATGCCTCATTTCCACTCAAATGCTTGTGTACACAAACCACGAAGCCAACTAGAACAAAACTGGATGTGTTCTCAGCTTCATTTCGTTTATGATTCCGGCTAGATTTGTTTTCGTATTATTTTTTTCTCCGGATAAAAACTAAACCTTACAGGCAGATTGTTACACATTCTACAAACACACCATAATTTAATTGTAACAAAACCAATACAGTGTTTCAGAAAAATCAGTCAATTCGTAAGAAATTTGTTCCTTTCGAAACAATACAAAATGTCACATATTTACAAGGACGTGCAATATGTTAGCAGCTTATTTGTTGGGTGCACCCTGTGTAAACACCTGTATATGGGATTTCAAATGGTCTTATTCGTGATGTCTAACAAATGAATTCCTGGATTGAATAACGCACAATTTTAGTTGCTTGCTATTGGATTCCTATACTTATATAAAACGAATCGGAAGTTTATGTGAATGTGAAGGCCGGCAGTAAATGTAAGTGGCATTCAATTTACAACAGCCTGAATTCCCGACCTTCATTCATTCACGTGAATCATGGTTTAAGCTTGATGAGGACACTGCCTAAAGAACAGGTGGATCAGCTGAAGTGAACTTTGTTTATTTCACCTTGAAGAACGCACCATTTCTGATTAATCTAAACGCTAGGAGAATTTCACAGCTGACTGTCTACTACACAACTGGACGAATGTCGCGGACGGTACGACATATTCCATGGGCAGGTGAATGAGAAATAGTATTCTTCAATAATGATAACAATCAGTGTTAGTGGATCTCAGATGGTTGTATATATTCCTGATACCATGTGTGAAAGGATGCAGGACCGTTCAGTTGAAGCCGTTTCAAGGTGATTTACTGATAATTTGAGATGCGAAGTATTGATCCACCGCCGTGGCACATCCACACTCTGGGTCTCAAACCCACTATAAACCCCTGGACTATGTTTATATGATTTTTTACTTAAACGGATAGATTTGTGCGTCGCGCTTGTAACTGATGGATGCTATATGAAAAAGCTAGCATTCACATCGGCACTCTCCGTAACAATGTACGCAAACGATACATCGTTCTGATTTTAAAAAAAATTGGAGGCCATATTCCATTTTTGAGCGTCATAATCCGCTTTGGATTGAGGTTTTCGTTTAGTTGAGACAGAGCCGTATTGAAATTCGTACGTTGCTGAATAATAACAGGTTTTAAAGTAAGCCTATTTTTCGAATAAATGTATGCACAAAAGTAGTCTTTCTTCAGCAAATCTGAGATATGCTAAGGAATGAGAGGGATTGTAGTATCAGAACAAGCCGGTTCAATATGTCCCGGACCCGGTTACACGAATTTGCGTTTTGGAAGTCAACCCAGCCTTTGTGTGTGGTACACTTTTTTTACTAAACTTGGAATGGGCTGAAAACAGAGAACAGGTGGCTTCGGAAAATGAGAGCTTTGACAAAAAGACTTATAGTTTCGTACAGCGTGTCCGCTTTCCTTGCTGGCCTCCGCAGGATGTCAGCAGCCTGCGATTTAGCATGTCTTCAAAAAGGAAGTTGGGAGAACACTGGTTTAAGTGCGGAACCGTGTCAAAATCAACAACGATGTTAGTATTATAACTTGGATATAAGTGAAAACTGTTAACAACTCTTGTAGTTTAGGCAGCCTAGCTGGGAAAGAAGCTCAACCTTCGAGCTCTGTATTTGTTACATTTTGTCAGTAGAACCTATCCTTGTCACGACCAGAACTGGTACTCGTCCACGTTCTCATAAGGTAGCCGTATTGACTATTGCGTCCCTAATCCCACAGTTAAATATGCATAAACTCTCAATCACACATACACACATGCAAGTAACACTCACACTGTCCGATCGTCTCGAGATAAGATACGGTTTCCGTTCTGTTAATTCCGATCAGTGTACCACTAATCGGATAGCTCAGAAAAGTCGAGGTCACAGAAAACATTACCCTTGCATGATAATGGATTCATTATTGGCAAATGACAAGTGATTTGAAAGGTGATATAGAGGACAATTTAAACTTTGAGTCTATCTTAGTTTCATTTATTTTCTCAACTCCTCCACTGTTGACAACCATTTGGTGTCTAGAGAGAGAGGGAGAAAGAGCATAAGGTCAGCTGCAACACGCGGTCTATGGCCGCTACATTCATGCGAAATAACCAGCTGTGATCAACTTGATCGGCCACTGATTTCCTCAGGTTGACACAGTCCCCCAACAATGTCACATACACTAAGTTTTTATCCTCTGTTCGGTAACCACTTGTACGTGTGAAAACGTTTCGCCGTAAATGTAACAATATCAGTCATTTCGCGTTGTATTCATCACACCGAACACAGCTTGTCGTCCTCCAAACTGCAATAAATCTTCTAACTAACTTATCTTCCTGTAGAAATTTGAAAGTATCTCCTAGAAGTCATCATACAAAGCTTGTGTTGTAGTCATAACTTCTACCTGTCAGTATACTCTGATCTGCAACTCGCTCAGCGATGCGTTATTGAACTAGATCCTGTCATCAGCTGTTTTTGGCCGCGCAAGTGGCTACGTTCATTCCAATTATGTATCCCACGAAGCTTCGTCGAGCATTTGGTTCATGTCTTCAATCCCAAGTGCTTCACACTTCGTCATCACTGCCCTCACTGCTTTCAATGTCCTTTGCTCTGTTCGATCAGCGCTCTGTTGATGATTCCAAATCTGCAAGATTGTTTCTTAATCGGATGACCGGAAATGGTAGTCTTGATTTACTGAACCTCTCAAACTCATTCCTTTCTATTACACACCTTGCGATATATTACCTTTGTATACAGTACACTGCTTTATGACCTTTTTACCAGTTACATATTGAGCTTAAATTATTTCATTCCTGTCGAAACACCCAGGTCAAGTAAACGGGTTTGTTCTTTCATAGCAATTACACCACATTTGAATTACTGGGTTCCCTTCCTCAGAACAGAATAAGAACGTCAGTGACTACGTGTTAACAGATCGGTATGTTCAACGGTCGCAAACTTAGAAGAGATTCCATTCTTCATGCAACCAAGGACAGATGACCGATGGGCATACCTGTAGTCACATTCAGATTCCCGTACTTATTGTCTGCAATGTACTTCACTTTTCAGATATTCCCACTGACCGTGTGTCCCAATCTACACAATTCCGCAATGACTGTTATGTCCATTAGAATGAGGCAAGCCTCCCAGTTCGCACAGATCTGATAAAGCCGACTCTGACTACCTTTGTTTAGTTGCGGTCTCTAACTATGGTGTCCAAGCCGGATAATACAAGGGTTGTCACGCTTCCCTACTAAATTTCCGTCAATCGAATAACCGAACGTTCATCGGCTTTCTAGTCTCATTTGTCAAGACTTCAACATAATCAGCTCATCACACCACTTATTCGTCACGATCTATCAGCGGAACATTAAACAAATATAAATGACAAACTAAACTGATTTCGCTGTTCAGAATCTGTCTTGCAGTTCAGAAGGTTTGGTGATTCGTGATGAACACAACTGGAAAAAGTAAACTTTTGCATCCGTCCTCTGTGTTGTGCTGAAGGCCGGCCGCGATGACGTATTTGCCCTTGAACACAAACTATCTAAGGGTGAACTGTGGGTTGTTGATGTTTTAGCCGGAAAATACGTTCAACGTGAGAAACTGATTGCTCCTGGATATTCGTTACGAAGTATGTGAAAATATGCTACCACGAAAGTGAATAATATATTTCACACACCCAACGTGTATTCATATCAGTTGACACTAGTGTGGCGCCAATCTCTTTGTTGGCACGTCCCACATAGTGCATATACACGTTTGCAACCGTCACTTCTGTCGCGTGTTTGGCCACCGTATCGAGAAAATCAGAACACTAGTCTGAGCGTCACTAAACAGCCCTATTGTCTTCTTCCGTAGAGAAACATCAATGTATACACTGAAGATTGCTATCGGGTGACAAGCAAGTTATGTTTCGTTTGGCCTGTTCGTTATTGCGGTCCACGGTCTCCACTCAAAAATTTCTTTCGTTTAAATACGGTACGCGTTCAAACAACTTGTTTTACTCACTGGCTCTTTCAAAAACTTCGATTTTACAGCTGATTGCCGTTTCATGTTGGCTGCATTTAGCTCACAACTGTCAGCCAGCGACAGACGAATTCTTTGTTGCTGATATCCGTGCGTTCTGGTAGCTAGTGGCAAATTTCGAATGCAAATGGAATGTGTCACGGTGTCAAATCATCTACACCATACCTGTTGGAAGAGAGGCAGTCATGGCACACTTGATCTTCAATCCCTAAGGTCGTTGCTATCTGCTATCTGTTTATTCGCACACGAGTTCTGGTACAATGAAGGTATGACACATTTTACGCTTTTACGTCTGGCTAGATATCGAAATCCTACATCAGGAGGTTGGAAGATGACACACTGTGTGACCCTCTAGATCATTGACTTTATAACCCAAGGACATGTTTGAATGTTTACTATCAATAGCCTCGTCATCAAAAGAATTCGAAAATGTTCCTAAACAGAACCGAGACACTGAAAGCTTCTCTGGGAAATAACTGTGCCGGGATGCAATCTAACTTACTGTAAAGTAGTAAACGAAGGTTACTCCCTAACGTGTGGCGATTAAGCCAACCTAGTAAATTGTTTCTTCAACTGCCTCAGTACTCGTTTGTTTACGCTCAACTTCATGGAGTGGCAAAATCAGTTGCACCCCGTCCTCGACGGGCAATTCAGCAGGTACTGTTCACTCGCAAACTACCCATATGCCCACTAGGGATGAAACCCACCGCGCCGTACACAGCTAGTCATACTCACACTCCAGTCCTTCATTGTAGAGACAAAGTTTTGCCGATCTGCTCGGCTGAGTGATTTTAACACGTTATCCTCCTACGCCATCCCAGGTGTAGCGCTGATCGAACGAAGCACAAGCATTAGATTCGATGGCCTCAGTTGCTAAAAGTCTTATCAACCTTTTCGATCAACCAGACTCTAGAGTCGTGAACCATTGTCCCTTAAGCGCTGTGCGACTGCAGGTGTTGGGCCTAATGTAAACTTTCTATGTATGGTTCACAGTCCTGTATCTGACTCGTCCTGAAATGACCTAAAGTCACATCAAACTTTGTTGACGGACCGTCCCGTTATCGTCTGTTGACCACGGTGAGAAGCGGATGCGAGTCCGAGAATGGCCGTGAAATGGGCGCATCTTCCAGTGCAGTCCATGTACCGATTCCGCACTGGAACACATGCGGTGGGCACGCCTGCGCTCACTGAGCGTGTAGCCTAAAGCTGTTGACAAAGGCATATCAAATTTTCAAGTTGACCATTACTCGCATTTCATCGCAGCCTTCGCATTCAGATAGAATTTCCAGCCAGCCTCTTTCGAAAAGAAGCACTAGACTCGAGTTTCGCTCTCATTAGAACTCGTCAGTAGTGCATATCTTTGCCATGGCCGGGATTTGAAAAATAATCCAAATCCCCGACTACTCATCAGCAGATCAAATCCCTTTAGCGGTCCGTGTGCGGAACTAAAACCCTATTGAAACGTAGATTCGAAAGCAGTACCTACTGCATGTCAGTCTCTTTGACAGCCGATAAGCGACTGCCAGTATACAGCGATATTAATTCTAGGGTGTTTATCTCGTCTGAAAGCTACGCAAAGCTCGATAGCAAAGACATATAAGGACATTAGGAATCTTAGTGCAATCTGTTTTGGCGAACAGGTATTTGATCAACACAGCCATCGTTGCCGGCGCATTTGCGATACCACGTTGTCTGAAAATAGGTCAACAGGTTGGAGGTAAAAAGACCGTCATAAGCCGATGGTTCACGAAATTTCGAGAAAACACTGGGGGACCCCGTCGGCAGAGAGCATTATCTGCAGATTGACCATTCATTTGGCTAACTTTTCAACATGGTATGAATTGAAGTCACAAAAAAACGGTTCCACTGTCGAATTGAGAAGTGTAAGTTGAATACCCGTTAGGTAAGTGCCGTGTACTAACGTATACTCTGTCGGATAGGTGATAAAATTTGTGTGGAAGAGCGGTACCAAACAGTTCCTATGAAACTTACGAGTTTCACTAAGTGTGCACGTTTCTAATGATTGTTTAAAAATCTACGAGACCGGTTGACCGGTAGAACGTCAGTGAAAAATTACTAGAGAAGCGATAACATTTGAAACACCGACTTCTCTTTAACTAATTCATCAAGGCGAAGAGAAGACACATGTATTGTTACACGATGACGCTTCGTTTACTCTCACCAGTCGCAATCGTAAAACATGCCAGCTGTATGCATCATACAGATAAGAACACAGTGGAACTAGATACGTTTACAGACACAAGTATTATATAAACACTACCATGGCAATCCGACAGGTTGACGCAACCACTTTTGTACATATAACTTCGGCTAATAAGTTCGGATAAACATCGCTTCTCAAAAGTCATTGAGTTCGGTTTTCTTTTGCGCAACAGCATCTCGAGTGTGTTTACTCGGTCAACTTGGTGACCTGCTGTCATATGAGGCTTAGCAGTCGGTGACATTGGATTTCGAGCAGCCAGTTCAACAAGTTGATGTTGGTGCGTTATTAGTTGTTTCAATCAGTTCGGGATATGTTCAGCCATTCGCTGTGACAGTTGTTGATCTGTTCTGTTTATATAAACGTCACTGCAGCTGCAAGTGAAATGGTACACAAAATTGGAGACAGAGGAGTTTGACAAACTCCTTTCGCTATTGCGGAGAACTGGTCCTCTATTGACTTGAATTAAGCGCAAATGTACGATCACATGCGTCCGGGCCAGAGTAGACTGTAATTTGTGTTTTGTTTTTGGCTAGATGGTCAACTTTGAATGGGAAGAATGGGAAGACATTCTTCTTTCGAAGCGTAAGTATCGGTTAAAAGCTCCTATTCAGCTTAAGTATGTGCTTCGACGAATATCTCGAAACATCCATTCGTTAGTATAGTTTCTCTCTGAAACTCCTGTTCTATCCATAATTAGTCAAGGGTACAAATATGCCTGGTTCTGTGCAACAGTACTTTGACCAAACCATGTTTGTACGCAACAAGAACAAGGCTGGAACACTGAAGGTACTGATCATTCCATCTTGCATTGCGATGAACCCAGCGTTGTCCAGTGACTGGTATATCCAAAAAGCCACTGTTTTTTCGATTCAACTTCGTGAGATAAAGATAGATTAGGGGTAAATGTTAATAAAGCGGTGAAAATGTAAGCCGAAATGAGTGATAGCAGTATAAATCGAAGTGTCAACAACGTATCATTTGTACGATAACGATTCAGCTATGCAGTCGGAGAGTGGCCGCTTGGATTCGTTGTGAACAAAGACAATCGACGACCTGACACGGTCAACGTAAAAGCCATTCGGAAAATGCTGTTTCCGACGGACGTGTCAACTCAACGGCCATTCACGGGGCTGGTCAGTCACTGTAGTGCGTTGCTGCAGGAACTCCACCGAATCCAAGCATGAATGAACTGTTTGTTCACTAAGGTTGTCACGTGGGATAATGTCAACAGTCGGTAAATGGATTGAAAATAACAACGTTACGAGCATGTTTTAATATTCTACGTTTCAATCACCTGGGGTAGCATTCCTCAGGAGTGTTGTCAACACTCCTTTGATCGTATCAAATTCTCCTGACCTCGAACCTCTACAACCACCAAAACCCGATGCTAACACTTACGGCTTCGGACACACCTAACTAAGGAAAATGTGCCATGAAATCTAATACGTTTCTCGATGGGACTGAAAAGACAGTCCCCCATTTAACAAGGTTGTCTAACCCCCGTGAATGAAACTAAAGCTAGCTCGAGAAAGAGGCCCTCGCAATAATCTTTACGGTGAGAAGTTTCCTCAAATTGCTGTACGGACTACGTTCTTCATTGTTCACGGATCACAAACCGTTGCTCGCCGTGTTCGACTCACAGAAAGGAATCTCGGCTTACACGGCCAATCGCTTGTAACGGTGGACAGAATTACTTCTTGCCTACGACTTCGCGATATAATACCGTTCCACAACTAACCTCACTCAGGCTGACGCCTTGTCCAGATTCATCGGATCACAAGCACCGAACGACGAGGACACAATAATCGCAGCGGTCAACACTGAACATAATGCACACGTCATACTCAGCGACGCTGTCTGAGCACTTCCAGTGATAGCACAAGTGATCAAGGAGATGAACAAACTGAACCCAATTTTGAGACATGTCATGATGTTCATTCGCAAAAACTGGCCACGCGCAGACGTCGAAGGTGACTTAATGGAACACTTCCACTGTTGTGGAAGCTCTTGCGATCGTGGACGGATGCATCATATTTGTCGACAGAGTACCAGTCCCGAAAGTTCTCCAACGACAGGTGTTCAAGCAATTCCACAGTGGGCACCCAGGAATCAGCCGAATGAAGTTCCTGGCAGACAGATTTGGCCAAAAATGAACATCTTGCTGACTGACTGAGAAAACCCCTGTGAAACTTAAATTGCACACTTGGCCAGTAACTCAAAGACACTGGCAAAGGCTGCGTATGGATTTCATGGGACCGCTCAACGGCAAACGTATCTGGACATCGTCGACACTTACACCACATGGCCGGAAGTCCACAACCTATGACAGCCCAATAAGACCAGTATAAAAGAAAAGCCATTGGAACTGTTCGGCTGTTTCGGACTGCCAGAAAAGTTGGTCACGGACAACGGTTCTCAGTTCACATCCTCTCTCTTCGAAAACTACTGCCAACGATTAGGTACTCGACAAGTGTGATTATCAGCTTACCATCCTCAATCGAACGGGTAAGCTAAAATGTTTGTTGAAGCCTTCAAACGAGCCCTGTTAAAGACCAGAGAATAAGGGCCTTCAATTCGTCCTGCAGAACTTCTTGGCTATTTACCGAACAACCTCAACTCCGTACGTCCGAGATAGCATGTTACCAGCGTAATGCATGTTTATTAGAAAGTTGAGGACTAACTTCGACATCCTGATCTTTGATTCCAACAGGGAAGGAGGAGGCAACGTAAGGATGAAAAGATAGTACCATCGAAGACACGAAGTTCGTGCCACAGTACTAGAGAACAGAAGAAACCGTTCTGCGGACAAGATCAGTTCTTTATAAGTTGAACGTCTGCAAAGCCACATGTGCACCGGATTCGTTGAAACAGTGGAGATGTACTATCCGACCAACTAGGGCTTATCACACAACTTGATATATTGTGGGGCACATTCGAAGTAAAGAAAAGAGGACGATATCTCGAGACCAAACGTTGGACAAAACCGGCATAGCAGTTCTGGGACAGTGATATCTTTCAAGTTTGAGATGACAAGCCAACAGAAACAGTAAATCTGCCGAACCCATCCAAATTGTTTCTCGAAAGCAACCCTACGAATAGACCAAACAATCTTAAAGAGAAGAGGTGTTACGGAAGGCTTCTTTTGCTCAAAACCGCCTTCTTCCTCCAGAAAACGTTTTTGCTCAATCAGAGTGAACAGAAATCTTCAGAACCAAGCGAAGACAACCTTCGCTTTCTTTGCCCACTTGACCCTTATTCCGTCTTGCTCGTTGGTGGCGTAGTGGTATTAACTACCACATTTAGTAACTGTCGTTCGATCTTCTGATTTGTGAATGTCTGTAGATCATCATGCACCATATAAACAACCTATACCTTCTTACCTGTTGCATACGCCTTGTCAGTGGAACATAGTAATTTTTGGCATTCGTCTTTTGATTTTACTTGTGATCGATGAACAAATAAAGTCGCGTTATTCTCGGGAACAAGGTTTTCCGTCTTCACTGTTACAAAAAAGGGAAATTCAATTTCCATCAGGCCTACTGCTATTCCGTGGACAATCCAGCTTTTCTGGAATTTACAACATATATTAGAAAGATATCCGCTAGTGTTGGGCCCAACGGGCTAGTCATGACAAATCCGCCTGTCCGTTTGTATAAATGGAAACGAGTTTTTTTCTGTTCACGTTAAACTGTGATGTTTCAGGTATTCCGGCAGAATATCTATATCAAAATATTGACCAGAGATAAAGTAACTTAAACAGTCAACTCTCTTATAATAGGAAACATTCGTGAAAAGTGAATCAACTTCCAAATTATACATTAATTGAATAACTAACTATAAAACTGGCACGTTCTACATTTTCGATTGACGAGAGTAAGCACAATGTTAATACACTGAAACACACATTGTCTTCTTACTCTGAAGAAATAGTAACATTGCTTGTCATATGTAATAGGAGTGGTGAGAAACGTCCACCTATAAAGTACGGATCCTCCGGATTCCACCGTAGTACTGACTCCCACCAACACAACGGTTCTCAGACTGTACAGATGATGACACCTGTCTTTACAGAATGGTTCTTTGAGTCAATTCTGTAACCGATAATGTAACCACGATGGATAATCCAAACAACAGGGATTCGTTAACAGTTTGTGATTGTCAACCTCGGTTGCGTACCATCAAAAGTAGTGAGATCAGTTGGAAGTCGCCTGCACTTAAATGTTCAAACCAAATTTCCGTCTTACGGGTGGTTTTGGGACAAGAGAACTTGGATCCTATGTTGAAAACTGCGATACTGAAATGGCACGAACTACCAAGTACTTCACTCTAGACATACTGAGGATAAATAATCGGAAGATACGTATGTTCTCCCACGTCTTTTTTGTAGCTTGTCTGCTGGGTTCAACAGCCATTGATATTTTGAGAGGTGAACAGCTGTATATGAAACATGTGCCAAGGTGTGGTAGGCTACACGCACTGCTTAATTCTGGCTACCCGTTCAACACATTTGGGCTGCACTTTGAAATCGATCAACTGTTACATCATTTCCAAAGTAGTTCTAGTCGTGGTAAGCACCTATGTTTACCACGGTGAACTGTGTTCACAACCTGCCGCCTACGACATGAACTCTGGCAACTGATGGTCACACACACTCGTAGTATCATCACAACAGAGGTCGCTCACAGCGTACGGTCAGAAGTTTAGATTGAGACGATAAATTCCCGTTTCTTATTACCAAATGTTCACTAGGAAAATTGCAGAGCAGAGTTGGTCACAACTAGGTTCGGTGCTAAATTTTGGTTACAATGAGTTCCATTTAATTAACAAAGGTTCTATCCTGTGAAAGTTGTAGACGTCCCATTTCACTGAAATCGAGTTTTGACTGTGGTCTGTAGCGAAATTAGAAATGCACATCAGAGTTCTGGAAGCTAAATTATTTCGTTAGAAACTTAGAATAACAGTCCATCCACCATATGTTTAGTTATTTATTCAGATATGCCGTGAATGGTCTTCCAAAAAATGTTCTGTTATCAGCGTAAAAATTTGCTTCCTATCAAAGGATGTGTTGATTAAAGTAAGCATAAACACGCGGCGTTTAAATCCCTTTTCAATAGAAGCGGATGCATTAAGTGAGCATAAGAGGACTATCGAGAACTAACCTTCACAAACTGATGCAATGTCATCCGACGATGCTTCCTCGATTTCGCTCCTTAGTAGGTCCAGTTTGTTGAGAAACACTACAAAATCTTTTTTCAACATATGTGGTGATGTGACGATCGTTTCAAACAGGCGCACGGAAGCCTCTAGTTCACTCTGAAACCAGATCGCGAACAGTGAGTTAACTTGCGGAAGCACCATGCAGCTGTGTGTATGGGATAATTAGCTCAGTAATGCCCCTGTGGCTA
Source organism: Paragonimus westermani (assembly GCA_008508345.1). Taxonomy (NCBI): domain Eukaryota; kingdom Metazoa; phylum Platyhelminthes; class Trematoda; order Plagiorchiida; family Troglotrematidae; genus Paragonimus; species Paragonimus westermani. The sequence goes on along the minus strand of QNGE01000946.1, from coordinate 23,630 downwards.
TTTAACCTAGATTAACATTCAAATATTTGTACGTTAATTTGAGAAGAATATGACAATGTCAATAAAGAGGAGCCATGTTTGAAGAACGTCCCTGGCGAGGTGGTGGTCAAAAGTCCGCTTAAGAATCTTACGTAGGAGCAAGTCTTGAACCTTGCCTTTCGAATTTGGTCTCACTACTAGTGAAGTAGTGTACTCTTTTTGTTCTGCGATACACTGAACTTGCTCGTTTGTTGAATTACGGCTGCCGTTTTTCATTCACAGAGTCATTTCTCTTGTATGCGATCGTGATTCATCGGACAGCTTGACTCTGAATGGCAGTTAAGCTGCAGATGCATCTTGTTACAACTTTTCTTAGCTAATTTCGTTAGTATGTTAGTAACAGCAAGTTTTATACAGTACTGTCCCAAGCCATCAATGATCAGGTTGTATTCCACTCGGATTCCTCAAAATGTGTCAGAGCTGGTTGTGAGAAAGTTATCGGTATCAAGTTAGGTATGTTGTCACAGATTCTGTGTTAAACAAGCAGAATTCCTCTCCAACAGCATTTTTCAGTCCGATGTGTGAGCTGAAGAGCCAACCATTCTAGCATACTGGTCAAGCCAAAACTTATCAGTTGGCTTGAGATTCAAATTAAGATCTAGCGATTTTAGAATTTCAATCTCTCAAAAAGCGACCTTCATCTTATTTGTTGAAGGGTTGTACTGACGATTTTCATTGTCAGGGAGTGTTAATTCCATGTACCTATGTCCGGAGTTACAGTAGACGCAAACGCTATTCCATAACGAATTTCAATCATGACTGCTGGCTTGTTCTCACTAACAACTGACTGTCAGTCATTAACTCACATTTAAGTGTTTACTCTTGGACGTTATGTCAGTCATGTTCCTGGTCCATCTGCACTGATTTCATCGTTACAGGTTAAAAGTTATCCCTGGTAGATTCAAGAAATATGCCTTTCTATCTATCCCAAGTTTTGGTGGGTTTAGTACCCTGTCAGCCAGACCACCATTTTATTCCGTCAGTGGATCAGAAGAAGATTTCCGTGACTTTCGTACAGTCATTGTTAAATACTTCGGTCCAAGTTTTGATTTTACTCCCTAAACACAAGGGATTATGCTGGATGCTGATCGAACGATTAAACACTTAACTCGTTGTAGTGAAGCACTTGAATGTCCTTTGGTGTTAATGACTTTTTACTTGACGTATTCCTGAGTGAGTGGTGATGTAGAACACTGTGTGATTTGTGTTATACTTGTGTGTTCCGTGTTAATCTCGTGTACAGTTGCATAAATTTAAAGTTCCCTTCCATTAGCTATGACAAATTTCGGTTTCATCGGATACTAAGACGACGGAGAATACGAGTTCGAATTTTAGCCCACAGCTCTACTCATCAAATTTCAGGTGCTTTTTGGTCAATATCTAAAAGACATTTAAGTACTTATTTGGGTACATTACTTTCCCGACAGTTGTGGGTCTACTTTAACTGAAAATTCATACGGGAATCGCAGGCGCGGAACACAATTTTTGGTGGTAATTTTGGAGGTAGTGGTAATCAGCCCGAATAAGCTAAACTCTTGCCATACTCCATTTAGGTATTCGTATCGATAACTCTTAGAAGCCAATGTTTCATGGACAGACCAACATTGTCTGTGGGAAGAAATGTGAAGGCATTTGAAAAGGTGGTAAGAAGTTGAACATCAGGAAGCAAGAGACGGGCATTCTAAACTTTTGAATATAAGACTTTAAAATGGTCTCTGAGGGACTTCAGGAACGACGATGACTAAATGATATCAATGCCCTTGAAATTCCGTTTATCTTTTTAGTGAATTCCGTCTGATTGGTTTGCATCTGTCAATTTTACCACTCACATAATATGTGTCAATTGCGTGATATTGTTGCAAATCTAGAGCTATGGAGGGGATAAACCAGAAAATTCGGGAATTCACTACTCCAGCATATACAATTACCAATCTAGCTATGATAGCTGACCTTTCCTATACTTTGGTGGGGGTACATATTGACAGAATTAACCAGAATTTACACGAACTCAAATGATGGATGCCTGTGATGATGCGGCCCTAATTGGCACTGACGCAACTGAACAGGAGCTGGACGTCGTTAGTGGCTATAAGCTATGATAAATAGGATAACCTAGGTGAGCTGTGTGATCCACGTCTCACTTGTGGCTACTGGATGAGAACTTTAAAAAACTACACTATAACAAACCCGTCACCAGCAAAAAGGCTAACCTCTCTCACTTTCTCGTCTAAGCGTCAACCCGTAATAAGAACAACTGAAATGTTCGTAGTACTGTAAACAACCAGTAGTGATCAGTGTAACACCTGAAATCGGTTGGACAACCCTCAGCTAACAAACCATGTTCACATAGGTCAGTAGACACACTAGACTTCAGTAAACATAACGGTCAAAGAAAGGAAAATTTTTTTAGTGGCAGTTCCTTCTTTCGAACTAGGTCACCAGTAGACACAAGATCTGTATGTAAAAATTTTCTGAATTATTCATGCATCTTGTTAGTTTAGTGTCGTCTTCAGATACTTCAAACGAAACAAGTCAATCCGTAAGTTAACTATCTGAATAAATACTCTAGTGATATGTTCGGACATTCTAGTTACAGTTACTTTTCACTCTGTATAAATAACCTAACCAGCAAATCATCCCTGAATAGACTTTGACAAATAACTACCGCATTCAAAGAACTTTTGAGTATGAGCATACAGACACTGTATTCAAATGAAAACAGACCGCTGATTGGTGTCAATAGATCACATGGGTTTACGATACTGTCCATTCCTAGGCACTTTTCAGAACTTGCAATACCCCGATTCATCAGTGATTCATTTTCTTCGTGTATTACAAAATGAGTAATATATATATATATATATATATTGAGTGATACCTGTCTCACTACACCAATGTGTGACGAACACTTGTCTTGTTTGTACAGCCCTTTCATAAACAGCTGCTTCTGTTTGGAGCTTAACGGTTTCATTTTATTTGTTCGTGTTTCTTCCAGAGATTAGCAGTTTACACATGTGTGTATTTGGGGGCTCATTATTTTCGCTACTTATACAGATGTCGTTTTAAAAATTGAATTGTTTAGGTTTTGTATGTGAACGTACTGGAACACTTATCGCGTGACCAGTTTTCCTGATTGTGTTCGATTTTTTAGTGTGTAACCGAACTCAAAATGAATATTGTTGTACATCTTACTTGTACAGCTCAAGCTATCAGATTTTTTCACCTGGCAGCGGACTCAGGGGCATAATTTACTTTAACGATTCGTGGAAAACAAAATCATAGAACAAAGTCGGGTCACATAAAGTTAATTATGGTTTATCTACATTGCTTTCAGCCAATTAATTACAGATATACCTTTGTTGTGTATCTCTATCCTTTAATTAATTACTAGAGCTGTTGGACTTCCTTTTAAGTACAAATTGGATCTGAACACCGACGAACAGTAGCCAAATAGATACACATTTGGAATTCTTTATCTATACAACCTATTCGGATCTATCGTTGACCATGCAAAAGAGTCTAGAGACAAACTGGCGGTAGCTCTCCCGATGATTTTTAGTATCTCTAACAACTTAACCTATACGAACCGATCAATTCGTGATCATATGGCACATGTTTAGTTATGTCTTATTTTTTTCGTGAATTAAATCACAGTCTTATTTTCCGTCTTGTCTCTCTGATACACACATCTAACAAACACAGAAACGGTGATCAGTAAATGATCAACTCCGCAATGAAAGGTGTATTTTATTCATATCGGTTGTATAATTTCTTACACGTTAAACAATCTTCTGATTGTAGTTTATGAGAAATGATTTAGTTATTTTGTTCCAAACACCTAAGGTTAGCTTACACCATATAGTACATTGTTACAATTTATTTGTTCTCACCAGACTGACTAGCTTCTAATCTCGATTAATGTTTGTAAAGATTAAAGATGCGGATGAACTGGTGGATTCAGTTGAAAATTTCTAACCAATTATGCGATCGTCCATTTCACGGGAGTAGCTTGTCTCATCGATAGTATGCTGCACAGTTAAGTGACAGCGGATCACTCAGATTGCGATTTCTTCAAAAGTGAGCTGGGCACACAGAATAGAGCGTAAAAGTTATCTAGATCTACGTAAACTATCCTGCACTAATCAACACACACACAGCTCTGAACGCATTGTCACCATACGCACACCTAATTATGACTGACAGAATGGATCAACCCAGTCAGGTCTAACTCAACCACCTCCTTAGAAGACTGTGTAGACAAACTCAGACTAAACTTGGTGATGCATCGCTTGAATTCGGATCTACGTTGATTTACTATGTGGTCAATCTTCTCCCAGTTGAATGATATTCGCATGTGTCTCCTCTAATGTGAACGGAATTCACTGGAAGCCGGATGCGCATATGTGTCGCAAACGATGGTGACAACCACGGTCACCAGTGGGTGTCTACATACTTCAAATTGACGGTTCGCTATGTCGACCAAACTCACGCAGTCATCACGGCAAATCTGACGGAACCGGAAGATTTAATCTTGGAAACATGAGCACACCGATCTGAAACGAAGTGGTGATTTAGTCAGCAGACCTGTTAACTTATTGCTATTTTCCGGTGGACACAGTTGATTCGTGAATTCTGGAGACTGCTTTGATACAATCGAGTTCATTCATTCCCTCTACCACTGATATCTCTGGTCCAATTTCCTCACAACCTTTGAGGCTGGCATCGTTCGAAGATACAGTTGCGCCACTGTATGTGAACAGTAACGAATCATGCTTCATGGTAGGTTGGCTTACTCTTACGGTTTCCCTACCAATGTAGAAATAAGTGGTAGGCATCCACAACATCTTTCTTGAAATTCCAAATAACAACTATTTTGGTGCTTATATTTGATAGGTCAGCCAATCTAGAATTTTGAAGTCCTAGTCACCAAATTATTGCATGTAAATTAAAAAGAAAAGGTCCTCATGCATACGTTTGACAATCCATCATTTTGATCAGCCTAACATTTCACCAACCTAAATGAATATATAACTTGACTAGCAGGGAACAATACATTTCGAGGACAGACAAAATGTAGAAACGTAATCATGCGCCTTGTTACCAAGGCGATTGAAATGTGAACTCAGACTGTCTACGAACAGTACGCATTACGTTGAAGCATCTAAAGGATAACGCGTTACGCCCATCGTGCCTCAGATAGGCAAGGTATGAACCTCTTGCTTCAAAGCTTGACATGACTCTGATTTGGTAGCCATGAACGAACAAGGATGGTGTGCTCCCAAGTAAGAAGACGTTGGTGTTTGACATTTGAAGGAATGCAGTGAACAGTAGAAATAACAAACCCAAACAATCAAACAGAGGTAAGTCACATAAAAATGAACTATCTAAACGTAAGATTCTAGTGTCCTGTTCAGTTTGGTTCGCCCACGATCAACTGCCCACATCATGAACTGACCTGACGGTTAATGTATTCAGTGGATTTGGGAAAAACGTTCATATCGAGTTCAACACTAAGTATCCCTTAAACTGGCCGAACACCTTCAGAAGATAACCGAAACTAGTTATATGTGTAACTCAGGGGCAATACAACCTACATGCTAGCATGGAGAACACTACAGCGCGTATAAGCTTTGATTAACAAAGATTTTCAGGGCCCAGAAGATCGGACGCTGATAATGACAATCGGAGACGCTTACGTGTGTTGCGGGGTGCATTCGAACAGAGGCTAGCTACCAGTGACCGGTAGTTAGTGGGGGGGATACGCCAGTCGTGTAAACTAATGCACATGGTTGCCATTAGTGTGGCAGTGAGGTATTTCCCAGTAGAAATAACTTCTGTGAATGTTGAAAGACTGCTTTCTTAATAATTTCCTTTCAGAACTATCTCGCTAGACGGGACAATGGAACAGTTTTGTAGCCGCTTCGATTCACAAGGCATTCATTTACCCGAAATTTCAGTGTACTTGAAATCTCTGCAGGCGGAATGCCTAGTGCACTTGGAGGCTCGTTGAAATAAGGTTGCCAACGGCAACTTGCTGAAATCCACCTTTGCTGAGATCTTCACGGAAGACAGAAAGAAAATCGGGGAACCGCACCGAAATCTTGGATATGCATATACCATATGTGAACTACACCCTAGACATGGCCAGAAAACACACGATGCAAGGCAGCTGTTAAATTCATGTTGGACTACAAGAATTTGAGTTGACCGAAGTTTCTGAAGGTTTCGATATACCAGAGGAACGATGGTAGGATTTTGCGATGCCCATAAAAACTATTGTAAACTGGCAACCCTGCGTACTTTATCGTTTTTATTCAACGCATGGAACAAGCGTTAAAAATCTATTCAATGGAGTCCGCAAGATACGTGGAAATAACACTTTGCGGAAGAAAATTACAGCCTGATTTTAACTGCTGGAAGAAGGTGGTCATACACTGGGTTCTACCTAAGTATCAAGCAGTAACAGACGAAGCATTAAAAAAGAGAGTCTTGGTAACAATAGGTCGCTCAGTACAAAACGAGAAAAGTAGATTAAGTTTGATGACCTCTTATACTGCCAGCAAACTGTCTCGTTTTTCTTCTCATGCACTTCGCTGATTTGAGAGATCGGTTTGAATCAGTTTTTGTGGGTGGTTAGAACGGATCGGTTGGATCAGTTGCTTTTAAAGGAGACTCAGTTGCGAAAAATTTGGGTTTCAGATGGATTTAAACCAGCGACGGAAACGGCGTGCTCAAAAACAGAATACGCTCTATCAGCTGAGTAACACATGTTTCACCACATTCTTCTATACTTTCTGAAGATCAGCGTTGAGGCTGAATCGAAAATTCATTCCGTTTTTACAACGGTTGAATATGTATTGCTTGATACGCATCCTTTTGTAGTTTCCAGGTTTTGTTGGTACCATTTGCTTAAACAATCATATTGATGTTGGAATAAAGTGGTTCTGTTCATGATTTACTGAGCCAAATACTAAAATCCGTTCAAAGTGATGGTTTGTTACATTCTGAGGAAAACACTTACCATTCGAAGCCACTCACTGTCTACATAGCCTTAAGAAACTATTAAAATCTCGTCCTTAATCGGTGATTACACGTGTTCCAAGATGTGTTTCTTCGAAAAGTGCCGTTACTTGATTGGAAATAAAGTGTATGAACTCATTATAAAGTAAAATGAAGGCTTATGTCTCCCAAGAATTTGTAGGATGTTCACCTCATTCACCAGGATTACTATGGGGAACCCTTAACCCCATCCACCCTGAGAAAGGCAGCGTACAGCGAGACAAACCGATAGTGGTTTCACTTGTACAACATTAACCAGAAGTTCAAATATATCTACTTTTGCTACATAGAGGTGTCAGAAGTGCTTGACTTTTACTTTCCCATCCGATATCCACATAAAGTAAGCAATAATTCAATGTTAAGCAATAGGGTATTTTACTCATTTGTGTCATTAGTAAGCTACATGCGGAACAAGGAATAAGGAGAAACATATTATTGGCTAACGGTTACACGGCAAACTCCATGGAACCTAACCACATGATGAACAATCGAAATCAATCCGTCCAGACTGCTTCCAAAAAGATGGGGAACCATCTGGCGAACGACGTCGAGCACAGACCTTACCTATCATATCCGCACGCCTTTCCATATTTGCATTTGGTTCAATTCACCAAAGAATTAGTTCTATATGAGAAATCAGGTCGTTTAACTGTTCTTTTCCTCATGTTCACTTTCAGCCGAAGTGACGTTAACGTAGACCGAACACATCGATGACTAACTTAGCACGTAACAGAACTCTTCGAAAGAGATACACCGAACGGTGAAATGACAACCTTGAACCAGTGAACCCGTTGCCCAAACTCTTCCATTACCACTTGTCAGACACCTCATAACAACGGATCTTCGAGTTAATCCACTCACCCTCTTCAAAGTTTAAATGTTTAATTAGAATCGGAAGTTGCTGGCCTTCACCACGGCTGCATTGATCCGAACTCACTAGCCGGTTCTGTGTGCACAAAAGTGATTAGGATAGTCCGTCGGGCTGCCATGGCATTGACGCTACTTGAGGTGTGCCTATATAATCTGCACGTTTTACGGTTGCCGTGGGTGTGGGTGAAGAAACAGTTAGCATGTGATATGTTTTTGTTCTTCTCCGAAGGAGGCGCTTATCGTCGGGTTCAGCAGCCCCGCTGATTGCTGAGAGACAATATGACGGTCCAAGAGAGGTCGGCTTGCCCATGGAGGAAAGACTTGTTTACGCTGTGTGACTGTCGACAGTGTTGTAAAGAACCCTGCTGAGACTGGAAAAAGATTGCGGAAGGCGAGTACTAGTTCGTCAGCCCATGAAGAGATTGGCACCAGTAGTCCGGAGGAAGTTGAAGATTTCCACCATCGCAGATTTCATGAATGGGTCAGGTGGATGACTTGACCCGTAATTTGCTAGCTGAAGACTTTATGATGGTCAGCGAGGTCATAAGAAACGAATTAGCCGGACTGAATAAACTTTGAGTCGTAAAAAAATATTAGCTTGGGAAGTGGCGACTGTGAAAATGAGGAAGACAGAAGTTGCTCCCAACAAAAAGTGCTACACTGGCAGAAGATTTGGACGTTGGTACATCGCTGCCCATCGAGCAAGAAAAAGCGGTACATAAGTTAACTTCCCTTCGACCGATTTTTTTAAAATGCAATCGATAAGACAGGAGTTCAGGCAAGAGTAGAAGTCAGTGGTAGCTAGAAGTATAGTATGACTGTGACAGGTGCAGCGATTGCACCGACTGAGTCAAGGCCAGGGAGGTTTCTTCAGCTGTGTACATTGGTAGTTCGAATAGCATGTGGACTTAGTTTGATAGTTCCGTAATCAAACAACCTTCGGCCATTACTCCCGACACATCACAGATTATACTTGAAGTAGATATTTACGACCGTACTGAGACTGTGGTTGTTTTGAAACACTACAGGCTTTAACGTATCATTGGGGGGCTCCGCCAATGAGAAACCGTACAGATTTTGCGAAGTGAGGTGAACGCACATAAGTTGACTGCATCGTGTCGCTTCTGGTTGCAGAGTGGAATGACACGCAAATTCCGAGAGTTGCTCACTATTGACTAAGACCCCTATGGCTCTTGAATGATGGGTGACCAAGTCAAGAGTAATCCAACAGTCCGCTGACTATCTCAACACAGTGGTGAGATATGGCCAAAGCCCAGAGCGGATGTATGGCCGCCAACATCAGCGACTGAACGAGTCTTCAATAATCGAAATTGGGCCAGCAGGCGAAAAATCGTAAGCGAGAATCCACGGAGGATGGCATCGGCCAAACGTGTATAGCCGAGCAGAAGTGCGCATGACTTGTAAATTGAAACCTTGCTGCAATGTGGGCTGGAATCCTACTTGACAAACGCGGGCACGCGTGTGGCATATGAACTTGAAAATTGGGCAATAAAAATCACGATTAACTAAACGACTTTCCCTCACACTTGTAACTGAATTGAACACGAAATCCTCATTTAACCAAGCTACTTCAACCAGTTGACCTTAACTGAATTCCAATGCACCTGCAGCATTAAGTTGAACGGGAAGTGATATGCATGATTAACGGAAATTTTTATCGAGATATATAGCCCATTAAATTCTCCGTCCTGTTAGCAATGAAGCTCAATGCAATACTGTGATTTTTATCGACTTCAGACAATTTGGCGAGACTGCAGTCAGTAAAGTTGTGGCCATCTCAACGGCCAGAGTGCCAGGATAGTCACGGTACTGGGCTTTCTGTCTGGACTTCGGAAAGTTCCAAACAAGTAATCAAAAAGACATTAAACAACTTTCACCGTGAGATTAAAAAGTATCGGTTCAAACGCATGCTGTTTGAGTCACCAGGTGCCCCATTCACTTTCAGGCGACTGGTGCCTAAAGTGTTAGACGACGTGCTTAATGTTGCTGTTTCTGGAGGCGATGTCGTCACCTACAGATCGTACGATGCATGTTCCAGCTGTGTTGCAGACGGAACGAGCGAACCGGCATGCGGATCAACAGCGCAAAGCCACAACTGGGGTCACAAGGTCAGTCAGGGTGATGTCCGGCCACTACCCGAGAAGCCGGTGGCAAGTGAGAAAACTTGGGTGCCAACATCGAAGAGGACGTTGCGACAGCTTATTGAACAAGTTGTTTTCTACAGCCGCTTGTTTCAAGCTTCCATGACGTCGCCATTTCCTGGTGAGAAATGGTGAGGAAGTAGTGTCGATTTTCCTGGTCACAAGGAGCCAATTAGGGTTTTATCGAAACCAGACGGTTGACGAAGGACGGACAACCGACCAGGCGCTTGGCAGCGGCTGAACATAACTTTGTTGACGCAATAGCTGCAAGCGATGCAGTGCTCGGAACCGCACTGAGACAGGACAATGTTGAATATGGCAGCTGCGCATTAACGCCGGCCAGACGAAGCTAATCAGCGAAAGAGAGGTGTGTGGCAATAGTATGGGCCCTGAATAAATGGAGGCTGTATTTGCCTGGTCGACTTATTCTTGTTAGGACTGACCCAAAAATCGTGGCATGGGTTGCATCAGCGAAGAACTCCTGTGGAATACTCAGTCGTTGGACCTTGCAGCTGCAGGAGTACGAAGTTACAATTTACTATGTCTATGAAGAGGGAAGGTACTTTCTTGGTGTACTCTTCAAAGTGCAGCACACGATAAGCTCTACAAGAATGTCGTTTGAGTTGACAGCATCGAAATGTTCCAGGGTCCTAGAAGGTTACACATGGCATGATGGTCAGAGATGGTTACTCAGAAAGTCACTAGCCAACAGTTAGCGGAAGGATATCCCCAGAAAGCCTTCAGACTGCACCGGTCAGAGTTGCGATGGAACAGTGACGTAACTCAATGTGCCAACTCTTTGACGAAATAAGTCTGTTGATAATACCGGCTGAGTCGGGAGAGACAATTGTGAAAGAATGTCATCGGCCGATTCATACGGGCAGTCATCGAAATTACGAAATGCTGAATCAAAATACATGTCAACTGGGAGTGAAAGATGACGTTACTAATTACGTACTGACTTAATAACAAGTGAGGTCTTGAAGAACAGTTGCTTCTCGGGTCAGCATTCTACTCGGATAAACTCAGCCAGTGAAATACGGGAATTATTTTCGAAGGATGTGATGGACCCCTTTCCGTCGACCACTCATGGAGACCAGTAGATCGCTGTACTGACGGAACACTTCACAAGTGATCGAAGCAACCGCTGTATCCGATCAGTGCGCAAACACTAAATGCAGAACTGTAATGGTACACATCGTTGTAGACGACGGAATACCACTGAGCAAAGATGTCTCCCACAACATGGTGTCGCACCCATTCAATCCGACTGACAGGAAGATTGGTGCGTAATCAAAGAGTGGTTCCCAGAGAAAGGAAGAAGCTAAGAAAAATACTGTCGTTGATTTCATTGGCTCAGCGCTCCTCACCAAAACTAACAACGATGAAATAGCCGTTCGAGATAATGCATGAGCAGATACCAGCCCATCGGGCGATCAAGAAATTGACTTGTGGGAAAAATCAGTACATGAGCGTGGAGGTTGAATAACCAGAAACTGAGAAGTGCACAAGAGGTCACCAAGAACTACAAAATCCTGTTCAATGCACTGTGCTCGAGGCCAGTTCTGAGACTAAGTACAGAGATGGGCGGAGTCCAGATTCGATAGGATCTACAACTAGGAGATTCCTAGCACAGTGGAGGAGGCTGTGCGTAGTAATGGAATATTGTTGCCAATTATATCTTGAGATTGATAACTATCAGCATCGGGTTCACAGAAGACAGTTACGCGAATAGTTGGATACCCCGATGAGAAGTATGGACACCATCAATGCCGGTATACAGATCAGTGAGAGAATGCGTAGAACATGAACTACATTTGCTACAGGTGAAACAAATTTTCTGAATAAACAACCCCCTGTATCACTGGAATTTTTGGTTCACAACAAATTCCCATGAAACTGGTGTTTCCCTAGAGGTCAGTTTAGATGGTTTGCTCTTATCCACCTGAGAAGGCCCGTTCAAAACCATAGGGTAATACTATCACTGCAGGCATTTCCCCCCATTAGCCGACATGATGGATGAAACCGGTCGTGAGCTGTTTGTTTAAGGGTGTAAATCAAGAAACACCACCGCAAAGATGAACACTCTTTCTGTGATTGTTTCATCGAATGATTTCAAGTTGTTTGATCTCCTACACTGCTGGAGAAAATATGACGCTATGGTGCTGCAAAGCTTTACCGCTCACACATGATAACCGAGTGTGAAACACAGATTCTAGAAATTGTTTCACCAAAACAACTTTTTCCTCTATGCGGAATCAATTCCATGCCGCACCAGGCTACCGTCGATTAACTTGTCGGATCAAGACTGTCGCTGAGTGTCACATGTATGCCTTACATATCCCAGTTTAGATATTGAGACATCTATGAATCTCTGAGATCTTGCAATGACCTGCGAGTACATATGGTAGCCTGCTCTGAAAGTGGTCCCACTGATACCACAGCGAATATTCTTGCAATCAGCGAGACCTAATTCTTGTTTCTCAATGAATATGTGAAGGTATTTGTACAGGGAGGTCTTGTAGAACTATTTCCACACACAGATTAGCAAGCCCGTGATTTTCCTTCTTCTCCGAACAACGGTCATGAACTACGTATCCGTACGCATCATTATTATTGCTATTGTTACTATGCGCCATTACTAAGTAATTTTTAGAAAATTATATTTATTTGTCGTCTAGCAAACCTCAAAAGATAACAACAATTCGAATTCCGTGTTTCATCATTATTGAGTGCACTGAAAAGTATGGTTTAATAGCTAACTACTTTTAAGGGTTTATAGTCTGTTTAAAAATCTTCCAGAGTTCTGTTAAGAAGTCAGTCCTACTTTTCTCTAAACAAACCTGCCTCATATTTCGACTTTTTACTGGCATTGTATATAATGGTCCTCCGCAATCCTGAACCAAAACAAAACACCGTAAAACGTTAAAGTGTAACGGTAAACAAAATTACGACTTTAAATACAAAAATCTGGCTAGAATGTGGATCGAAATTATGTGGTTGCTATTTTCCGCCAGACCATGTATATTGTTTGCACTACACAATTCCAATACTTGGGAAGAGTCAGCTGGTTTATTAAGTTTGTTATCATGTTCATATAATCTCCGTTACAAACGTTAATCGCAAGCTTTTTTGCATTTATTGTCCGGCTATCATAAGTACAACCGAGCCTGATAGATTGCAATCTCACAAACTCCGTCATTTTCACTTGTGAACTGATTCCATGTTGTACGGATGAGTATAGTAATACGTATAGACACTGTCAACTTACCTCTGCTTCTGCCTGATGACTTGAAAATAGTCGATTGGAAAGAGAGACTATAAACATTACAGTGTCAACCGATTCAAAATAGTGCAGGTGTTTATGTAGATAGTGACTTTGTTCGGCCAAGTCGACGGTTCTGTAAAGATAAAATATTAAAGATAATGTGTACCGAGGAGTGACAATAAATTTAAGCAATAAATTATTAACCACTTCGTTTCGAACAGAATGTGAATTGGCATGCCTCTTCTCATGAACAAACTGAGATGTTTGCTTGACTAGTGTTTTTCAGCGAAACTGCCCGCTTTAAAAAGTTGATGAGGTTATAACTGCATCTACGCACAAGTAAAATTATGTACTAACATCCTAAGCCATCACCCGAAACACAAATGATTGAGTAGTACATGGTGGTGTGAGTCTGTTTCGTGTTCGGCTGAGAACAGATATATCATCAATGCTTTGGAATTGTATAGCCATTCTCGCCATACTGCCCGGAGAGAGCATTTTGAAATAATCCACTGTTCTACACACCGTCTACTCTCACTAGTTCAAAACAAAGGCAATTGTGTATTTGGATCAGACCTCCATGCTATCTATGTCACTTGAACCGACGAGTGATTTCACTTGACAATATTGTTGCTGTGCGAGCAAAATGATTCAGTTTACTGTACCATCTTGTCATGACTAGATAATGTAATTCTGTGCACTCTGAAAGAAAAACTAAAATCGGTAACCAGATATTTACATCTGCAACTCCAACAATACAAGTATCGTGTTTCTAATCCCGACTCTTGGATCCCCTCATTGATAATGATGAGGAATAAACACGTATTTCGTTTTTGTAAACAAATGAACACTTAACATTCGGTTTGGCTATGGACACAAAAATGTCAATAATTTGAAAGAAGAATTTACGTGCAACAAGGCTGTTCATCCGTCAATTAACTCACTTGGTCCTCTAGTTTTTTCCTGACAATTCACTTTTATTGTGTATTTAAAAACGGCTGACTGGGAAGTCTATCTTGATTGCAAAAGTTCTGATCAATTATGAGCTATATTCACGTCTTATTAGCAAACTTTCGTGACATTTTTGCTTAGAATTTCTGGTCAGCGCTTTGACATACTCTTCATAAGGAAATGGCCTATTGTTTACTGTAAGTTAGGGTGACCTGTAATATATATGTGGCATTATGTACCTTGACTTTTATATGTACTTACATTTGAATTGAACATGGTGTTACAGGTTGGTCGGTTAAACATCTGTAATTCATGGAACAGTAGAGACAACTCAAAACTGGGCACATGTATATGAGGTACTTTCTTACTGAACAGCAACTTCCGCTACCACGTGTGACGCAACAGGTGACACGAAAAACCTGTGCAATATGTCAACGGAAAGTGTGGAATTGTTTACACTTTCCAACATACTCATTTGAATTCAGATGAGACCCAACTGTGAAAAGTCAGGGCTTCGGNCGCTTGCCGCGTTGAGGCATGCTGTGTCTGTCGCTGGTTCGAATCCAGTCGAAGCCCTGACTTTTCACAGTTGGGTCTCATCTAAATTCACGAATCTGCCATACTACTTGTTAGTAATATACTCATTTGAGTCACGTCTATTGACGTGAACGCATCACAATCCAACATTGGTCGTCTTACAATGGACCGTTCACCCAAGCCCAAGACCTGTTTCCGGATATTGGTCAGTCCAATCTCTATGCATCAGGATCATTCAGAGTGAAATCTTGCTCGTCATTAAATATTGCAAATTCTCACTGAGATTTCGACGAGATTCAAATTTCGTCCGCTTCAAACTAGGCCGAATCTATCCGTGTTTGACAGAGCCAAAATTCCTCGTTCTTACGTAATCAAACCAGGGACAGTATCTCAAAGTTACTTGAACGAATCTTGTTAAACGCCGAACGCTGACCAACCACAACAGTCTCACAATCTCTTCATATACACATCGGCGGAGGACATCGGTTTGTAACATGTTGAGGTTTCCAGTGGTGAAGTGACTCTGGTTCCGTGTATATTGTGATTGTGCGATAAGCGTGGTATGAAAGTACGGGTGTGAAAGAGTAAGCGTTTTCAATATTTTATGTGTGATGGCGGGTACTGACGTTAGTTATTTGGGCATTTCGGAGGTACTTATGAAGTACTGAGGGTCCTCAAAGTTACGAGGGTGTGTGTACGTTCACACAAAAAATGAAGAACTTAGAAAGAAAATCTTTGTGCGTTGTGCTCTGTCAAAAGACCCAATGGGTCATTTCTACTAATTACTATATATCCACGCACAACATTCCTGTTCAGCTGATTACAGAACCTACACAAACAAATCGATAAAAAGTCATCGAACTCGACCGAATGCACAGAATTCTAGAGCCAAGTTCAAACGCAAATACGAATTATAAACGATTCGGTTTAAAATTGGCTACGTAGCATTATTCCGTGTTGCAAAATGTACATCATAACATCAAGTGAGTCAACGCATTTTACCGTTCAGTTTTACCGACATTGTGAAGAATGGCTCCTCGGATGAAAATACGAGCAGGTTTTGCCAGAATGTCACCCATTTGTGTAACCTTATTTTATCTTCACTACTAGCATCGTCCATGATGAAAAATCGCGCCAACTGTATTTCTGTCCGTTGAATGTACGGAAAAATTAGCAGAATAAAATACTCACCTGACAGCCGTTGTTCCGATCAGCGTGAGCGTTTCGCGAATTGCTTTTGATGGTTGTCGCATGACAAGAATATCTTGAAGTGTTGGAATGTAATCTTCTTGAATAATTCGATCAACGTGTCTGATAAAGCTAAATCAAAGAGAATACAGTGGCATCGTGATGTTTTGGAACTCATCTGTGCATTTGAATGATTGATTGGTTGACATTACATAAAGCCAGTGGCAATTCGTCATTTATTGGCGGGGACAATTTGCGTGAATGTCAGCTTTTTCGTAGCTCAATTTAGGACATTCGTTTGAAATTATCGAACCGAAATCTTCACAGACATGAGGCAGATGAAAGAAACGCTCACGAAATTGACTAAAACGAAGGTTTATTCTTTGAAGGAGTTCGTGTACACTATGGCATTCCAAAATTACCCACAGGGCGTGCGATTGCGACCACTAGTGTCATTCGTGTCTACCGCATACAGTTTAAAAAACACCAATCCCAATTGCTGGGGCACTTATGCTCCCAGACTGAACAGCCTGAGTCAGGAAAGTGATTTTTAATTGGAAAATCCGTTGTACATTGAAGTAAAAGTTTTCGTTTCGGCCTAGATCGAGAAGGAGCAATAAGTCCCAGTCTACACTAAGTGCTTGACTGGACCGGAGTTCAACTGATGAGAATAAACTTTGAGGTCTACTACTGATAAGCTCGAGTAAAACAAATAAGCCAAGGCTTCCTGAATGAAGTGTTTCATTTCTGTGTCTCAGGTCGGTGACTCGACTTGCTCATTCAGCTGGCCAGTCACAGACCAAAGAGTTTTGCTGTTTGCCAAATTTTTCACATTTCACCGTGAGCTATTATTGTCCGGCTTCAGTTTCTTGTTTCTATGCCCTATGTAAAAAGCAATCTTTCTTTCTATAATGCATGAGTGCGTCTCGATTGGACAGGGATACCGAAATTCATCGGGATGCAAAACACATAAGTTCATAAGCGGTACAAATATTCCGAAGTAACAAACTGTTTGTGGGCTCCATGAGCTACTCGTAGATATAACTTTCACGTAGGAGAGCTGTTCGTTTAAAAGCAGCCATGTGGGATTCAGCGTCAAACTGTGGCTCAACCATTTTACACATGAAACCAAGTGTTGAATGGTATTAACCTTGCTCGAAGTAATAATGACAGCAATGATAATAATAGATAGAATTCTTGTACAAACCTGCAGATGCTTGCCGCCCAATACACACATTCTTTACATCCGATTCCGGATTGTAGTCATCTTGCCCGAGATTGTCTACCGGCTTTTCCAGATGAATATCGAGCGAAACAGTCACCAGTGAGACAGCTTATTGGTTTTTGTAATGTTATCCACGTCCTCGTGGATTCACTCTTTACATGAAACCAATTAACAGGCATTGTACTTGCATTTTCTTGTGTTATGAACTTTGAACCAGAGGTGCTTTGTGAAATAATCCACGTTACTTTTCTAATAAGGCTATGGGTGACCTCTGATCCGATGATGAATGATTTTTGACAAACATTTTAGTTAAGGGATCCTTTTTAGACATATAAAGTCAATTAACCATGGCACTCGCTAGTATATTTGCGTGACATTCCTTCTATACAGCTTTAATTCTGTCACTTAAGACCCTTGCTTCTAGTTTGTAATTGTGTGCTTACGCTTATAGGTTGACAAACTGTTCGTTTGAATATGACATCCATTTTTGGTCAGTTGGTTGCGATCTGATTAAAATACACCTGGCTCCGTTCCGAAATGAACACACTAAGAGATACTCCTATAGTGATTGTTAGATTACATTAAAAAAAACTGTGCTGACAGACAACATGGAGTTATAAACTTTCAAACCAACGTTACTGTCAGTCAGAAGATATGGGCATGACAAGGTCAAAGCATATACACGAGACGCATGGAAGAGCTACATTCGATAATCAAGAAATCAGATGAAGTGAAGGCTGTTATATGAAACTGAATAAGATAAGCTACCTCTCTGGTCGTCTGGCAGTTCATTAAGTCATTTATAAACACTGACAAAATCAAGATTGCCTGACGGAATGGACGGGAATCGGCAAAAGTTTTCTACGTAATCAGTCTAAAATACCCTTGCGCATAAAAACTGAACACATATCACTGGGTGCAAAACCCCTAACAGCTAGGTGACAGAAAAGCGACAAATAAGCGTTATAAATGAACGATTTAAAGGCTAGCCTTACTTCCATGGAAATATCCACGAAAAACACCATAACGATGACAGTTACATATGACAGTTACATATTGAAAATTAGGACCGTGATCATTCAATAAATGCATTTTTTTAAAACTCACCCTACCTTAAAAAATGGATACCTAAAATGATGAATATGATTTCTAGATATCATGTCCACGTGTCGCGATATCGATTTAAGATGTCTCAAGGAGTTTCAACGGCGAATAGGGTCGTAAGACCAACTAGCATGTGAGCAAGCTGACAGACACAGGGATTGGTTGGCTCTTACAACACTGATCCACCGGGTACAGAAAGTAAGCAAAGCCAGCTCGTCTGTACCGATTCGCCAGACTGACAGGGGTGTGGCTAACACGTGAGCGGCGAGCATTGAAGGTGCGAGTGTGCTCCTACCGAGTGGAGTGCACACAGAGAATTCTAACTAACCGGTCGTCTGTTTGTTGTTACATGAGCGATTCCCTCTTATTGGAATGGGGCTTGCAGGTCGTCACCGACGTGTGGACAGTCCGATAAGTCAACCAAGCTTTGTCTCAGGCAATGAAGTGGCAGCCATCCGAGTAAGTCTGGTAGTTGAAGGCAGGCTGAAAGGCCCAGTGTGGCCTATTGGTCACTTTCTCAGCAGCCTGGGCAAAGAGTGTTCGGTTCAGATGGCGAGCAGCTGCAGATTCGCTCTGATTGCAGGCGACCAGCATGTGATTCAGGCAAGGCACATCGCCACAGATGAGTGGTGTAGGGTTCTGCCGGATATTGCAGCGACAGACCAGCCGCAATCAACGACTTTCTCGTACCTTGGTTGATCGGGGTGCGGGTGCGCACTGAGAGTGGTTGGTTGTATATGAAGATGTGTTAATCGATGACTTCCAATAAACGGGCTAAACAATTCACAACACTAATCGACCGTTGGATTCACATCGTCTACTGGTTTCTATTTCACCATTCTTTTCTCAGAGAAATCCGCTGAACAATCGAGCTAAACACTGGGTGGAGTTAGTTTCAGTTTTTCTTACATTATTCTCTCCTTACTACACAGGTTTTTTGAACAAAGCCGCCTGTCTCATACGTGTACAGGTTATCACTACCCCAATCGACTTCAAACCCCGTCCAAGAAACGCACATTTCTTTCAATTCTCTCCTGTGCGAACATGTAAGCTGAAGCTCATATTGCGGTCAACCCAACGTGTTACGCTCTTAATCACTGACGTTAAACAAAGAAACTCGCTGCTGTTAGTTCTGTCCGCATCGATCACCCATGCGATTACTGATGAATGTCAGTTAGTCATCAAGTCATCATTTCTCATCCGCCCTTACGCGTAACCTTCATTCGTTTGTTCCATACTCCACCAAGTGTGGACGAACTCTGTGTTGGTATATGAGAAGAGGTTAAACGGCCCAGTTCAGAACCAACTCACAGTGACATCGTTAAACTTTTCGTCAAGTCTAGCCAATAATACCTTTTATGCCACCCGCTCTTTCCACAAAGATAGGAACTTTCGGGTCTTTACATACTCCATCTTCAGCGACTGAAAGACAGTTAACTAAATGTAATCCAGTCTTAAGATATTTGTAATTATCATGAATTTTTTGGAACAGTTAGCCAACTAGAAGCCTGTTAGTTCACTTCCGTGCATATGATTTAGGTATTTTGTGGCCGTGAAACTTTGGATCAACAGAGCTTAATGTAACAGTTTGCCATAGTCAACATATTAGTAGTGGCATTTGCTGAAGAACTGAACTAACCACCATTCACGCTTTCACCACACTGGTCTCCTATTGATCTGCATTAAATACGTTTTGGTGAATAGATTAGACGATTACCACATGCACAGGATGTCGCTGTCCCAGATGGCAATGAGTCTGGTCACTTTTGCCGTGCCATAAAAACCCATCGTGGTATGAACACCACATCGATGGATAAACAATACTCAAATGCAAAATGGAAGACAAGATGACTTGGTCAATCATCCTGCTTACTGAGTATTGTAAATGGAACCACAGAACGTTTTTTAACTTTTGAGACGGTAGTCTTGTTACCATGCTTCTGACCTCTTCAGCTGGCTCATTAACGCATATCAGCCACATTCACACTGAGCCAGTGTACCAAAAGGATCATGCGCAGGTGACTTAGGCTGCTTTTTCATTGATGCTTACTGATCTGTCCTGTGATGGTGTATATCGGTGGACGGGTACTTCAGCTTGATTATTTGTTCTGGTGCCCACTGTGGAAGTAATTCTGTAGATGTGCCTACTCGTTTTACATCTAATAATGGGTTGGTAATAGGATGTGCGAATTGTCAACAATTTAACATATGTTTCACCAGTCAATCAGGTCACACTTCAGAGTGGTTGAGAGACTTTCTTTCATACCACTGTCATCAACGCTCAAATCATATGCACCAGTGCGATTGAGAACCACAGCCAGTTTATTCCAATCTTGTCCGATAGTCTAGCATATACTGTGAACATCATAGTATTGGACGAGTCTGTTTTTTCTTGATAGGCAAAGAGAAATCTCCGTGTGGTGACAGACGCGTGAAAACTTCACTGTCAAGGATTTTTTGCTTTTTGTATTACACAACATCGCACGTTAGATATCATTTTTTCTGAAGGGAGATGTCGTTTGACCTATATTCTCAAATTTAGACGCATGCAATGTTGGCTAGTAATAGAACAAGTGTATTCTCAACAATCTAAGGCAATCATCAATGACTAATTTGTCCAATTTCATATAAATGAAGATAATGCAAACATCCAGCGTCCGGTACTAAGAATTGTTGGATAACCGCTTGGGGCTTATGGTTCTCTTGGGGGACACTGTATTTGTTGTGATATCGGTCATTTCTTTTAATCCGGCAAAATTCCTCTCTCTGCCGCGGCGTTGATGAGTCGTCTGTGCCCGATTGCTTACAGCGCAAGCGCCTATGATTCTTCGAGCAATATAATTACATAGTTTGCATCTCCGCGCTACTGGAGGAGCTTGGTCGACTTATCGGTCTGTCCACACGTCGGTGACGACCTGCAAGCCCCATTCCAATAAGAGGGAATCGCTCATGTAACAACAAACAGACGACCGGTTAGTTAGAATTCTCTGTGTGCACTCCACTCGGTAGGAGCACACTCGCACCTTCAATGCTCACCGCTCACGTGTTAGCCACACCCCTGTCAGTCTGGCGAATCGGTACAGACGAGCTGGCTTTGCTTACTTTCTGTACCCGGTGGATCAGTGTTGTAAGAGCCAACCAATCCCTGTGTCTGTCAGCTTGCTCACATGCTAGTTGGTCTTACGACCCTATTCGCCGTTGAAACTCCGAGAATCTCCTTGTGACATCTCAAATTAATATCGAGACAAACGAAAGTGGTAACGAATGTTGTCTAATCAGCAAACGTGTAGACGACCTCGTGTCCCCCAAATAATATACTCTCCATTTTCGTAAAGTCGAACATCGTCACGCTTGTCTGGCCTAAAATTACACGTTTTTCAACTGAATTTTGACTTATTATCATGCGGTACTTTTCGTTGTGCGTGAGTCGAAAATTTTATGTTGTTTTCACTTGGATCCATACAGGTTAACGATAAAGTTTTGACACAGTGCATAGACATATTGACTTACTGACCTGATGGGATGTTGTGTAACATGTTACACACAACTTCCCATGCCATTTGATTACACCAGGCAAACGTCAGTGGCTAATTAAAGTGACCTACGTCACCCCTCAGCCGCCAGTTAATGGATTTGAACTCACCACTATCTGTTATCACCTCTGCAAATTGCTCAATGTTCAACCCAATAACGGCCAATCAACCTTCCTACATTTAAGAATTACAGCTAGAAACCTCGTGTATTCCTTCACCGGTGTGGGGTCTTGGAAAATTGGCACTACTTTTTAATGAGTAGCATAAGGGATTTATATTGTCTGCTAAAGGGTTGGAAAGTTATTTGTATGAGGATAACAAAGTGTTTCTTCATCTAAATTCCTATGAACTACCAGTTTGAAGACTCGTATTTTACTGCATGTTCGTATGAAGCAACCTGATCAGTCCTTCAACCTTAAACAATCTTCTTCAACCACGGTGTCTATAAGTTCTGACACTCGCTGTCAGATATTCAGTGACCTCAACTGCTGATCTATGATAAAAACAGTGAATTTGTTTGAACCAACCCTCCATAATACAAAATACATAGTGTCACAGACCAACGAGCACTGACATTTTATCCATTTTCTCTTGTACAAATAATTGGTGACATGAATGAGACGGCAATCAGCTGTTGTTGAGTGTGAATGTTCCAAACAACCGAGATATTAAATACAAAGCTGTGGAAAAACACAACAGCGAACTGGTCAGTCAAAAAGCAAGAACGCTTGTTGTTTAACAGCAGTCGCAAATACTGTTGTTCCTCCATAAAAGAGTGTTATTTATCCAACAAACGGAGATTGCTTAGTGTTACTCAGGGCTTTTTTCCCGATTCTTCTCGTTTTGGCAGTTCACTACGCGACCGACGCTACCAATGGTTTACTGACCACTAGCTTTGTTCCGGAAGTGAATGCCGAGGAAACACTTCTATGAAAAAAGACAGATGGTGTTTAGGAACAACACAAGCAGATCTACACAGCACAAGTCGTGTCAGCTCTCAGCCTTAACAAGAACACTGGTAACCGGTAGATGATAACGGTCTACGATGTAGGTGGTAAAGTAACTTCAACCAAAACGGCAGCAACAACGATCGTTGATGTCTTCAGCAAACCGTCCGAATAAGAGCCCTTCTTTCGCCAATGGGTTCATTAGCTCTGGACCCCAATTAGCACACATGAATGTTCGGCAAAAAAATCAGTCATATTAATTGGGCGGAATTCGCACTAGAAAGATCATCCGGTTGCTAAGTCTACACATGTGTGCGTTCATCCCGGTGTCCCCAATTCCGCCGACATTTTCCACAATGGTGTCCTCCAGCAACCCTGTAACTTCGTGTGCTGTTAGTCAACTCGCTTGTCTCTTATGGCTGCCCCAAAAATAGTGCTGAGATCAGCCATTTAGGTCCAAGATGACGTCACCGCCGAGTGACTGTAACTAGTTTACGGTCACCAGCGCCAGTGACCAACGTCCAGTCGGAGAGCTCGGCAACCCAACGCATCTACCTACAGAAATCGAACACTCACGCAAAGTACCTTGAAGGGTGCCAAAATGTCACAGTGTTGACAGTTTGGTATGTTAGCGACTTCGGTTGTCAGTTGGAATGACTGACCCATCGCGTGATGTTGTGATCTAGTGAGCCGAACTTGTCAACCAATACGAGAATTAGTAAACTAAACCATGAGAGTAGTTTACAA